>CM033715.1:6338509-6874918 GCA_019671005.1 Hibiscus mutabilis | reverse complement strand
GTAAAACATGGAGCACAGATGCACAAGAATCATAACACAAGCACAGATATGTGCGTGTATTATATATATACACGTATAAACTTTTCCTTGTGGCTTCATATATCATTAGCTATGACCAAAAGGCTATGTAACTAAAGAAACCACAGGCAGCAGGTATTACTCCAAACTCTTTCCTATTTTCATTTGGTATAGATTTATGGTTGTGTTGAAAGGGAAAAATAATTTTATAGGCTTCTTACAGATAAGTCACATGTGATTGCAGAAATATTTTCGCCCTGTGGCTTGGGTATATTTTCAAGGTGATTGACAATCTGCTGAAAGAGAGTTTTTAAGGTTGCATCAAGATCAAGAGCCACCATTCCAGGAGTTCCCAGCAAATACCGGATTCTACCAGCGCACGAAGAGAGATATGATAATGCATAACCTCGAATAGCTGCATTGAAAGATGTAAAATCTTTAAATACAGTTCAGATATTGTGAAGTTTTTCTTGCAGTAATAGATCATCATACTGTAATATAAGCACTGAAAAGCATGTGACTAATATTTATCAGTGACAAAAATAGAGATATACGTTTAACTACATCATTAGCATAGCATCAGTGCCTACAGATACTGTGTTCAGCAGATTTATCCCAGTAATAGGGAGTGGACCTGCTCTGCCTAGATTTTTGCTTAATAAGTTTTATTTCCTCGAAAGAGCTGGAAGCTTTAGTGACAGTTACCCTCCTTGATGGATTTATGATGTAGTAGTCTGCATCCATTTCTGATATTTTGAGGGAATGCTTTTGCATTCTCTCCTTAGAAGAAGCATTTACCATACTTATGCCTTTAACATGAGAAATGCCAGCATCTTGACAGTTACACATTTACATTGACACAAACTCAGAGATCTATTTATATTTGTTCTTCTGTAAAATGCAACTTCTAGATGAAAAGTAAACTTCATTTAATTGCCTTCATCAAAGAGTTTGTCACGTCAACAAAGACAATACCTGCAATATACTTGCGTATTAGACAGCATAGATGGTCCATTCCATCCAACAAGAACCCAATAGTTGGATCATTTGCATCCTGTAACAAAATTCATTTCTGGCCATGTTAAGCAGTGGATTATGTTATCTTAATCACAAATATTGATTTAGCAATAGCATAATACAATTTGTTTATTCATTCAAAGGAAGTAGGAAAAATCATTAAAAGACCACCAACATTAAATATTAAAACTAGCAAAACCAAGGACAAGAAAAAGATAAAAATAAGAATGCCAAAACATCTTCAAGGAAAGGTTTATTGATATAAGGACCAAAAACTGGGCTTACTATATCAACTGGAACCATTCGAGCACCTTTTGATTTTGATGATGCAATTCCTACATGTTGAAAGTACCAGATAGCCTCACATTGAGCCAATGCCAAGGCAGAAAAAACCATCTGTGAGGAAGCAGCGTATTATTAGACAACATCAAGAAAATGAATAATTCTCTCTTTGTAAGTTATTTGAGTAAATTTCTTAGTTTGAGGCCAACGAAGTTAAGATGGTTATGAGAGTAAGGTTTTAGATATCATCGTCATTAGGTAATAAATTACAAAGAGTACGAATAGAACCCCACAGATGAAACACTTTGGATAGTGGTTGTTAACAGCATTATCATCCCAACCAGTCAAAGATTAAGGTACAAGAGCCATTGCTTTCTCCGGAGCTTAGTTGAAAGGAGAACAATTTAAGTATGCGCTGATGTAGACAGCTTTAGAAAGAAAGAAGCAAAGAAGAAAACTGTGTAGGAAGGAGTTTGTAAAAGAGTCTGGTACCAATAATACCTGAATGTTTGGAGCCAATAAACTAGGTTGATCAGTGAAAAAGAGAACCATCCTGCCAATTTCTTGCTTTAGTAGTATTCTCCTCTCATGGTGTATAGCATCACATGATATTAATGCTTGCTCATGTACTTCACTGAAACCATAAACCAGTTTACAATTAATATTAAAGCTGAAGATGACATATAGACCAGAAAACACAGGAAACAACAGCTTTAAAAAATTGTGGTAATCTTATAAAATATTTTGTTAAATGCATAGAGAAAAAGAAAGATCAGAAAGTTTCCATGTCTTGAAATTCTTAGAATTGCTTTGTTCTACGGATTAACACAATCCATTCCTCTCAGTAAACATATATAGCCAAGTCTTCTATACTTCTCTGTTTTTCTTTTTCTTTCCCAGATTCAAGTCATCAAGTCCAATGATTTGCACCAACAGTTACTGGTCATAACTATAAAGTTCAACCTAAAACAACATGATTTGACAGACACCTTCATATTGCCATCCCCCCCCCCCCCGTTTATGTTTCCTCTCTTCTTCCACAGCCACTGTATATAAACTTTATGTGATTTTTAAACAAGGCATTATCATGAAATTGATTTTCGTTTTCACTAAGAACTTGATCTTTAACCAAGTACACATTGAAGAATACAGCCATTATAAAAGATAAACTTCAAATATTGTAAATATTATTTGTTATTATCTGCTAACATTTTAGGATTAAGTCCAAAGGGATAAAACTCTATCTCCTATCATTATCTAGGATTCTTATCTCTTGTATCTTATCTTCTAGTTAGATTTAAATTTTAAATTAAGTTAATTTGATTGTAATATAACTCTCTTGTATTCAGCCTATATAAAGGCTTTGTACCGATGCATTATTCAAGTCAATACATTTGAGAATTCATTCTCTCTACAAAACAGTCTCTCAATTATTAACATGGTATCAATTGCTTAGGTTTTTTTTTTCCGATCCACAAAACCTAGAGAATGCATACCTCTCCAACATCTGAAATTAGTTTAGGGTCTGATCAAACCCTCCCACAAGCAGATCTGGCATATAGTTTATGCAGCAGCAGCCTAAAGATCAACAACGAGCAGCTTGGGGAATTAAAACAAATGGCTGGGCAGCCATCAGTAAAAATTAATCAAAGTGTGACCATGGCAACAAACGAAGGTAGCATTTCCTTTGCAAATACTTCTGGTAACAAAAATCTCATCCCTTGGATAGTCAATTCTGGGGCTACTGACCATATGACAGGAAATAAAAGTCTCTTTCTTACTCTTACAAAACAACCTTGTCAAAAGAGTGTGAAGACAGCTGATGGTTCGATGACTGCAGTAGAAGGGATTGGGACAGTCTACGTTAACAAGGACATTGTTCTTTCATCTGTTTTATATGTTCCCAACCTAAAATGCAATTTACTCTCAGTCAATAGATTCTGTGATGTTTTCCAGTGTTTCACTCAGTTTGATTCTGTTGGTTGTGTTTTTCAGGAAATGGCTTCGGGAAAAGAGATTGGCAATGCTAAGCTATGTAGTGGCCTTTATCTTCTTGAAGGTCAACCTCTTCCCAATGGACAAGTTCACTCAAGTTGCACCTTTAAATCCGTTTGTTTACCCTCTCAACTTTCTAGTTTAAGTTCAAATGAAATTTTGCTATGGCATTTTCGATGGTTTGTTTCTTTCATTGATGATCACACTAGGACAACCTGGACTTATCTTATGAAAACAAAATCTGAGACTGAGGAGATCTTTAAAAAATTCTATTCTATGTTTGAAACTCAGTTTTGCAGTAAAATTAAGATATTCAAGAGTGATAATGGGAGTGAATTCTTTACTAAAACTTTGGGTATTTTTTTTTAAAGAGAGAGGTACAGTTCATATTAGCTCTTGTGTAGATACCCCTCAGCAAAATGGAGTAGCTGAGAGAAAAAATCGACATCTATTAGAGGTTACTAGGGCCCTCTTATTTTCTTCTAATGTCCCTAAGCATTTTTGGGGAGAGGCAGTGCTTCATGCTACTTTTTTAATTAACAGGTTACCTAGTAGAGTTACGGGGTTCAAAACACCAGGGAGGTATTTCTTCAAACTTTTTCTTCCTTCAAACCAATGTCATGTACTTTGCCTATTAGAGTTTTTGGTTCTGTGCTTTAGTTCACATCTCTAAACAATTTCGGGTAAGTTAGATCCTAGGGCCATCAAATGTATTTCTGGGATATTACCTTTCGAGAAGGGTTTTAAATGTTATTCCCTGTCACTAGAAAATTTTATGTTTCTATGGATGTTTCATTTCATGAATCTCAACCTTTTTTTCAGATTCTCAAATTCGGGGGAGAGTTGGGATGAATTTCAGCCTCAACAGATTGATTACCTCTAAATGAACCTCTTTGTTTTGTTACCTCTAAATGAACCTACTATTATACCCACCCCTATTCCAACACAGGATCCTATCCCTGAATCTACTATAATACTAGATCCTGTTCTTGAAACTTTATCTCTTAGAGTTGAATCCGTACCAAAACTCCATTAAATCTTCCTTCTGAGAACCAACTTGAAACCAGAGAACTCAGTGTCTATACAAGCAAGAAAAAGAGGCCTATTCAGGACACTACACAGCTTAGGACTGCTCAAGAACTGGAACCGATCCCATTGTCCTTGGAGGAGGAGGAAGGTATGGAAAATTTGAATAATGATGATATTGAACATATTGATACATCTGACTTACTAATTGCTAAAAGAAAAGGTATTAGGAAATGTACAAGTCATCCAATACAGATATATGTGGCTTACGGAAAGCTAATGCCCTCATTTAAGGCTTTCGCAACCAAGATTGATAACATCCAGATCCCTCAAACAGTACATGAAGCCTTGAAGGATCCGAGATGGAAAAAAGCTGTAGAAGATGAGATTCAAGCACTGCAGGAAAATAAAACATGGGTGATGACTTCTTTACCTCCAGGAAAGAAGGTTGTAGGTTGTAAATGGGTATTTATAGTTAAATATAATTCGGCTGGAAGCATTGAGAGGTTCAAAGCAAGGCTAGTTGCAAAGGGATTCACTCAGTCCTATGGGATTGATTATCATGAGACATTTGCTCCAGTGGCAAAACTCAACACAGTAAGAATCTTATTGTCCCTTGCTGCGAATTTGGACTGGCCTTTTCATCAACTAGATATAAAGAATGTCTTCCTAAATGGGGATCTAGAAGAAGAGGTGTACATGCAAAGGCCACCTGGTCTAGATGAAAACTCAGATCCAACTAAGGTATGTAAATTGTTAAAATCACTCTATGGTCTTAAACAATCACCTAGAGCATGGTTTGGCAGATTTACCAGGGTTGTTCTAAAAGCTGGTTACCTTCAATGCCAAGCTGATCATACTATGTTCATCAAGATCTCTCCTGAAAATAAAAAGGCTATTTTAATAGTCTATGTTGATGATATAATCATCCCAGGTGATGATGTTCTAGAAATCAGAAAATTAAAAGAGTTATTGGCTACAGAGTTTGAAATAAAAGATCTGGGTCAATTAAGATACTTCTTAGGAATGGAAGTGGCGAAATCAAATGTTGGGATTGTGATAAATCAGAGAAAGTATGTTCTAGATCTTCTTTCAGAGACAGGGATGCTAGGTTGCAAGCCTGCCGAAACACCAATGGAGCATAATTTGGAGTTTAGAACTGACAACAATGGAGCTTCTACTAATAAGGAACAATATCAGAGGCTAGTTGGTAAGCTTATTTATCTATCACTTACACGACCTGATATTTCTTTTTCAGTTGGTATTGTTAGTCAGTTTATGAATGATCCTAGAGAAGAGCATTTAGAAGCAATGTTCAGGATTCTGAGATATTTGAAGATGACACCAGGCCATGGCTTAATTTTCACCAAAAAAGAGAACAGAAAAGTGGAAGTCTTTACGGATGCAAGCTGGGCAGGAGAGCTTACATCTAGAAGATCTACAAGTGGATATTGTGCTCTAGTCTGGGGAAATTTAGTGACATGGAGAAGCAAGAAACAATCCGTAGTATCAAGAAGCAGCGCAGAAGCAGAATTTTGAGCCTTAGCTAATGGAATTTGTGAAGGGATTTGGATTCAAAGGTTGCTGTCAGAACTAAAACTCAATCACAGTAAAGATTTTGAACTTCATTGTGATAATCAGTCAGCAATTAGTATTGCTAAGAATCCTGTACACCATGATAGAACAAAACACGTGGAGCTAGATCGTCACTTTATTTCTGAGAAGATCACTAGTGGGACAGTCAAGCTAAATTTTGTTTCATCTCACAAACAACTAGTCGATGCACTCACCAAGACACTTCCAAGAACTACCTTTGATGAGCTCACATCCAAGTTTGGTCTCTACAATGTGTATTCACCAGCTTGAGGGGGAGTGAAGAATACAGCCGTTATAAAAGATAAACTTCAAATATTGTAAATATTATTTGTTATTATCTACTAACATTTTAGGATTAAGTCCAAAGGGATAAAACTCTATCTCCTAGCATTATCTAGGATTCTTATCTCTTGTATCTTATCTTCTAGTTAGATTTAAATTTTAAATTAAGTAATTTGGTTGTAATATAACTCTCTTGTATTCAGCCTATATAAAGGCTTTGTACCGATGCATTATTCAAGTCAATATATTTGAGAATTCATTCTCTCTACAAAACAGTCTCTCAATTATTAACAACATTTATAAGACATTCTTAAGAACTTGACTTGTAAATAGCAAGATCCATTTCTTCGTAATTGCACCTAAATTCAAAATCTAACAAAGCTCTACGAAATACATACTGAAGGCTAGAATTAAAAGTTTCCGATTAAACAAATATAGCCACAAAATTATGGTGTCACCCAGAATAAAGGAAAACCATTAAAATGATAGGTTCTCTATCCTGCAAATTCTAGTCACAGCTCATAAATATAAAATGAGAACATAGTTCATATCCTGGCACTAATCATACCCTATCATTTTCTCGACTTGTTTGGCCACACTATATTCCAAATCTGCTTCTTTTTGTTTGGTCTGCCCCGATTTTGCCATCTTCTTTGACTCCAGTATCCTAGGCAAAACATATAACTGGTAATCCTCATGCAATAGTACATACTGCATGCCCAAAATTACGGAAGGAGTTAGCTATTAAAAATGAGAAAAAATAGTTTCAACATCAGAAATTAAAACTAACCTCATCCCTGAATAATGTAAGTACTAAATTTTCCTTCAGTACAACCTGAAAACCATTAGGAAAAATAAGCAAACAGAAGGGCTGAACAAACACTAACGAAATAAATATTTCTTAGAAAAAGGAAAAAAGTCCAATAATAACATAGCACTTTCGAGTGCAATAATCCAAAACCCAAAAGGAATGCAATTGGTTTACTGAGATTTCAACAACTCCAAATCCAGCCTTCTCAGATGAATGATGGGCATAATTATTTGCTTATACATACCATGAAAAAATATTTAACTAATAATTACTTAAAGAAGCAGCCAAAATAAGTAGGGTACAGGTGTCCAGAGAGCCCCAGGTGGCTGCCCTACAAGTAACTTGTGTTAAGGAAAAATACTACTGGTATTTGGTAAGTGAAGTGAGGTAGAGAAAAACCAACAGTCAAAGTGGTTGAGGTACCCTTTCCTGGGAAATAGTTCAGTTTATTTCACAAAACACATTGTTGATCCAGTATGTAGATAAAAGCCAATTTTTATAATAAGATTGTTGTATGAAAAAGAAAGATCATTAGCAAGAATATTTGCTATTTTGCCCATTGCCATGCAGACCAATCTAAAGTGCAAAATTGTTAAAGCCGAAGGAATTATCAGGGAGTTACCAGAGCAATATCAATGCTAGTAACACAAAGCAGTTCATCAGGACAAACTAGATATCCAAGTAATACCCACTCCCTGTAAGCAGTAACATTTGCTAGATCTTGGGCTCTCTGCAGTATGGAAAATGATGTCAGAAATGCAGTTGCAGTAAACACTGTATTTGATAGGAAAAAGAAAGTTCAAAATTGCTAAAAAGACTAGAACATAAATGATCTGGAGAGTACAAATATCTTATAGTATCTGAAAATCTTTCCAAGTAACAGTATTTACCATTGGATGAGCAGAATTTGTAAGAATATCTGGATATCGAGGATGATATGGACTTAAAAATCCCTCATTTCGCAGCTTCCTTGTGTCTGTGGATAGAAAAATAATAGGACCCACAGCCTCTAGAACCTGGGGACGCAGAACAAAAAATCAGTGTAACCATCTCCAACATAAATGTATTCAACTCTTTGACTTAAAAAGCACGATATCAGGCAGGGTTAATATATTTTTATTTCTTTGTTCCTTTGAAGGGGAGTTGCAAACATTTATGTCAAATATATTCCACACTAGATAGAGATGGTAAACTGATCTTAAAAGGAGAAATGGTCTTTTCTTCCAGAATTTTCATAAGATTGTTCACTAAGAGTTTCATCATTTCCAAAAGATAAAGAATAGCAAACATTCAGAAGAAATTGGTAGGAGCTTAATAAGAGGCAAATCAACATAGATTGAAACAAGGGAAGAGGAGATATATTCATAGCATGGGCAGGATTACATCTACAAACCAGGCCAGCAACTAATACTTTTAGAAACTTGAAAGAAATTTTCTGGCTAAAAGACAAGGATACTACAAAGCATATACTTGGACAAAAAATGGAGCAGAAACATAACAGACAATGATTATCTTGTATATAAAAATAAATGTCACAGAAAACAAAGAACACTATAAAAAATCATGTTTCATAAGATAAAGAATGATAATGACCTCCCCAATACGCGGGCTAACAAAATTGAGATCTTCTTGTAATCCTTTCAATGGTGGATCATAAGAATCAATGAATTGAATCAACCTGAAATTCAGAGAGAAAATTACTCATATCACGTGCAAGTTTGCAAATATGTCGGAATATGAATCATAAGGCAATTTGCTTTTAAAGAAGATTCAAGCTAAAACAGTATCAACCATGTTATAAGAATGAATCCCTAGCACATAAGATGATTCTTTTCCATCATAGTAAATAACATGTGCTAATCAAACAAATTAACTGACCAGCACTAAGACATTATCCTAACTCAGTAGTAAATTTTTACTATCATGCCATTTACAAAGAATTTTGTTCAAGCACCAGTCTTCTAATCACAGCAGCAAAATAAATAAAAACAACAGTATATTTTAAAATCAAAACTAGCAATATAGTATTACCACTCAAGTTTCCTCGAACAGAGGTAAATCCCTGGACCATTTAAATATATAGTTGCCAGAAATCAAACAACTGTTGCAAGATGCTTAGAATCAAACTGCAAGATTAAAAGGTAGTGAGTCCATACCGATGATAAAAATCACAATCTCTTTCATTTCTTGACATAGCATGCAAAAGATTGTAAACTTGCAGCATCATTTTCCTTGGTAACTGTTATTAAGGCATCAAATTCATAAGCAAACTGACAACTTCTTTTTTTGGCACTAATACTTGTTTAAGAAAATAGATATGAGTTCTCTAGAGTAACAGTGATTCTGTCTCACATACAAAATTCATGCATACTAGTGCATGTGTGCAACGAAACTTAATCATGGCAGAATTACCTTCTCAGAAAAAAGATTGACACGAACGAAAGAACAGAAGAGATCCATAAAACCATGTAGTATAATCGAATTTTGATGAGGCTGCAAAAAGATTGTAACAAGTCAATGGGTATAATGCCGAAAAGTAGTCACCATTTTATTAAACATCACCTAGACAACAAAAAAAACAATATTCTTTCAAGCAAATTAAGAAGGATACAACAAAATACCCCGTCAGAAGGACCTATTATATTAGGTACATTGTGTGCCACACATTGCTTTCTTTCATATCTCCCATACAGTCAAACACCAATATGCAGGGGAATCAAGTTGTTGCTTTTAAAATGCTACATACAACTTGCGGCATAGAAGAGCAAAGTCACACTTACCAACAAGGTGATAACAGTACTGCTAAGGTCCAATATGAGTCTCAAACCTTGTTCTCGAAATGCCATCAAATCAAGAAGTAACTGATCCACGGAAAACAATCAATTACTATTAGAAAATATGAAAAAGGACAATTTTCGTTAACTAAATATACATGAGAAAGAAACTAACAATAGAATTGAAAACCAAGAAAGGTAAGGCTGTCCAGCCTATATAGCTACTAAAATGCCTGCAAGGCATTATATCGTGCAGTGACACATACAGGATACAGCACCTGACAATTACACCAAATCCTATAACTTAAAGCCTTAAACTAAGAAGCAGGTGAAATTAAGATAGGTCTTAAATCCCTTGTTGATAATTTATACTTTTGCAGGGCAATTAACCTCTCACCTGAACCCATGGTTCCAAACTCTGCAAATGAACTTCTGCATTACCACTCAAAGCATCCAAAGCAGCCTTATCAACCTGCACCATTATTTATCAAAGACAATAGAACAGTTCGATACTCACTAATAGGAAGGAAAAAAAAGTCACAAAATCCACCTATAGCAACATGTAAAATGCAGTTCTTACCCGCTCAAGTTGCAGTTTGCTGAAGTGCTCAGGAAACTTTTTCGAGAGCAATATACAAATCCTTGGAAGGTTGGGAAAAACACCAGCTTTCCAAAATGCTTCTGAAAATGCAAGACCTACAGGATCAGGGTAGTCCAAGATTTGGTTCAATCTATACATTTTGGCCATAAGGCCGTCAGCAACTTCAACAAGTTGTGCAACCCACTGCATGTTCAAGCCCTTGTTCGATCCAACACTCAAGCTCTGGACCTGACCATCAGAATTCATGTACCTAGAGCTTCTAGTTGTGAAAGGAGAAGTCGAGTCAGGACCCAAATACTCAGTCCACCTCGATGGACCTTCCCACTCCCTTGATCTCCCACCCCTAGGTGATAAGGATGAATCTTGAGAAGAAGAATATTGCCGTGATTTCAACATGGATGAATCGAATTCACTCAAAAGTTTCTGCAAATAGAAGTTCAATTAGGACCATAATTACATATAGTCCCACAAATTGCACTGTAAAGAGCTTCTTTTCCCCTACTTTCCCCCCTTTTGAGTTCACTCAATTCAAAGAGAAAGAATCCAATGACACTAAACAATCTTGGAAAAGAAAAAGGCCAAAAACAAACTAGTAGTAGTTGCTTTTAATCTTCCAATTAACCCAATTTCCCATTTTATTTAACGTTCGGATGTATTAACTATTACCAACTTTCACTTAACTTTCCACGATTATGCTCAACAGTTAGCAGAGAAAATTAAACTTACAAACATTTCAAATTCTATCGTTAGCTTCAGAGGAGCAATTCAATTTTAAAACCAAAACTAACTAAAAAAACCCAGCAATCAGAAATCAAAAAAGAAACAAAAATACATTTACATAATCCAAAATTAGAAATTGAAGAAGTTTTACCAGAGCTTAGCTTTACCACATTTTTGTGAAGAATCAGATAGATGCAGTACAGAGACAGCGACAGAGAACCTGTCGTTGACAATGCAAGAGAAAAAAAGGAAAGAAGGTTTGGTTTTAGAAGTTTAGTTCGAAAACTGACAGTTTTTCCTCGGTTTTAGAGCGTCGACTCCAGATCTGGAAGTGAATAATAATAAAAAGGAGAGCTGGTATCGTCAAGGCTAAACTAAGTGAGGGCTTATTTATAACTAAAATTATTAATCAAATTTCCAACTTTTACTATGCTCGAATAATCGAATTCGAATGCTAATCCTGGTTTAAAATTTTAGGTAAAATTCACAAATAGTCACTAAATTTTGATCAACTATTTAATTTGATAACTAAATTTTTAATTGCTCTAATGTTATCATTAAAATTTTAGTTTTCCTTCAATTTAACCACTGACAAAATGGTGAGATGGCACTTAAAATATTTTGTATAATAATACATTTTGTCATCTATGTTTGCACATTCAAACAATTTAGGGTCTAAGGTTTAGGACCAAATTATTTTTAATATTTTTGAATTATAACTAAATTGTTTGAATGTGTAAATATGAATGACTAAATATATTATTATACAAAATATTTTAACTGTCACCTTACCCTTTTAATGGCGGTTAACGGATCAGTGGCCAAATTGAAACAAAATTAAAAGTTTAATGATAACATTGAAATAATTAAAAGTTTGATTACCAAGTTAAATAATTTATCAAAGTTTAGTGATCATTGTAAATTTTACCCTAAAAGTTTTAAGTCTCAATTTTTTTGAAGAAGGTACCATCTGAGCATTTTATTGAATCAAAATAACATACAATATGAAACTAAAAAGAAATAAATCAAGAGACAATTACGCAAGAAAGTCAAACAACAAAGATTAAAAAACAACAAAGGAAAAGCAAGCTCAGGTGATCCACAAATTCTCGGTTACCCACGATCAGACCAAATAGAAGCTCGAACCAAGAGAAGAAAAATAGGCTTTGTAGCCTTAGAGACAAAACCCTATGGGGGTCAATCAAGCGCCGATCTGACTCAGCCATGGCTAGAACCGAGGGAGGAGCGTCTTCGATCCAAAACGCATCTGTAGTCGCCAATTTGCCAGCTATCGCCATTGCATGCGCCGTTCGGTTGTCATTCCAGCCAGTAAAGGTAAAGCTGCAACAAATAATTGATTTTTATTTTTCTAAAATTAAATAGTTTTCAATACAAATCCAATAAATAATTCGAGTTAATTATTTACTTTAAATTTAAAATATATGATTTAAATTTTTTAATAACTCAAATAATTTTTTTTGAAAAATATATAACTCAAATAATTAATTACTATAAGTTAAATATTAATTTAAAGAGTATAATAACAATCGAATAGTTTTCTTATTCATAAGTTAAATAAAAATTTTGTTTTTCATTTTTTTTTTTACAATAAATAGAGTAATTACTCGTTTAAGGACACTTTTTTAATATACACGTTTAAGGACACTTGAATCTATAGTTTCCAGATTAGTGTATTATAATAAAAGTTCCATTTCTTAAAAAATGTTATATATATAAAGTTTTTAAAATTATATATTTGACTTAATAATTTTAAATTAGTTATGCATATTAATTATTAAAATAATTTGGCAGTGGTAGTGGCATGCATGTAGGAGTGCTTGATTCAGTGCCAAGCTTATTAGTGGAGCACATGAAATGTAAATCTCTCTCATACACACATAAAAGAGAAATTTATTACTTGTGGTGCGTTTTAGTAATATAAATTAAAGGCTTAAGGGTACATAAAGTTATTGAATTTTTTAAAAATATTAGTTTTTACAATTTTTACATTTAATTAAGTCTTCAAACTAATAAATTAAATTAATTAAATTTTTTGACTAATTTTGACCATCAATTTTGACGATTTTTTGATATATTACTAAGGTTGTAAACGAGCCAAACGTTCAGCGAACCGTTCGGCGGGAAGTTCATTTATTTATTAAACGAACGAATATGAACAAGTTTTTATGTTCGCTTAATTAAATGAACGAACACGAACAAATGCCTCGTTCGTTCATTTACGTTCGTGAACGTTCAGTAATCCGTTCATTTATGTTCGTTTATTAATGTTCGCTTAAATGTATTCACATATATTCATTTATATTCATTACTTTTCATAACAAAAAAATTATATTTTAAAAAAATTAAATTTATTCACATATATCCGTTCGTTTATGTTCATTTAAATTTATTCACATGTCCTTTTATGTTCGTTTGTTTGTGTTCTTTTACGTTCGTTTATCATTTTAACAAACGAACATGAACAAGCTGCATTCCTTAACAAACAAACACGAACAATAAATTATGTTCGTTTAGTTGTATGTGTTTGTTCATTTGTTCGGTTAAAATTAAATGGACGAACATGAACATACTCTTGTTCGTGTTCGTTCGGTTCGTTTATAGGCCTATATATTACTACCACGTGACATACTACAGTTCTATCATGTTACATTTACATATTTTTAGTAAATTGTTTTTTATATTTTTTATAAGTGTTTTAAAATTTGTATAACTTATAAATAATTTTTTAAATAAAATAAAATATTTTTAGAAATGTTAAGGGATAATAATATAACACAACATGTTGCCCCAACTGATCCAAAAGAACTATTAGATTTAAAAGTTAACATTAGTCAAAGAAGTGAATTGATGAAATTTTAGAGTGTAAAAGCTTAGTTGAGTAAAAAAATTTAAAGATTGAATTATTTTTTTTTCTCAAAAGTTCAAAGACTTATAATACTTTGAGCAAAAATTAAAATACAAGAAAGGAAAGATTAGGTAATTATTGGTTTGGTTTATGACTTAGGAGGAACAAGTGGAGGACATACTTGGCTTCCACATTAAGCCACGACCAATCCATCATGCTTTCCTTTTCTTTTGTATAATTATTGATATAGTATCTGATTTGTTGGTTGATAATTCAGACAACATAAACTTATTATAAGATTAATGTTTTAAGTCAATTTATTTCATTCACAATGACACGAATCGAATTTTTGGCATTACTTAAAAAACTTAACATTTTATTTTATTAGACCGGCTGATAGTTGATTTTATTCTATTTTGTATTATTGTTAAAATATAAGTATAAATAATTAACTTATCAAGTTGGATCCATAACCATAGTTAAATAATCCAAATTACTTATTATGTGTTGCGTTAGGAGAGAGAGATGGAAATGGTAGGAGAAGAGATTGAGCAGTTGGGAGAATCATATTTGTTTTCAATTATTGAAGGAATTGTCATTGCATCCTAATGTATGGAAAGTTCAGTTCACAGCAGTTGTTATGTGATAAAGACTCATTAGGAAAACGAAATAATATTATTTACGAGATTCTAGTTTAATGATTAGCAGTATAATTTAAATTTTTTAAAAATTCAGTTTTTTTATGAAATATTATCATCGTATATTTGTATAAATGTATTTTTGTTAAGGATGGCAACGGGGCGGGGTGGGTTTTTGACCGCCCCGATATATTAATCCTAAAATCCGACCCCGCCCCGCTCTGAAAATAAAATAATAATTTACCCGCCCCAATTTATAAACTATAAACCCGACCCGAAAATGTAAAAAAATATATTAAATTTTATCGACGATAAATGTTAGATTCGATCGAACGACCATTATATTTACAAAATATAAATTTCACAGACTTTAAACTATATAAAAATTAAATAAAACCAATTAAATTACTCATATGAAGAAAAAAATACATATTTAAAAAAATAAACTCAACCATTGACTTTTAGAATCAGATATGTTAAAATTCGAACAATATCTAACAAAAATGTACGATAAACACAAACTAAAAAAATAGCTTAAAACTCCTAAAAGTATTTATATATAGTGGTATTTTTATAAATATAATAAAAATAAATAAAAATAATAAAAAATACCTAGGCGGGGCGGGCGGAGAATTTTCATATCATACCCGAACATGCCCCGACTTTATATTTTTTAAATACCCACCCGATCCCCGAAAATCATAAGAAAAAACTCGATCGGGTCGGGGCACACCAAGTCAGGAACGGGTAATTTTACCGTCCATAATTTTTGTCACTCTAAGTTCTATTGAAATTCGATCAAATATAATTTGTAACATGTAATTTCAAATAATAATAATAAATAATGTTTTTTTTTTTACTCTAGGCCGAGGGAGTCCATTATTTTTCTTCCAAAATCAGATTTAGGTTCCTAGGAGTTGTTAGTGTTGAACCAGTCTAATTCTAGACTGAAACTGAAGAGTTCACCAAATGGTAGGTACAATGTTCTTTTACAAAAGCAACAACAATAACATCTATTAAATCTAGGGCTATAAATAAGATGAGACGGATAACGAATTATTCGAGTCTGAATCGATTAAAATTTGGCTAATACTTAATTTGATTGGACTCGACTTGAGCTCGAATTCTTAATGAGCCGAGTCGAGCTCAACACTACTCGAGCTCGACTCAACTCGCTTACACCTCTAATTAAATATTTATAGTTTTAGGCTTGTTCAGCATTGACGTCATAAATAATAATAATAATAATAATAATAATAAAAAATCCAAATCATTTGATGATTTTGGACATCAAGTTTGTATCACAAGTGGGTAACATCCTTGTTATGAATCATAAGTTCATATCAGAACATTAGTAGTGGGCATTGATGAAACGAACTTCTCCCGATGAAACGAGAATCATTTTAGTCATTTTTTTAATATCGTATCAAATTATTAATAGACATTTTATTACGATAATCATACATGTTGATATTGGTATCGAGCAGGGATAGACGCATGATTTTATGTAAAGATGTGCGAACTATCAAGAAGTTATATTAAAAATGTAGGGCGTAAAATTACAAGATTATAAGGATACAAAATTAGATTATTAATATAAAATATAAAAAAAAAACTTAAAAATTTTAGGGGTGCAGCTGTCCCACCTTGTGTTTATGTTTCAATGTACAATTACACCGTCGGTCCGATTCCACCTTTCCCTTGGTGTCCGGTTATATTTTGTTTTGTTTTAGAATCATTCTTGAATTGATGATGAAAGCATCTGTTCACGTTCCCATTATGAAAACCCAAAATTTACCACAAGAGCGATACTCCATCACTTCCGTTACACTAAATCATTATTCCTTCATCTAAGCTTAAGAAAAAACAAGACACCAAATCCGAAAACCGAAACAGAAACATGAAAGCAACATTTCTCAACCAGTTGGCTTCACACATTGAGCCGTTGTCTCTCCCTCTCTCTGCATAGCATCTCCCTCGGCAAAATGCCTCGATGTCAAACATGCCAAGTGCATCTGATCAGTGCTTCGAATCTTCTTCCTTGCAGAATTTCGAGTATTCGTCCGAGTCCATCAAGTTTTTCAACTCACCAGAACCATTCATCTCAACCCTAATAATCCATCCATCCCGATATCGACTCGAGTTAACCTAAATATTTGTGATGAACACATATTGTTGACATGAGCAAAAGTGAATACCATGGTCTAATACTGTTAAGAAATTTTAATTCCAAATGATAAAGCTCAACTATACAAATATGTCACCACTGAACTCTACGATACGGTTAAAATGCTCAATACAAGTTCAGGACAACATACCAATACTTAAAAAAAAGTTCAGGGTCACCTCAGTTTCTGCAAATTTTAATTCTAAGGGCGAACCTATAAAATTTTAGGGAGGAGAAATAAATCATATATAAAATTTAAATTTTTAAGGGGGCGACTACCCCTTCTAAGTCCATCCCTTATGTATTCCTTTTCCTCGTCTAAATTAAATCATGTAAATGACTAAGAATTACCAAGTAAAATTATTTTATTACTAACTCATTAAAACAAGTAGGGGTGTAAATGAGCCCGAGTAATATTGAGCTCAACTCAGCTCGTTAAGAATTAGAGCCGGTGTAACATCTCTAATCCGATTTAGGAGTAACCGGTTTAGAAAGTGTTACACACAATTAAGCATTCAAAACATTGCATCAAAACTAGAAACTATCTTATGTAACCATAAGATTTTCAGGTTAATTTAAAACTTTAAAAAGCTTCATATATCAAGTTCAAATAACATTTCATATACAAACAAGTATGCACACACTATGCAATACATTTCAATCGATAACTTATAACATACACTTTATCTAATAGATTTCAGTTTACCAAACTTACTGTATCTCTTTTTCATTTTTGTAAGTTTAATTTCAAACATAACTTAAATCTTTTAAAACCGATTACCAACTTTATAAATTTCTAACCATTTAAGACATATAGATCACTGCTTTACTTAGAGGCATTAGCTTCTAGTTTCTAATGCCACAGTTATTAGAAACATCATTATCGATATTGCTTAAGGTCATTTAGGATAACAATAAACCATTACTCGACTACATTCATTTCTTATCTCAATTATTCCCCACGAAATAATATATATACTTTTGAAGTATTACTTCTTAGGTGAACCCTAAGAATCCCTTCTATAGGCTTTGCATTTCCACCATTCATTTAAAAGTTTTCACACTATCAAAGCCTAATCCCATTTACTATGATTGGTTTTACATGACATTTATCACTATTCAATTATTCAAAGAATTCTTGTAACATTCATAATCTCAATCATGAATACATAAATATCTATACTTTTGCCTTAACATTGATCTTACTCAATCATTTATTCATTCAAAACATGGCATTAACGTTCACTACCTTGATCATGCTATTACATACATATTTCATTTGCAACATGTCACGGCCCGCACCCTTGGGTTCGAGCCCAGTGCACACCAGGCAGCTGAGGAGGCCCTCCACACCATTTTGGGCTTGCCAAGACCATCACACTTGGCCCGGCACTTGGAGAATGCTAAAGAGCCCGCAAGCCCACAAGACTTAGCCAAATCTATGGAGGATTCAGGAGGGTAATTCGGTCAAAGCATCATCTATTTATTTGAAATATAATTTGTAGATAATGTTTGTGATAATTAGAGATTTGAAATTGAGATTTGATTAGATAAGATCAATCTCGACCGTCGATGTAATTTAAACTGAGCCGTTGGATGTAGGGGAGTTCAACTATAAATAGAGGCTCCCTCCTCACTTGTAAATCACTTCTGATTTGAGTAATACATTGAGCATTCACTCATTTCTCTCGGTCTTCTTTGCTAGCCATTTCCTTTCTTTGTTCCTTTCGTTTCCGCGACGATCAAAGCATTCTAGCTTCGATCAGTTAGGCTTACTTGGTTGCTAATCCGCCCAGCAAGCACCCAAGGCCGCACGTCCTAGTTTGTGTAAAGTTACGGACGTGACAATTGGTATCAGAGCCAATTTCATCGAGAGAGATGGCACCACAGAACGCCGGTGAGGTCCCAGCAACTGACCGTGAGACTCGTGCTACAGCTGCCGGGAAGAAGCGAGAGAGTTCGAGGGACATTATTGCTGCCTTGGATAAGAGGGTCGTCAGGCTTGAAGGGTCGATTGTCGAGCTTCAAGGGACCCAGGAGGAAGCCGATGAGCACTTCGAGAAGATGGATTCCATGAAGGAAGACATCATGAAGGAGGTTAACGAGAATCTCGAGAACCTGTATGAGTCGTTGAACGACCAAGATCTCTCCATCAAAGCGGCTGTTGAAGCTGTGAAGGAGGAGATGATGAAAGAAGTGAAGAAGCTCAGTGCCGAGCTACTTCTCTACAAGACTGCCATGTTGAATGGCATGATGGCCGAAGCAACTGTGCCCAAGCTCAGGATCGATGCCCTGAAGCCCAAGCCGTTCAAGGGGACCAGATCTGCTCAAGAAGTGGAGAACTTCATGTGGGGACTTGAGCAATATTTCAAGGCAATGAGTATCGTGGGGGATACTGAAAAGGTAACAACTGCTTCAATTTATTTGTCTGATACCGCTCTGTTGTGGTGGCGACGTAGGTGCTCGGATGAGCAACGTAGAGGCACTACTGTTGGAACGTGGGCTGAGTTCCAAGCTGAATTGAAGGAGCAGTTTTACCCGGGCAATGCCGAGAATGAGGCAAGATCGAAGCTTAGAGCTCTTAAGCATGTCGGGACCCTTCGAGACTATGTTCGAGAGTTCAGCGAGGTCCAACTTCAGATCCCAGACTTATCCGAGAAGGATGCTCTTTTCCAGTTCATGGATGGACTAAAGCCATGGGTGAACACCGAGCTAGAACGGAGAGACGTAAAGGAACTCTCCAAAGCCATGGCGATTGCAGAATCATTGAAGGAGCATAGTGCCAACAGAAATGAGTCAACCAAACCAAAGCCAAAGTTACGTGGTAATAGAGGCAATGGTGGGGGAGACAAACCAAAGAACAACTCCAATATGCAATCCAACGCCAATTATACAGCCAACCAACCATGGAACTAGAATAAGAGAGGGGACGGGAATCTCAAATGTTTTGAGTGTGGAGGGCCACACTACAGAAGCAATTGCCCACAAAGACACAAAGTTGATGTCATCCAAGAAAAGGAAGATCAAGAGGAGACCCTCAAGCTTGGCTCCATCTTCAGTTGCATGGAGGTCAAGAAGGGTTCCAAGAAGAAGGGGCTGATGTTTGTCGACATCACCATTGCTGGCCAGAAGTTGAGCGCGCTAGTAGACACCGGTGCCTCAGAGTTGTTCATGTCCGAACAGGCCGCAAAGAAACTTGACCTTCATGTTGAGAAGGCAAGTGGGTTCATCAAGACCGTGAATGCCAAGGAGGCTCCGATTGCAGGAATAGCAAAAGGAGTCAAACTCGAGATTGGGGGCTGGTCTGGTAAGGAAGACATCAAGGTAATTCCACTTGATGATTTTGACTTTGTCATTGGGCTTAGTTTCCTTGACAAGATTAACGCGTTTCCCGTTCCATTTGCCGATTGCTTGTGCATACTTGATCCGAGAGGCCAATACATTGTTCCGGTAAACCGAGTAGCTGGAGTTGGGGCCAAGATGATTTCAGCCATCCAATTCAGCAAGGGAGTTCGCAAGGAGGAGCCAACCTACCTAGCAACGTTGGTGATCAATGAAGGCACCATGACCGAGGATGTTCCAGCAGAAGTGGGACAAGTTTTGGCAGAATTCCGTGACGTGATGCCTGCCGAGTTGCCTAAAGATCTTTCATCGAAAAGGGAGGTCGACCACAAGATTGAACTTGTGCCGAACGCGGAGCCACCCGCTAGAGCCCCTTACCGAATGGCTCCGCCAGAACTAGAGGAGTTACGCAGACAATTGAAGGAACTCATCGATGCAGGCTATATCCGACCATCAAAGGCACCTTATGGTGCTCCGGTGCTCTTTCAGAAGAAACATGATGGGACTCTTCGAATGTGCATCGACTATCGGGTTTTGAACAAGCTCACTGTGAAGAACAAGTACCCGATCCCGCTCTTAGCAGACTTGTTCGATCAACTTGGTGGTGCAAGGTGGTTCACCAAGTTAGATTTGCGGTTCGGATATTGGCAAGTGAAGATTGCAGAAAGAGACGAGCCGAAGACAGCTTGTGTGACACGCTACGGTTCGTATGAATTTCTTGTGATGCCATTTGGCCTCACGAATGCTCCCGCCACCTTTTGCACCCTGATGAATAAGGTACTACAGCATTTCCTTGATCAATTCGTTGTAGTTTACCTTGATGATATTGTCATCTATAGCAAGAGCCTTTGGGAGCATGTAGAACACTTGAGACAGGTGTTCGAGGTCTTGCAGGAAAACAAGCTCTACGTCAAATTGGAGAAGTGCTTGTTTGCTCAGATGGAGGTCCCTTTTCTAGGCCACATAGTTGGAGGTGGCAAGATCCGGATGGATGGGGCCAAAATTTAAGCCATCTCAGATTGGGAGCCGCCAACCAAGGTGACAGAGTTGAGATCCTTCCTGGGGCTACCAATTACTACCGAAAGTTCATCAAGGGTTACTCCAAGATCGCCACACCATTGACCGAGCTATTGAAGAAGGACAAGGGGTGGGACTGGAGCACCGAGTGCCAAGAAGCCTTTGAGGGACTGAAGAAGGCCATGGCGAGTGAGCCAGTGTTGGTGTTGCCGGATCACACCAAGCCTTTCGAGATTTACACTGATGCATCCGACGTTGCCATTGGTGGGGTCCTGATGCAAGAGGGACATTCGGTTGCATATGAGAGTCGGAAGCTCAATGAGACCTAGAGAAGATACACGGTCCATGAGAAGGAGATGACAGCAGTAGTGCATTGCTTGCGTACTTGGCGTCACCACATTCTTGGGTCGAGGTTTGTGGTATTCATTGATAATATTGCCAATAGTTATTTTCTGACCCAAAAGAAATTGTCTCCCAAGCAGGCTCGTTGGCAGGAATTCCTTGCAGAGTTCGATTTTGCCTTGGAATACAAACCCGGGAAAGTGAACTCCGTTGCCGATGCCTTAAGCCGAAGGTACAACATGGAGATTGTTAGCTTGCCGAAGGGACAGTTGTTGGAGCGCATCAAAGAGGGGTTGTCACATGACCCAACGGCCAAAACGTTGATCGAGTATGCCAAAGAAGGGAAAACCAGAAGGTTTTGGCTCGAGGGGGACTTGCTCTATTCCAAAGGACACCACCTCTACGTGCCTCAGTTTGGAGAATTGCGCAAGGAGCTCATGAAGGAGTGTCATGACTCCAAGTGGGCCGGACATCCAGGGATGAATCGGACCATGGCACTAATCAGCGAGCACTACTACTGGCCACACACGGGCGAGGATATTGAAGCCTATGTGAGGACATGTCTTGTGTGCCAACAGGACAAGGTGGAGATGAAGAAACCAGCGGGATTGTTGCATCCATTGCCCATTCCCGAGCGACCATGAGAGAGTCTTTACATGGATTTTATTGTCGGTTTGCCTAGCACTGATGGCTTGTCTACTATTATGGTTGTTGTTGACAGGTTTTCGAAGTATGGGACGTTTATTCCAGCGTCTAAGGCGTGCCCAGCAGAGGAGGCAGCCCGTCTTTTCCTCAAGCACGTGGTGAAGCTTTGGGGAGTGCCAAAGACAATCATCAGTGACCGAGACTCGCGGTTCACAGGGAAGTTTTGGACCGAGTTGTTCAAGCTCTTGGGATCAAGTTTGAACTTCTCAACTAGTTTTCACCCACAGACCGACGGGCAAACTGAGCGAGTGAATGCTTTGTTGGAGATCTATTTGAGGCACTATGTGAGTGCCACACAACGCGACTGGCCAAAGCTGTTAGATGTGGCCCAATTTTCCTACAACTTGCAATGGAGCGAGGCGACAAACCAAAGTCCGTTCGAGATCGTGATGGGGCAACAACCGCTTACACCCAACGCGGTTGCTACCAAGTATGAGGGGCCTAATCCAGCAGCACAGAAGTTTGCCAAGGAGTGGCAAGAGAATCATGACTTAGCCCGAGTTTGTTTACACAAGGCAGGGAAGCGGACCAAGAAGTGGGCAGATCGAAAGCGTAGGGACGTGAACTTCCAAGTTGGTGATCAAGTCCTTGCCAAAATCACCGGGATCTTCCGCGACAAGAACATGCACAAGGGTCTTGTGCGGAGATACGAGGGTCCATTCAAAGTTGTGAATGGAGTAGGCACCATGGCCTACAGATTGAAGTTGCCATCGACCATCCGAACTCATCCATTGTTCCATGTCAGTCAACTCAAGCCCTACCATCGAGATGAGTTAGATCTGGATCGAGGCAAGTCACACCGAGCGCCAGTCAGAGTGAAGGTCTCCTATGAGAACGAGGTTCGGGAGATTGAAGCAGAGAGAGTCATTCGACGGCAGAACTACCGGCCGAGGCATGAGTACTTTGTTCAGTGGAAGGGACTTCCCGACAGCGAGGGTAGTTAGGAACCAGCCGAGGCCCTTTGGCAATTCAAGAACCAAGTGGAGCACTACCATACCAGTCGGGCGACGAGGGCGTCGCCAGAACCAGTGGGGGAGATTGTCACGGCCCGCACCCTTGGGTCCGAGCCCAGTGCACACCAGGCAGCTGAGGAGGCCCTCCACGCCATTTTGGGCTTGCCAAGACCATCACACTTGGCCCGGCACTTGGAGAATGCTAAAGAGCCCACAAGACTTAGCCAAATCCATGGAGGATTCAGGAGGGTAATTCGGTTAAAGCATAATCTATTTATTTGAAATATAATTTGTAGATAATGTTTGTGATAATTAGAGATTTGAAATTGAGATTTGATTAGATAAGATCAATCTCGACCGTCGATGTAATTTAAACTGAGCCGTTGGATGTAGGGGAGTTCAACTATAAATAGAGGCTCCCTCCTCACTTGTAAATCATTTCTGATTTGAGTAATACATTGAGCATTCACTCATTTCCCTCGGTCTTCTTTGCTAGCCATTTCCTTTCTTTGTTCCTTTCGTTTCCGTGACAATCAAAGCATTCTAGCTTCGATCAGTTAGGCTTACTTGGTTGCTAATCCGCCCAGCAAGCACCCAAGGCCGCACGTCCTAGTTTGTGTGAAGTTACGGACGTGACAAACATCATTAGCCATAATTATTCATTCAATCATACAAATAAATTTTCATATATCATTTAACACCAATGACCAAATATGCACATTCTTATCTTTACAATTAAATCCACCATATTTAATTCTTTAATCAAACAATTTCTCAATACACAATCCATCACAAGCCTTATAATATACTCACTTAACAAATTCTTAATTGATCCTTAACTCCTTTAATTCTTAACTACTTTGCTTTCAATTTCATTAGCTAGCTTATTCAGTTAACTCCAATTGAATCTAACAAGTATCCAAAGATGACCTCTCAAAGTATGTGATCACTTTTAAACTCCTAGTCCAGTTTTAGGGGTGTTACAGCCGAGTTCGAGCTTACTCAACTTGAGCCTAAGTAGTGTTGTACTCGACTCAGCTCGTTAAGAATTCGAGTCGAGCCGAGTCCAATCGAGCGTTGAGTGTTAATCGAGTCGGACGCGAGTACCTTGCGATTTGTCTCGTCTCATTTACAGCTATAATAATAATAACAACAACAACAATATCCAATAACATAAATTTTAGTTCACTTTAATTTAAAAACAAATAAAAAAGTATATCATATTTCTGAGTAGCTCACGAACTTTTCGAGTTGGGTATTGAGTAGCTCAGCTCGGCTCGTTAAGAACTCGAACTGAATTTGAGATCAAATTAAGTGTTGATCGAATCGAACTTGAGTAACTCGCGATCTGTCTTTATCTCATTTGCATCCTTAAAAGCAAGAATAATAAATAACACTCTTAGAAAACATGTATGATCATATATGTGTAATGTCGTCATTTTTATATTACAAGATCTTTTTTTCTTTTTCGATATGAAAGGAAAACACGCAACAATCCAGTCACATAAATCAAATTCTAATATTTTTTTCCAGAAGGTAAAGTCTTGGATCGAGGCCCAAGGGTGAGCGTACATTTGTTTTTCCCTTGCGAGTAATAATATATTTTTTGTCTAATTTTGCTTTCAGTCCCTATAATCTTTGAGAATTCCATTTTCCCTATTGGAGTATTTAAAACTTAATCTCTTTCATTTTAATCTCAATTATTTATTTATTAATTAATTTTACAATTAAAATCCAATTGACGACACCGTTAAACAATTTTTTTGTTGTATTGAATTGTGTAGTCCTCCTATTTATAAAAGTGTTATCAAAACTACACATTTGAAAGGTTAAATAAGTAAAAAAAATAAAAAGGTTTTCTAATTTAGATTATAAAGTTTATAAACTCTGTTTAAGAGACTACCTTTTCTTAAAAATACATGCGATAAAATCTAATTTAACGAAATACTTACCAATAAATATTAATAATATAGTATTATATACAATCCCACATTATTCAAATTCAGCACTATTAATATGTTAGAGATTATTTGTGTATTCGATTACGTTCAAACATCATTCTCTATATTGCAACAATTGCAACCACGATGACAACTGAATTTAGATTTAGACGATATAATTTGATAAAAAAAATTGAAAATAGAAATTGTAATGTCAAAACTACATATAACTCGCAACCTTTTAAATGGAAGACAATTGAATATAACAACAACATCGGTGTCAATCGATTTAATACTCAATCGACATAATTTGATAAAATTTAAGAATATATTTGGATACCACAATGTAATTACATATAAGTACAATTACTAGGTATAATTGCACTTACATGTAATTACAATAGATACTAATTCCCTATATATTATTTGATTGGCAGGGTGTAATTACATTGTAATTCTCTATGCTGTGCTTGGTAATACAAACTATAAATATACAATTACATAAATTTAAATTTTAGGACAATATTAATTATAAAATTAAAATGTATAGCTACACATATAATTACATTAAATCTCACTCTTCTAATTACACATAATTAAATTATACCTATAAATTACGATAATTACCAGAATATAAATAGAAGCTTGTGTATCAGAATATGTGCATGTGTGCGTGTCTGCGTGAGCGTGTGCATGTGCGTCTACGTATGCGTGTGTGAGCGCGTGTGTATATGTGAGCGCGTCTGTGTCTGCGTGCGCATGCATACGTGCCTGTATCTGTATGTGTGCATGCATGAGCACGTGCGCATCTGCGTCTGCGTCGGGTATATGTAGGGAAAATAGGTGAGAAGAGGAAAGAAAATGGTGTTTGGAGTGGGGTTTATGAGCTTTTGGTCTCCACTAAATAGGTAATTTAGCTGCTCTTTTTCGGCCACACAACAGTTACACATCAGTGTTTTATTATTCAGTTAAAATAGAATTAACCGATCGAATTAACGTTAAATTCAATTAATGATTCAATTAATTAAATGTTAATTCGGCTAACGGTTAAATCTTTTTAAACTTTAGTTATCGGTCAATTCAATTCAAAATCAGTTAATTAACCAAAATTTAATATATAATTAATGTATTTTAAATTTTAAGCATTAATTTTAACAATAACCCATAATATTTAAAATTCAATATTTATATTTTAATCTCAAACTTAAACACAACCTAAAAGGGAGAAAAATAAAGTCTAAAAATAAAATATATATTACAAAAATATATTTGTTTAATTTATTGTTACTTAAATTTCTGTTTTGAATAAAATTTAAAATGTATATTAAAAATTTTCAGTTAATTAAAAAATCGATTAAATTAATCAAAATTAGTTTGATTCGATTAAAAAAATTTTGAAAAAAATTAATTCCAATTAAAACTTTTAAGAATTTGATTAATTCAATTTTAAATTGTCCGGTTTGATTACTGATCGTTTCAACAACCTTAAACGTAGCATTGCCTTTATAGTCTGTTAATGCATATTTGTGAATTTAAATTGTAGATTAATTTAGTCTTTTAATGCATATTTGTGAATTTAAATATTTGTAAATAATTAATAAACCGAAGAAGAAAAATTGTAAATTAATTTAGTTCCCCAAGAGTTGTAATCATTGAAGATGAATGATACCACGTCATTCTCGTTGTTTAATTTCTTTCTGAACTTCTCAAACTCTGATATTAACTGCGGGTAGGGTGGGGTTAGCTGCCGAACAGTTGCCGGCAGATGTACCTACATAGAACTATAAGTAAAATTTATGGTTTAAAATTTAATTGTCGGCGGGTAGAGTAGGTTAGTTGCCGTACAGTAGTGGGTGAATATATTTAATAAAAATTATAAGTAAAATTTAAAGTTTAGAATTTAATTGTTATTATGTAGTTGGGCGATAAGATCATAGAGGCGGATTGATCATAGCATTAAATGCATAGAAACTCATATCCACGTAAAAATATTCGAGTACTATTCAAACTTCAGATTTAATATTTATAATCAAATTCAAATAATTTGATTTAAATTAATATTAACTAATAATTTAATTAAAATTAATTAATAAGTAATTTTACCTATTTAAAAATGTAATTAAATTATTTATAATTAAAATTGAGTTGAGAAAATATTAACTCAAATCTAGACGAAATTCATTGTTCATGACACTCATTTATGGAATGAGTATGTCACATACGATAGTAAAAGTACCGATGATAAGATCACGTTTTTATTCTGTGTGACACATTCACTTAATAGAATAAAATATCTTAATTGAACAAATAGAAAATAAAACACGTTTTTTATTCATTGATGCTATGTTGTTTAGGTTGGTCCAAGTGGTAAGCAGTTTAGTATCGTTTCAATAGGTTTTGAGTTCGAGATTTTGTGTATGCAGAAAATCTTTGTTGAGAGACTCGCCTATTAAAGTCAGGTGTGTGACGTAAGTCAGTTTATATTAGCCAGGATAAAACCCTGAAAAACTGAGAGGGTAAAAAATTAATATTTTTTGAGTTCAAGGTTCAATCTTACTGGAAGTATTTTTATTGTTTAAAAATTTTAGCATTATTTTTAGTTAATTTAAAAAACTTTTGGTTAAACATATTATTTTTTATCAATAATGTACCGTGGTATTGTTGGTTTGATATTTGTTTTTAACCTAATTTCTTGGGTTGGGACAAACAATTATTTTTCTTCGAACTCAATTTAATTAAGCCGCCTTTTATTATAAAAATATGAACACACATTTATATTATCTTATGAAGGCTATCTGGTTTTAAAATATTTTAATAAATATGTCTTTTTATCATAAAATATTAAAACACATGTTTATTTGAGATCCATTAATTGGCCTAGTGACTAAATGATGCTCATATTGTCTCATCTTGTATACGTTTAAATCTTGGTATGAGAATGTAATTTCTCTGTTTAATAAAAAAGCACATGTTTATTTAATTTTATTAAGTCTATTGGTTAAAAATTATTTTTACAAATAAGGGATACTATGCTTAATTCTCAAATAATGTAATTTTACTATAGAAAAAAATAATGTATTTTTTAAATTTTAGTTTTGATTTTACTTAACTATTACTCTATGAAACTACAAACTAAAATATGAATGCATAGTCAAAATATTGGGTTAGAATTCGTTGACATGGTGTAAAACTTACACGTATTTTTTGATCGTTAGATTATTAAAAATCGATGGTTGAGTTATAAATATAATACAAATTTTTGAAATGTTATAATTTTCTGTTCGAGTGTTAGATTGGGGTGATTTTATAAATCACATAACTTTTCAAGATCTATCCACTAATAAAAAGTTAAATGTGCCCTGTCGGCTTTTTTTCACGAAAAAAAAAACTTATCTTGACCTTCAATTTTATTTTTTTAATATTTATCAATATTTAAAGAATTTTGACTTCATTCTTTGTTTAATTTGTCGGACTTAAAATTTTATACAAAAGCATAGCATTATTTATGAGATTCTAATACATGTAATTTTACAACATTTTAAATCTTTTTTATTTTGACCCATGTAGTTTTAATTTCCTTTTAAATTGATCCATGTGATGTAAAAAAATGCCACAAAGGTGCAATGTGAAAGTTTTATATTTTTTTTTCAAAACCCTAAAAAGTTCGACTGACGAAGTGCAATTTTCATGTAAATCTGATAATTTTCAGACTGAATTGTCGCACCATGTTGAGTGTATTTTATGTTAAACGCACATTCTAAAAAGGAAGACTGACAGAACACGTCTTTATATTATATATTAGAAAAATGCATCATTTTATCGAAGGCTTAAAAGAAAAATTAACTCTTAAATTATATTATCTGTTTATTTTTAGTTTTTAAACTATTTTTAGTTAAAATAAATTTTTAAATTATTATTTTTGATCACTTTAAGTCGGATAATTATTTAAGTCAAAAGAAATTTATTTTGACTAATAAGATGTTAACATATTATAAAGATTTTTAACCAATAAATAATTTAGAGGCTAAAAGAATAAAAATAACATAATTTAAAAACTTAAAGTGATCAAAAATGACAATCTATGAGCTTATTTTAACCAAAAAAACAATTGAAGTGTTAAAAGCAAATAAAAGACATAGTTGAAGGATTTTTTTATTTAAGCCTTTAATGAATAATATTGAATATATAATGTTTTAATAACAATTTTAAAAAATCAGTATATTACAATAAAAGCCCTCATTTATGAATAGTAATTGACAAAGAGGGTCTATTTATATTCTCTAAATAATTTAGGGAATGTGATTAAGTTAGCCAGGCGCTAGGCGTAGCTCAGTTGGGTGACCGGTAGGCATGGGTGATGGGAAAAGGTGGAGTTGATTGGCTGTTAATCAGTAGGGTTGTTAATGATTTACTTACAGGTTAAATGTACCGTTTAGTCTATTTTTAACAATTAATTATTTTTTAATCGTTCGATTATAAATTAATTTGTAAAAATTTTAACTGCTAAATTTTTAACAGTTTACTTTTTTTAACAGTTTACCTATAATCTAGTATTTTTTTCACATATTCACTATTTTTTAGAAAATAATAGAACTATCTCTAATAATTATTAATATATTAAAACTCCCAGAAAATACTTAAATAGAAAAATTCTAATAAGAAACTTCATTTTATGTATAAATTTAATAATTGTTAACATATAAGTTATCATTTTTAGCGGTTCGATTAATCGAAACCGTTTAATCTTAACGATTAGGTTATAAAATGTAACGGTTATACCGATTAACGATTACGGTTTATTTTGTATACCTCTAAAGATTAGCCCATTTTTATGTTTTTTATTTTATTATTTTTATACTTTGTAATAATAATAAGGTTTAATGCACTTTTTTCCCCTTAAATTTTACTTGTTTTTTTAACTTGTCCCCTAAAGTTCATTTTGACTACTTTTGCCCCCTAATATTTTGGTCGTTACCCAATTACCCCTAACGTTAAAAAAAATTGTCCTAACCAATCATAATGTGCTACGTCATTTTTCCATTTTTAAATTTAAAATAAAATAAAATAAATATATTAAAATATTTATTAATTTAATTACATTTCTCAAATACCCAAAATACCCCCATCTTCTTTGCTCATCATCTTCTTCCCCAATTTTCCCTAAAGCGTAAGCGATAATTCACCGGACAAAGTTGAAGGTGATCTGGACTTCTTTCAGGTTAGGGAGTGGTTTAATCGATTCCCCAGTGTTTAAAATCCCAGATTTGTTGTTTCTTGGAGATATATAGCTCAAAATGCTTAATCTTCTTTTATGCTCATAGGTATGGTGTTGAATTGTTGATACATTAGGCAACTGAGTTTAAGGAAGTAAAGTAGCGTTTTAACTATTTTCTGGATTGAAAATACTTTTTTGACGTCTATAAAAGGAAAGGAATTTATTGTTTACCTTTTCTGTGAAATGAATCTGATAGTAATTTTACTGCAGAAACTATTTTTGCAGTTCTACTGTTGCTCTAGCCTCTATGGCATTAACAAGGCTTTATCTGATTTAGAAATTGGGGAATAAGGCTGTGGATCTGAATTAACTGAAATGATTTTGTCACTTAATCTGCAATGATTTGCTATTCTTTCTTGTAAGAAAGTTAAATTAGTGGAGGATTTCGACAAGATCTCGTTTTAGTTGGTTCGAGCTCTGATTTTATCTTCTTTGATGATTTGTTATAGGAGAAGTTATACAAATTTAAGATTACGACTAAAATGCAAGTTTCTGGATTGACTCTTAAGAGATAACCTGAAAATCGATCGTTCATCCCGGTTACCGTTTAGGGAAAATTGGGAAGAAGATGATGGATGTATTTTGGGTATTTGGGAAATATAATCAAATTAATAAATATTTTATTTTAAAATTTTAAAATAAAAAATCGACGTGGCACATTCTGATTAGTCAATATATTTTTTTAATATAAAAAGACAATATAAGTAACGGCGAAAACATTACAGGGCGAAGTGGTCAAAATAAATTTTAGAGAGTAAATTCAGAAATCAGGTGAAGTTTAGAGGGAAAATACATTAAGGCATAGTAATAGTTGTTTTTTAACAAATAATAGATATAAATTTTAATTTATGCTATAAATATATATATTAACAAAAATATAATATTATATATACAAAAACAATCTCAAAACCAATCGGAGCATATAGTGTTTTGGAGGCAGAATTATGTGGCATGGAGTTGAGTAAAAAAATGAGTTAGTCGAGTTGAATAATTATATTTTATAATTCAAATGTTATTTAAATTTTTTTCGAGTTGATTCGAGTTTATAAAATTCAAGTCGAATAATTAAATTTAATTGTAAATATTTATAATGTTATGATACTAATTAGTTTTAATTTAAATAATTTTCTATAACCATATGCAAATACACATATATATATATCATGTAGAATTAAGAGACTCAACTCAAACTTGAAAACCAACACACTACTTATTAAAAAATTTAAGTTATTCGAATTTTAAATTTTATTTAAATATTTTTTGAATCGAATTTATAAAATTACGACTCTAGACAAAATAAGTCGAGTCTAATAATTTAAATCAAGTCGAGTTTTATACAACCGTATTTGAAACTGCCTGGACCTTAAGGTGCAACCGGATTATTATAGAGACATATAATAAGCATGAGCAGAACATAGAAAGTTTGGGGGCGTGGGCCCTTGCAAAAAGATTTTAATAGTAATAGAATAATTTTTAAAAAAAATTAAAATTAGTTTTATGGACCATAATTTTTTTAATATTTTTAAAATCTTATTATGGTACCTTTAAAATTTTTAATCTTATAATAATCTTTCTTTTATAAATTTATAGTCCCGCCCTAATAACAAGATAGCTTACGCTGCGTCGACAAATGGCCACTCCCGGATCATTGATTCATCGCTAATACCACTGTTGCAAACTTGATGGCGAAAATAGCTTGGAGAGCACCTTATGGCTACAGAAGGTTCCTTGACCCGCCACATGAAGTGCAGGGGGCATTGCATGTCCGATTGTTCGGACTCCATGAATTGTTTATGTAGCTGCAGTTTGCTCTAATCTCTATTTTTCTTAGTTGTCCTTGTGGTTCTTATGACTTTGTCCTGATTAATTCGAATCAACCCGCGTCGTACATCTAGTTTTAGTGGACGAGTCTCACCACTAGAATTTTTCTACATACACAATGTCTCGAATTCGATATCTGCTTAAGCGATATTAAACTGCTTGCCACTTGAATCAACCCTATTAGTTCTAATCTCTATTCTTTTATTGTTAAAAAAAATCTCAAAATCGAAACGAAAATATTCAAAATCCAATAAAAATGAGCCTAAGCCTAATAGTACAATAATTAGATTAGATTTTTTAACAGAAGCCGCCTATTCCTTTTTGGTACGCTCGCATCTCAATATTAAAAAATAAATTTAGCTTTTATGACTAAATTTTAAGGTCAAAAATTAAGGTACAGGGTCAAAAAATTTTAAATTACTGAGGATAAAATTACGATAATTTTAAAATTTGTCATAATTTTTCGATGAAAATAAAATATTCTGCCACAAAAGATTGATTTAGGTTGTTTTCGACGAAATTGCTTTCTTCGTCAAAAATTTTCTTGATTTCGATAAAAAAATTTGAGAGAATAGATATAATCCGTCAGAAACATAAATTTTATATTTTATATATAATTTTTTCGAGGGAATAAATATAATCCATCTCTAGTTTTCTTCGAGGGAATAAATGCGTTGATCACTACACCATGCCGATCAAATACTTGTCATAGTCCTTGCAATGCAATCTGAGTGATAGATCCAATACAAAGACTGTCCAACATTACCGGCGATCGCTATCTCGTTTCCCCCTTAACGCCATCCTCTCAAAAATTAATAATAATAATAATAATAATAATAATAATAATAATAATATCTAATTAAAATCCTATTAACTATCTCAATCCCCACTCAACCCAACCAATGGTAATTAAAAATTTACGCTAATAATATCCGTCGATGCTCGTCAACGCGCCTGCTCATTGATTTGCTTCAAAAGGGACAATGCTCAACGGAACCTACATGGGAGATTGTTTTTTCATGGTAATTAAAGACCATTTCTTTAGTTCATCTTATTTGTTTTTATTTTCATTTATTGTATTTTTAAATAAAAAATATGCGGCTTACAAGTGTCACAAACTTTCGAGGGAAAGTTTCCAAAAAGCAACGGTTAGTTGGATGATGTTTGTTTAATGTAAAGTTGTTTCTAGAATCAACAGGTTCAAATTTTGGCATGAACAAAAAATCCCTTGGAACTTGTTTGGTAAGAAAATTTTAAACATATACATTTGGAACTATATGTGATATTCTTACTAATTTGATTTTCCTATGTTTAATATACCTCTTGAATAAGGTAGGAACGTCTTTTTAGTATCAGGGCTTTTTGGCAAAATTATTGGAGCTGATACTGTATTTTTCGAGTGCAAATCGATGAAAAAAAAATTCAGTCGCTTTTTAGTGTTATTGTTATGCCCAATACTAAAAATATTAAATTTTAGGCTCTAACCTTAAATTTTAAATTTTAAATCATAAACTCTAAACCTAAAAAATACACCATACCCATAATTATCTAACCCATAACCCATAACTTTAAACCCTAACCCTAAACCTGTTTTTTAGTGTGGGAGCATAGAAAAAGGGCACCGAAAAGGAAGTGAAAGATTTCTATTTGTAAATTAATTATTGTAGGTATTTTTTATGTTAATTTCTATTATGTTGAACATTTAATTTTTCTTTTATTATGTAAGTTTGTTTTTGTTTTGCTATATGTGTACTAATAACTAACTGTGATTTTCGACAATATTAATAAAAGTTCTATTACTTATCAAAAAAATTGAGACTTTTCCTCTACAAAGATTATTACTTTGCATGCTAACTGGTAATAGAAGCAGTGAATCTTCAATTGGCTTAGGAAACCATGCATGCTATGGAAAGTTAATCTTTAATTAATACATATATATGGAAAATAATTTGATGCAAAAACTTGGGTAAACTTTAGTTTATACAAACCTTTCAATTTTAGGGTTTAGAAATTTAAGTTGTGGTTTAGGGTTTAGTGGTTTAGGTTGTAGGGTGTAGAATTTAAGGTATATGGTTAGAATTAATTAGAGTTTAATGTTTAAGATTTAGGGATTTATGGTTAAAGATTTATGTTTTAAATTTTATAGCTTAAATATAAAGAGTTGTGTAATTTTCGTACATAGCTTGTGTATCAAAATATAACTCTATGTATATTATTTACATCCGCAACATGTGACAAAAATAATGTATATGTTTGTTTGTTTTTTTGTAGTTATTGCTCCTGGTTAATTAATAAACTTATTTTTAAAGATGTTGATAAAATTATTATTGTTTTTTTTACTTTTAGAATAAAAACAATATTATAGAAGATTTTTTATTAGAAAATATTTTCTTTTGAATGATTTTTAAATTCCGTTTTTGATTTTTTTATTTCTTTTACATAGCTCTAATTTTTTTTACCGAATTTGTAAGCTAAGGTAAGTTTTAATTTTTTTAAACAATATGCTCTCAATTTATTAGTATTAACTTTTTAATTAAAATTTTTAAAATATGTTAAAAGTAAAAAAAAAATATTTCTGCTTGTAACATAAATTAATAATGCCGTTAGCTCCACTTCTTGTTTACCTTAGAAACAAAGCTTTAAAAATAGTAATCATATATTAAGAGTAAATAAAATATTTTTGCATAATTAATTGAGGACTCAACAACACAATTAAATATTGCGGATGTAGAAGTTAAAGATAATTCAGACGAAAATGAAAATGAAAATGAGAATGAATATTTTAACTTAACAGATGATGATTAGACGTGCTTTTTGCTATGTATTGTTAATCTTTGCTTTATTTTTGTATTTAATTTATCAATATAAAGTAGACCTACAATAACATGTTTCTGTGCAAATATTACGTCTGGTTCTAGAAGTAGAGGATTTCATCTAACTGCTCTATACTCATCCCATATAAGGACTCACTCACCCGCTGATGTCAGATCAACTATTCCTCACAATACTGATACAAATATTGTTTTTGAAACAATTTCAAAGACAATTTATATCATTTCTCGTGACAACTCTACTTCGCAAACAGGTCAGATCACTAGCGTGCCACCGCCTGGTGCATACCAGATTCATGCAGTTTTTACTGCATGGTCCTTTTGTTAAGTAAGTATTTTTTCTTACTAACTTTATTTGTAATTTATCATATATATATATATATAAATAAAAATTTGAATTTTGGTTTGTTATAATGGGAAATATGCATTCAAAAAGTGTAGTTATTACAAAAATCAATTGGAGTGGTTAGTGGTTATAAAGCAAAATTTTCATCTCGATGTCTATCTTTAAAACTGACGTCTATCATCTATAGAACCCAATAATCGTCATTAATACACGGACGCTTAAAATATGATATAGAAGTGATGAACAAAAGAAACAATATTGCAGGCTGCCTCGCTGAACAGATCTGAAAGCAACGAGAAACAACCACAAAAGAGAATAAACTACTAAAGAAAGCCAACAAACGTAAATCAAATCCGAGTGTCGTGAAAAATTTTACACGGACGCAATTTTTTCACGACTAGCACTATAAAAATTTTACACGGACACAAATTTTACACGGACGCAAATCTACTATAAAAGTACACGAGCCAAAAAACAAGCACAACAAAAAATGTGAAAAGTAGGAGCCTAAAACAAAGTGATTTTTATTACAAACATGAAGAAAACCAACAAAAAATAAAATATAAAAAAATTAAGAGAAAAGGAATAACAACGATGGACGACTAGCACTAAAAGCAGTGTCATCGCGGGCCAATCAAATAATTAATTAATATGAATAATTAATAATTAGTTATCAGCCTACAATATGATTTATTAATAGTTTGATATAAAAGACATGATGAAATGAATAAAAATTATCGACGATGCGATGAACTTTATAATATAATTAATTAATAATTAGTTATAAGCATATAATATGATTAAAATTACAAAAAATAGTTATTTATGATCCTACCATAGGGTGATTGTCTAGAAATAATAGGAATAACTTTCAAAAAGAAATACTTATCACTCACACAGACGAATAGAAAAGAACACATGACAGCACAACCAGCTCCCATTCCCAGGAGACAAATCAAAGTTTGAGTAGTTTAAGAAATGGGCAGCCTTGCATCTTTCAATGAACTAGGGAACGGTTTTGGTGAGCATGTTAACCCCCTAGATCCTGAGGAATTCAGGAGGCAAGGCCACATGATCATTGATTTCCTAGCCGATTATTACAAGAACATCGAGAAGTACCCAGTTCTGAGCCAGGTCGAACCCGGGTACCTCGCGAAACGATTGCCGACCACCGCGCCCTATGTCGCCGAGCCGGTGGAAGCCATCCTTCATGATGTGCAGCAACATATTATCCCCGGGATAACTCACTGGCAAAGTCCGAACTATTTTGCGTACTTTCCGTCGAGCGGTAGCGTCGCCGGCTTCCTCGGTGAAATGCTTAGCACCGGTTTCAATGTGGTGGGGTTCAACTGGATATCGTCGCCCGCTGCGACGGAGTTGGAGTCCATTGTCATTGAATGGCTTGGACAAATGCTTGATCTTCCCCGTGAGTTCCTTTTCTCTGGAAACGGAGGGGGTGTTTTGCAGGGAACTACCTGTGAGGCCATTTTGTGTACGGTAACAGCAGCGAGAGATCGGATGTTGCTCAAAGTTGGGAGGGACAACATCGGGAAATTGGTCGTCTATGCCTCCGACCAAACACATAGTGCTCTAGCAAAGGCCGCTAAAATCGCCGGTATTGACCCTAAAAATTTCAGGGCCATCAAGACAAAGAAATCAGCAGCATTTGGTCTGTCACCAGAATCATTACGACATGCAATAAGCACAGATGTAAAAGCCGGACTTATCCCGCTATATCTATGTGCCACAATCGGGACAACATCGACCACCGCTGTCGATCCATTGATTCCGCTCTGCGACGTTGCCAAAGAATACGGAATGTGGGTTCACGTCGATGCTGCATACTCCGGAAGTGCTTGTATTTGCCCCGAGTTTCGACATTTTATCGACGGCGTCAATGGAGCGGACTCGTTCAGTCTCAACGCTCATAAATGGTTCTTCACCACATTGGATTGTTGTTGCATGTGGGTGAAGGATCCAAGTAGTCTCATAAAATCACTCTCGACCAATCCCGAATACCTCCGGAACAAAGCTAGCGATTCGAAACAGGTGGTGGACTACAAAGATTGGCAGATAACTCTCAGCAGAAGATTCCGAGCCATGAAACTTTGGCTCGTGCTGAGACGTTACGGTGTGGCCCACCTCAGAAACTTTTTACGTGGCCACGTTAAAATGGCAAAACGTTTCGAAGAGCTCGTGGCCGGCGACAGCAGGTTTGAAGTCGTGGTGCCGAGGTATTTCGCTATGGTGTGTTTTAGGGTTTTGCCATCGGCATTGTTGTTTCGTAATAAAGACCGCGACGGCGAGACGCGTGCGAACGAGTTCAATCGAGAATTATTAGAGAAGATGAACGCAGCAGGGCGCATATACATGACTCATGCACTAGTTGATGGAATTTACATGATACGGTTCGCCGTCGGCGCCAGTCTTACGGAGGATAAACATGTTATCATGGCTTGGAAGGTGGTCCAAGAGACGGTGGATGCCATGCTCAACACTCTATAGTTTTGTTCATCTTCCTCGTCTCGTGTTTCGGTATGCACTAGAATTCGTCTACTCCTTTTACGTTTTCAATGATTTTATGGCACATGTATTATCAATAAAACATAAATAATTAATTTAACAACGAAAAAATATCATTAATATACATAACATGAAATCATTAGTGCAACATATAAAGGGACACAAAAAAATACGAATTTTGTTTTTGTTTACCTGAAATAATTAATATCTGGTTCTGGTTTGTAAGACCCTACCACATTGATAATAAGTGTAGCTTGTCAAATTCATTATCGCCATTGTTATCATGTTCATAAAGGTTGGATACATTATAAGACCCTACAACATCGATATTTAATGTACATATATATATGCATGGGCTTTAGCATAATTGTGTATTTAGCTTTGTGAAATGGGCTTTAGAGAAGGAAAAAATCTTCATAAGGGTTTAAGTGCAAGTTGATGATAGTTGTATCAAAATATCATATTTTGGGCTAACAATAAGTTGTCAGGATTCGAATCGTAATGTTATGAATGAAGAAAATTAAATTAGGAAGTCATATTTATATTGAGCCTCTGCATAATGTGAATTAATCATAATAACTAAACCCTTAAACACTAGTGAACTAATGGGAAGTCCATTTTTTCTAGCTTTGTTTTCCTTGTACTGTTCTTCTATTTTCATTTTCACATTTTTCTTGTAAGTTTAGAGCCAATATAAATATATTTATTGATTTTTTTAATGGTCGAAAGGAAAAGATAGTATGTTTGGTGATTGTTATTGGTTGATAATTCATTTTACATTTAATATTATGGTTTAATTCTTTTCTAAAAGATTATTTTTATCATCTTTTAAGCTCTTTTTATTTAGTTTATGTTATGAGTTGCTTTTGTTCTTCTTATGAAGTGGGCATTTGTTATATTGTTGCTAAAAATAGCAATATATATATAACAAACTCTAAAAATGTGGGTTTCTTGCAAATAATATGATATATTGACATAAAAAAACAAGTGTTTGCATACCTTTTCTATGAACAAATAAAAGTTACTATGATTTTATAACTTTTTATTTTATATAAGTTAAGCCTAATAAGATATCTTAATTAAGATATATATCTTTATTTGTATAATTAATCTTCGTAAAAATTAATGTCAAGATTTATCTTTGTATACGAAAAAACAACACAAACCCAATGAAGTGATATTAATTCATACCGAGGAGGGTTGGGGGCGTTCGCCCCCTTGAAAATTTAAATTTTTTATATGATTTAGAAAATTTTTATATTTTTTATTAAAAATCTATTTTCGTCCCTTAAAATTTTATAAGTTTGCCGCCTAGAATTTTATAGGTTGACATTCCTTAACATACAATATTACGTCCGTCCTTGCATAAGAAAGACTAGCATTAATAAAAAAAATTGTTATTAAGACTTTTTGAATAAAAATTCGTTAAAAACAATTTTGGTTTATTTTTTTTAGTTTGAGCTAAGGTATTCACTGCCGATAGCAGTGACTAGTCCTTTCGCCGCGAGTACTTTCACTAAGAAATAAACGGCTAGCCATGAAATGTACTAAATTCCCATTGACAGGAAAACAATTCTGATTTATCATTGACCGTTAATTGATAGTTAAAATCGTTATTTAACAAAAAATGTTGACTAAAATATTAAGTTTTTAATGATTTTAAAATGATAGCGCACATAGTCTACATGTACTTCATGCTAACATAAAAGCATCAGTCTTACATGTTATTTCAACAAATAATTTAAAATTAAAAAATAAAAAATCATTAAAATTTTATGAATTATATATGGACCGTCACATATGCTATCATTTTAAAATCGTTAAAAGTTTAACATTTTATCTCGTATTTCTATTAAAAATAGAAATTACCAATAAGAACCAAAATAACAAAAAAAATAATATAAACATATTATACCTAAAACAGCAGCAATTAGTCAATTACCAAGGTAAGGAAGTTTTTTTCGCAGCTCGATCCGCATTTTAAAAAATAAATAATTAAATTATCCAACCATAATAAATCAATGTACATAGGAGCAACTTTTTTTAAAATAAAATTAGGCCTCGCTAAAATTTCTCATAATCGGATTCTAAAAAAGAGAACCCCGCCAACGGAAGGGGACAAGAGTGGCCCTAAATTTTATTAATTTTCGAACATGCATTACATACAAGAACCACAACTGCCCTAAAATACAGAATTACATCTCAACAAAAGACATACTTAAAACACATGTTATCAACTCTAAACAAAAGCGTCTAACATAGCCCTATTCCAAAAATTACCATAACACATAACGGATACAAACGAGAAATACCTTCTTTCGGCAATAGTATTAGTCTCTCGAGGGATATAAAGAAATGACCATGAAAATAACCTCCGGAACGTTCTGCAAAGCAAGACATTAGCCTCAAAAATTGAAGGTCCATCACAACAATTGTTAATCCAATCCAAAACCAAGCTACAGTCCGATTCTAAGATTAAGGAATTCCATATTACCCTATTCGTCAAACTCGTATATATATATATATATAATTTGAACTTAAAATCTCAAAATTTATGATTATTCCTCTTTATAATTAAACAAAAGATCTCATCAACTGATGTAAACAAGAAACAAAAATTTAATTTGCACAATCATTGCTTTTATTGTATATTCCCTTTGTTTATCATATATAGGGTTATTATTTTTTTACAATGTCAATGAGTAAATATTTCATAAATGGACTCATTTGATCTGGTATAATTTGTATGACTTCAAATCTTAAAAATTTAAATTCTATATCGGACCATAAAATTGAAAATTATAAAATCTAAATTCTAGACAACGTTAAAATTCTATTTGTGAAATATTTTTTATGACAATTATAAAATAATAGTCCATATATATATGTGTGTGATCCGTTTGAGTTTGCCACTTCCATTCAAATGGAAATTGAGGTCCTTAATTTAGAAATAACAAAAAGTTAGTTGACCCAACTGCCACTGCTCTTAATTCCTGGTCAAGCTGTTAGGTTTAATACTATCAAATGAGGAAACCTACCTGTCAAAAACAATTAATACTTTTGAAATTAAAGGAGCTGAATGCAAAAGCAAAAAGCACATTCTTCAAATATCCTTAGCCTTTTCTATTGTTTAAATAAATAAAAAAACTTAACTTTTACCATTTATTTAAACAATTCATACATATACAAGCCATAACCTTTAATTTATAAATAAATAAGTCTTAAATATTAATTACCACTTATTTTTAATAAAAATTATAATATGCTACTTTCAAAATGTTACAATAATAATGATGCTAAATGACTTAGTGTTCAATTTGCCCATCAACCTGTCATTTAAAATTAGATATTAAATATTCATTTTGACAAATTTTAATTCTAATTTTAAACATATCTAAAGGGAAGGAGGAGAGGATTATAAGGGAAAGAAAAGGGTGCTCCTAGTGGGTATAGAATCCATGACCTAAGGGAATATAAAGGAACAAAGATGAGCAGTTAGGTCAACCGATCAAATGTGTTGTTTTATATGTTGCTATATTTGTGTTTCAAACTATTTGGTATATTAGTAAAAATTAAGTCTCGAATATAATTATATTCTTTGATAAAACTTAATCTTAATTTTTGTTAAATATTATTTATTTTAAAATTTTATTATATTTTCGATTGAATTTAGTTTTGTTGGTGTAGCGACCACTTTTTTAAAATTGGAGGGTTGAAAAATCTTTTTTGTTCTTTTGGAAAATAGGAGGACTTGGAGTCGTCACTAGTCATTTGGATAAGGTAGACCGAACACCAGAAAACCAGAGACTCGTGAAACTGGGTTCGGGAGTTGGTTACGTGTGAGGAAGGGTTAGCACCCCCACAACGCTCGAAATTGATACCAAATCATATATTGCTTTTAATCGATGGAAACGTATGAAATTCAAATTAATGTTAATTAAATGTTCTCAATTGTGTATGAGCTCTAGTTAAGTGGGCTTAGTCAAATGGATGAGTCCGAATTAATTAAATGTTTAATTAATAAGGGTGACGATACAATGGATCATAGATTAAACCGACATCGAATAAGGCTGACTGACATGTTAATTTATGCTTCAAATTCCGTACATCACCTTTATGCATGATGCAAGCATTTAAACATGATAATATGGTTTGTCAACTTTTAATCAATGTTTACTTTCAGACAGTAGGAATTAATCCAAATATTTGGTCAATATCCATTGAGTCAGGACTGTTACGACACAAATATCGGAATTAATAAAAACCTCCTTTTTATTGCTTAAGTTAATTAATTTACATGCCTGCTTATAAAATTAGATGCCATATGAATAACAATTAGAAATACATAGCAAGGAAAGGCTTGAAAATTAAAACTCTAGGCCCACTAAAGTCCTATCCTAAAGGGGCCAAATTATGAAAACTTAATTAATGATCTAATTATTAGCTAGGTTAGTCTAATATTAGCCCTAAATTAATTGACCCTAGGAAAGAACTCCTAATGACTTCCAAATTATCTCGAACAATAATTAATTTGATTAATTTTAAACTAGTATCCCAATAAGCCAATGATTCTATTTAAAACGAACCAAATTAATTAAATCGTGATTTGAATTAAGTGTCCACCTAAGCTTTGTCAATTTTACCCTAAGGAGTAATTAAGAAGTGTTCAGCTAGTTTAACAAATTTAACATTTATCCCAATAAGCCAAGGATAAATTTAAACTTATCACCAATTCGAACATAATGTCTAACTACGACTCTAAAAATCTAATCATAATTCTAATTTAATTAATTTAAAGATTATGCCCCTAATAAGCCGAGCACACACTTTAAATTAATTAAATTAAATTACCCTAAACTATCCTAAAAGGCCCAAAAACTAAAATTTCAACTAATCTAAAGAGCCTATATTTAGTTTAATTAATCTAAACACGCACCCCATTAAGCCAAGGGTATGTTTTAAATTAATTAAATTAAATTCTAAGGACCTACTATCTGAAAGAGAACAAAAAACATGAAAACAAACTATACATACAAAGGGATAATAAAATAGATTCAACATGTGAAATATATATATATATATCACATATTAAATATATCATATAATAATATATACAAGTAGTATTACACAATAACCACATATTATAGATGTTATAAACATACATTATACATAAAACTACAAGTTATACTTCAACTATATATTATATACTACAAGCGTATATTACATATATCACATATAAACTATGTATATAATAAAAACCACATGCAGTACACATAAAACTTATACTTTATCAGGCACATGTCATATTGATATAATGTATACACACCATATTCACATTAAGCATATACTTCATTGAAAAAAAAAAACAAAATAAAAGACTGAAATAGAAAGAAAGCAAATAACAGTGCTGAAATTAAAACATGTATGAAAAAGACGATGATATGACAAGGATTTCAGAAACCTAGGGAATATGAAGGATATTTTAAAAAATGGGAGGACCATGGGCATAGTTTCGATAATAAGAAATGGCTGCAAGCGTCATTATCAAAGGGCGGAGGGATTTATATGGCAATAAGACTATTTTTAAAGGGGGTCGGTATATATGCCATCTTTTTTTGCTGAAAACAAAAAACTCTTCTATTCCAAAAAAACCTAAACGCTCTCCCATTTATCCCCGCTTCAGATGAACACCGCAGTGGTGCTCATCCCAAAACCCAAAAACCGTTGCGTCAGCCGTCGTTGTTGAAAAACGCCGATACACCCCATGATGTAGTAGAAAAATTATCCAGCGTAATCTACTAGTGATCCATGTACAAGGGACGAATTCGGGGTGATAAAGGATGAAATGTTACCTTAATAAATCTAGAATCTGGAAATTCGTAGGGAATTTGGAATAACCAAATCGAATCCGAGTTGTCACAATAGCGTTCTGACCTCTACGCAGTCCACCCGAATGAAACGAACAATATTTTCTCTTCTCTAACTATTAGAGAGGTTTTTCAAAAAAAAAACAAGGGATGCTGCTAAACCTTATGCTTTTATATAGCATCTAAAAACCTAATTCTAATTAAATTCAGATTCTTAAATATACATTATATTTAACCGAATATAATTAAATATGTAGAATCTGATTCTACTTTAATTAGGTTTCTTTTAGATATATATATATATACTTTAATAATATTTGATAATTACAATAATTTATCAAATATTAACATATATATAAACGAAATTATCTATAATTACAATAATTATAACAATTCTGGTTTCTCACTAATTACGCGTACAACAAGTTTATACACATGCTATCTAATCGATATTTGTTCATTTCAATCATAGGGTGTGACCCTTGTAATTCATGTAACGTTAGCAGTAATATCTAGAACAATTCTAATATTACAAGCAATGAGTGGCATCTAGCAATACATCATTGCTACCTAAGTTACATGAAATCGTGATCCGATTTAACTTTTTTTCATGATTAACTTCTTTTATGTATTTCATCCTTTTGTTCTTATATCTAGATCGGACACAAGTCATGGATTAGTCACACTTGTATAGTCCATCTAATGTTTCTTGATATCTTGAGTAGACTACTATAAACGGAATAATTATGATATCCCCATATCAATTTATTCGAGCATGGCCACACATTTTTTTAGCCTCACTCAATCAAGTGGCCTACGATATTACTCCTATTATGTAGGAGGGACAAATCCTATTTTGATCAACCATATTTCTCTACATGGATTATGACATATCCAATATCAGTCTTTATAGTGTAATCAGTTACGACACACGTTTGACCGTATCAAAATATGCCACTCACGATGTTAAAATAATGATGATCTCAAGTCTGAGGATCATGCATGTAGTTATCACCATAAGCAATGTTGTGACTGCCACATAATAATCCAAGAAACATGCTCATAACGGTTAGTCTAGTATGTTGTTCCCTAACACATACTTATGTATTGATTTTGACATCTCCATGTCAATGACAACACTTTGTCACCAATCAACTACATATTAGTCTTAATACATTATTATTGTCCAAACCCACAATAATTCTTGACTAAGGACATTCAAGAATAACTATATTATTCTAAGGACTTTATTATAATTCATTTTATTTATAGATACACAGAATAAGACTGAAATAATAATAATAGCTTTATATTAATAAACACGATAAAATAAGTATGTCTTTTACAACCATCTCATGATTGGTCTTTGGGCATACTTCAACAATCTCCCACTAGCTCTAAGACCAATCACTCATGTATCTAATACCAAGAGACTTAGTGTGACGTTCTTGCTTTTGCTGTGTTAGAGGCTTTGTTAGTGGATCGTCGATATTGTCATATGTTGGTACTCTGCATATTTCTATATCTCCTCGATCAATGATTTCAAGAATGAGATGGTAATGCCTAAGTATGTGTTTGGATCGCTGGTGAGATCTAGGTTCTTTTGCTTGTGCGATGGCTCTGTTGTTGTCACAATATAGATCTATAGTATTTGATATGCTAGGCACGACCCCTAGTTCAGATATGAACTTTCTGATCCAAACAACCTCTTTTGCAGCATCGCTTGCTGCAATATACTCGGCTTCTATTGTAGAATCTACTACTGTATCTTACTTTGAACTTTTCCAGCTTACAACACCTATATTAAGGCAAAACATAAAACCGGATTGCGATCGGGAATCATCTTTATCAGTTTGGAAGCTTGCGTCAGTATAACCTTTTATACACTTAGCTCTTCTTCACCTCTATACATAAGGAATGTATCCTTAGTTCTTCTTAAGTACTTAAGAATATTTTTGACTGCAATCCTATGACCTTCATCGGGATCTACTTGGTATCGACTTATCATACTTAGTGCATATGATACATACGGACATGTACATAGCATGACATACATGATAGATCCAATGACCGAATCATATGGAATCTTACTCATGCGCTCACTCTCTTGAGATGTTGAAGGAAACTTTTCATTCGAGAGCTTAATACCATGTCTCATAGGTAAGAATCATCTTTTAGATTCTTCCATACTGAATCTTTTCAGTACTTTATCTATGTATGTATTTTGACTTAGTCCTAGAAGTCGTCTTGATCTATCTCTATGATCTTGACTTTTAATATGTAGGTTGCTTCACATAAGTCTTTCATAGAAAAATATTTTCCTAACCAAGTCTTTACAGACTGTAAGGTAGGTAAGTCATTTCCTATTATTAGTATGTCATCCACATACAATACCAATAATGTAACAGTGCTCCCACTAGTTTTCTTGAAAACACATGACTCATATTCATTTTTAATGAAACCAAACTCTTTGATTGCCTCATTAAAACAAAGATTTCAACTTCGAGAAGCTTGCTTCAGCCCATAAATGGATCTTTGTAGCTTGCATACTTTTAGTGCATCTTTTGGATTGAGAAAACCCTCAGGTTGTGTCATGTACACATCCTCATCTAATTTTCCGTTAAGCAAAGCGGTTTTGACATCCATTTGCCATATTTTATAATCATAATATGCAGCTATTGCAAGCAATATTCGGATAGATTTAAATATAACAACATGGGAAAAGGTTTCATCATAGTCTATACCATGAATTTGACGAAATCCTTTAGCGACCAATCGCACTTTGTATGTTTGTATATTGCCATCCATGTCAGTTTTCTTTTTGAAAACCCATTTGCACCCTATGGACTTAATTCCTTTGGGTGGGTCAACCAAAGTCTATACTTGGTTTTTTGATATAGAATCCATCTAAAATTTCATGGCTTCTAGCAATTTCTCAGAGTCTGGGCTCTTCACTGCTTCCCGATAAGTCCTAGGGTCATCTTGGTCCATGAGAAGAACATCTCCATGCAATGTGACAAGAAATCCATATCTCGAAGGTGCATTATGTTCTCTCAGAGACCTTCGTAGTTGTTGTGTTTCAGGAACGATTGGATGTTCCTCAACTATTTGTGGAACTTGTTATTGTTCAATCTCTAGTTCAGTGATCTGTAGTTGATCTTGAATTTCCTCAAGTTCAATATTTCTCTCACTTCCTTTTCTGAAAATAAATTCTCTTTCGAGGAAGATTCCCGTTCAAGCAATAAACATTTTGTTCTCAGATGGATTGAAGAAATAGTATCCTTTTGTTTCTTTAGGATACCCTACAAAATTACACTTATGAGATTTAGGTTCGAGTTTTGTAGACATCTAATGTTTAACATAAACTTCGTATCCCCAAATTTTCATAAAAGACATACTAGGACGTTTCCTAGTCCACATCTCATATGGTGTCTTTTGAACCGATTTAGATGGAACACGATTTAGTGTGAAAGCAGTTGTTTCTAGCGCATGTCCCCAAAAAGAAGTTGGAAGATCAACATGACTCATCATTGATCGAACCATGTCTAACAATGTTCAATTTCTCCTTTCAGAGACTTCATTGTGTTGTGGAGTACCTGGAGGTGTAAGTTGTGAGACAATCCCACATCATTTAAGAAGTTCATCAAACTCTAGGCTTAAGTATTCTTCTCCTCGATCTGATCGAAGAGCTTTGATACTCTTTCCTAATTGGTTTTGTACTTCATTCTTAAATTTCTTGAACTTTTCAAGGGCTTCAGATTTATGATGCATTAGATAAACGTACCCATATCTACTGAAGTCATCAGTGAAAGTAATAAAGTATTGAAACCCTCATATGGCTTGTGTATTCATCGGTCCACATACATCACTATGTATTAGACCTAATAAGTCACTTGCTCGTTCTTTTTTACCGTCAAATGGTGATTTGGTCATTTTTCCATTAAGCAAGGTTCACAAATATCTAATTGTTCGAAAATAAAAGAATCCAAAAATCCATCTTTATGAAGTTTTGATATGCGTTTCTCACTTATATAACCCAAGCGACAATGCCAGAGATAAGTTTGATTAGAGTCATTTGTTTTTGATCTTTTATGCTATATATGGAATTGTCTTGATCTAAGATATAGAGGCCATTGATTAATTGAGCCGTACCATAAAAACATTATTGAGGGAAAAAGAACAACTATTATTCTTAATAATAATCTCAAAACCAATCTTGTCCAAACAAGAAATTGAAATAATGATTTTAGTCAAACTAGGTACGAAATAACAATCCTCTAAATCTAAAACAAGTCCACTAGGTAATGACAAAGTATATGTTCCTATAGCTAATGCAGCAACTATTGCTCCATTTCCAACTTGTAGGTCCACATCTCCTTTTTCCAATTTCTACTCCTTTTTAGTCCCTATACAAAAGTACAAATGTGAGAACCACAACCGGTATCTAATACCCAAGAAGTAGATGTTGATATATTAATATCAATAACATAAATACCTGATCCAGACTGTCTATTTTCTCTTGCCTTCTTGATGTCCTCAAGATAGATATGACAGTTTCTCTTCCAATGTCCAGCATTGTTGCAATGGAAACACTTTCCTTCTTTTGCAACTCCTCATTTGGGTTTCAATGCAGCCTTTCCTTTGTTGGGCTTTGGCTTTGCCTTGGTGTTGGGCTTTTCTTTTCTGTTATCTTTTCGGACCATCAGAATAGGTTTGCAGCCAACCTTTTTCATGTTGTTCTCTGCTGTTCTTAACAGACCAAACAATTGGGGCAACGATTTGTTAATTTCATTCATATTGAAATTAAGAACAAACTGATTAAAACTATCCGGCAATGATTGCAAGATAACATCAATAGCCAATTCAACACTTAGAGGGAAGCCCAACTTTTCCAAGGTCTGAATATACCCTATCATTCTGAGAACATGAGTTCCCACTGGAGTTCCATCAACCATCTTGCATCGAAACAAAGCATTAGAGGTCTCATACCTCTCTTGACGAGCTTGCCCCTCGTATAATTCCTTGAGATTTTTAACCATCTCATAGGGAACCATGTCCTCATGTTGCTTCTGAAGCTCAGAGGTCATGGTCGCAAGCATCAAACAACTAACATCTACCATGCCAGTTGAGTATTTTTCAAAGGCTTCTAATTCATCTTTAGAGGCTTTATCTACTGGCTTTTTAGGGGCAGGTTCTTCGATGATTGTTAGTTTCCGTTCTTGTTTGAGGACAATCTTCAAATTTCGGAACCAGTCAAGGAAGTTCAAGCCATTTAATTTGTCATTCTCAAGGACGGATCGTAATGATAATGTGTTTGCCATAAATCTACAACGATAAAATATGTTTTATAAGTACTTATTTATCATGTTTATAAAGTAATAACATTCCCACTATTAAAAAACCTCAAAATCGAAAAACTTGCTAAAAGTATTTCTAGTGGGTAAGGATCCATATTTCATTTTATTCTAAGTCAGCTTTGGCTTTACTCCTAGAATTCAATTATTTAGGTAAGCAACTGTTGCTAATTACATCTCATGTAATTGCTATATTTGATGAACAATACTATTTGTCCAAAACAAAAGTTCATATGGTCTAATAGAAAGAACAATAATGAACAGTGCACCAGGTAGGTAACTTATGTAAGAGAGGTGGTGTATTGGACACACTCAAATACCAAGTCTTTCAAAGAACCAATCCTAGATGTGCACTTTCATAATGTTTTTCAATCACCAAAGTTCTTGAACAATCATTAGTCTTTAGGTTTCTAATCGTATTAGAACAACCTAGTTTAACCAATATTACTACTAGTGAATATCACTTGCTTATTCTTCGCGTTTAACCATGATAGATCTAAGTATTTTGCTTTGACAAAGCCTACATAGTACCGATCGAGATTTTAACGAGGGCTAATATTGGATGACTAATTTTAATTAAATATGGAGAGTTTTTTTGTTATATTAATCTCACCATTTTATTATGATCTAATCAGTTACCATCATGCTAAAAATACATACATTGTATCACATACATGTAAAGCAGTAAATATAAATGCAATGGTTATAGCCCTTAAAACTAAGCTGGCCCATCCCAAGCCAATGGGAGAACCAAAATTACTAAAGATAGAACTTGCTTCTCAAGTACCTAATCCACCTTTGATCGGCCCATCAGTCTGCTCTTTTGGACCATTCTTTCTCCATAAATATTACAATTTTTTAGAAACTCGTTTTACATACGAGGGAGTAAGATGAGAAGAGAATTACAATAGAAGAAATAAAGGCACAACACGCATGCCGTATTATCTTGTTAAAGGCACAACACGCATGCCGTATTATCTTGTTAAAGGCACAACTATAGTAAATAGGCTATTTGGGCTATAACCATGCATTTCAAACACCATGCATATCATCCAAAACATACACATGTTTTATCTTGTTAATTAATATTACCTAAATAGTTTCTACGACCTTTGTTGCCTATGCGATCCACCAAATTCGGGGCCGTCTAGTTCACCCGTATGCCGGGAAAATTTTTAATTTTGGCACTTTGATTACTATGGAAAAACCTCACGATTTGATAACTTTTATCAATAGATTCGAGTTTTTAGGATTTTTCAATCCCTAAGGTTTTTCACTATAGAACAACCATTATTCCTCTGCCAAAAACGATCGGCTATCTTAATCGCGTGTTCATCATGTCAACTATTAGCATATGATTATCAAAAGCTTACCACAACAAACACATGATTAACACTTAACCATCGATCGTAAAAGCTTGTTAAAACAGATTAACATATTAATTGCGACTGGATTCAATTTCTACGTTTCATACAAACATCACAAACTCGTCAAAACAGAAAAAGTAAAATATGCATCACATGCAAAAACATCATCCAAGTATTTAAGTCCGAATTTGTATTGTACAAGTTGCTCTGATACCACTGTTGGGAAATGCCGATACACCCCATGGTGTAGCGGAAAAATTATCCGGTGTAATCCACCAGTGATCCATGTACAAGGGACAAATTCGAGATGATAAAGAGTGAAATGTTACCTTAATAAATCTGGAATCTGGAAATCCATAGGAAATTTGGAATAACCAAATCAAATCCGAGTCGTCACAATAGTGTTCCGACCTCTACGTAGTCTACCCGAATGAAACGAACAATATTTTCTCTTCTCTAACTATTATAGAGGTTTTTCAAAAAACGAGGGATGAATGACTGCTAGACCTTATGCCTTTATATAGCATTTAAAAACCTAATTCTAATTAAATTCAGATTCTTAAATATACAATATATTTAACCGAATATAATTAAATATGTAGAATCTGATTCTACTTTAATTAGGTTTCTTTTAGATATATATATATATATATATACTTTAATAATATTTGATAATTACAATAACTTATCAAATATTAACACACATATATATATAAACAAAATTATTCATGATTACAATAATTATAACAATTATGGTTTCTCACTAATTACGTGTACAACAAGTTTGTACACATGCGATCTAATCAATATTTTTTCGTTTCAATCATAAGGTGGGACCCTTGTAGATTCATGTAACTTTAGCAGTAATATCAGAACAATTCTAATATTACAAGCAATGAGTGGCATCTAGCAATACATTATTGCTACCTAAGTTACATGAAATCGTGGTTCGATTTAACCTTTTTCCCTGATTAACTTCTTTTATGTATTTCATCCTTTTTTCCTCATATCTAGATCAGACACAAGTCATGGATTAGTCACACTTGTATAGTCCATCTAATGTTTCTTGATATTTTGAGTAGACTATTATAAACGAATAATAATGATATCCCATATCAATTTATTCGAGCATGACCATGCATTTTCTAGTCTCACTCAATCAAGTGGCCTATGATATTACTCCTATTATGTAGGAGGGACAAATCTTATCTTGATCAACCATATTTCTCTACATGGATTATGACATATCCACTATCAGTCTTTATAGTGTAGTCAGTTATGACACACGTTTGACCGTATCAAAATATGTCACTCACGATGTTGAAATAATGATGATCTGAAGTCTGAGGATCATACATGTAATTATCACCATAAGCAATGTTGTGTCTGTCACATAATAATCCAAGAAACATGTTCATAACGGTCAGTCCAGTATGTTGTTCCCTAACACATACTTATGTACTGATTTTGACATCTCCATGTCAATGACAACACTTTGTCATTAATAAACTACATATTAGTCTTAATACATTATTGTTGTCTAAGCCCACAATAATTCTTGACTAAGGACATTCAAGAATAACTATATTATTCTAAGGACTTTATTATAATTTAATTTATTTATAGATACACAGAATAAGACTAAAATAATAATAATGACTTTATATTAATAAACAAGATAATATAAGTATGTCTTTTACAATCATCTCATGATTGGTCTTTGGGCATACTCCAACAGTCGTAGCCAATCACCGGCCGCCGCTCGCCGATGCCGATGAACCATAAAACCCTAATCGAAACATTTATCTCTTTTTGAAAAATTCGAATCCTACCTTAGTTTTTCAAAATAAATCTTTTTCCTTTTTAAAACCTTCAAAAACAGAAGCGAAAAAAAGCAAACTCCCCTTTTGATAAAACTGAAAACTTGGGTTGCCTTTCCAAGGATTCACCCCGCGCAGCCTCGAGAAGGCCATGAAGATTATTATAGCCGAGGGAGAGCAACCGTCTATTAGATCAGATGAACCGCTTCTAGGTAAAGTGATTCGAAACCTTAATATCTACATGCATGTTTCAAAAAGTAAAAAGGAGAGCCAAAATACCTTTGAAAAAGTTCTTTGATTTGTATTTCTTTATCAAAAATTCCATCGATCCGAACTCGGGTTTACAATATATGGGTCTTTTGTTATATAGCCATTGCTTTACATAATTTTTAAAATAGGGAAAACAGAATAAAAAAATCCTCCATTGGTTGCTTTGAATTTCTTGTTTGTATTCATCTGGTATTCTAAAATTGTTTTTGCCTGTTTTGGTTATCTAACGCCCTGTGTTTTCTGTTGCTGTGTGTTGCTTATTCTCGAACGAGAGAGACATGGGTTGAGTCGTGGCAGACGGTGTGGAGGAGCTGAGAGGTCAGACGTGAACCGCACATGCGCGTGGGGAGTCGAAGAGACGGGTTCGTGGGCGCGTGGAGGCTCTGGAATCTTCTCCGCCTTGATCTCAGGTCGTTAGATCTGCCCCGAATCTAAGGACTAGGAGCCGGCTACGCCAAAAGAGATAGATAGCATATTAAAGTTTTGTTAAGGCTATTGGGTTTGGGCCTTATTAGCTGGGTTGATGTAATATTTTTGGGTTATGAACTTGGGCTAATTATATAGCCCAAAATAAATAAGTAAATGGACATTTGTATAATGAACTTAGGCCTTTACTTATTTATTTTGGGCTATGTTTATCTAACTTATTTAGTTCTCCTCTTTTTTGTTCTTTTGGAGTTTTTATATTCTTGTTTAATAATACTTATATACATAATATAATAATAATAATAATAATGACAACTAAAATGTGATACCAGCAATTAGAACCAATTAGCATAATGTTTTTAAATTCCATTTCTTTTTAATTTAACCATAGCATAATTTTTTTTATGTTTTGTTTCTTAAAATAGACAATAGACAACTGTGGCATATAAAAGAAGGCCCATTATTATAACATCAACGAAAAGAATAAAACGGGTTAGCACCCCGGATAAAAATTAGTGATTGCAGTTGGCATGTCACTGGTACAATATATATGGGACGTGAGATTGAGCATGCTTCAACACTCAATATTCTCCGATTTATGGGTGGTGAGAGATCTGGATAGTATAGACAAAAGTAAAGGATATTGAGCGCTTGCGTAAGCTTGATCTCACATCCTCTTGTATGATGCACCGGTAATAATGTCAACTAAGCTAAACTCAATCAACAAAAATAAAATTAACTTAACATTTATTAAATTAAGCGATATGTAACTATAGTGGCAGAATTTGGAGAAAGAGTTTGGGAGCAACTTAAAATTTAAAAAATATATAGACTTAAACTAAAACTTTTAAAAATTCTGAAGAGTTTAATTTAGTTTTTCAAAAAAAACTAAGGTCTAAATAATTTTTTCAATAATTTTGAGAGACTTAATAAGAACTTTTAAAAATTATAGGAGATTGAATTAAACATATTTAAAGTTCAATATGAATTTCTAAAAATTTTGAGGGGTCAAATTAAAATTTTTAAGAGATCAAATTATAATTCCCTGAACTTTGGGGGATAACCCCTAATCCCCGCTACCTTTTACCCTTGCGTAACTATCTACTTGCTTATTATATTCAACACAATTTTGCTAAAAAAGTTGTATTAAAATTGAGGGTAATTATTCTATATACCGATAGTAGAAATAAAAAATTTTCACAAGTGCATTTTAGAGTTTAACGGATTACATCAATGAGCTTAGAATTTACGAGTTTTTATCTATGAGTTTAGAATTTAGGGGTTGTAGTTAGAATTTAGGGTTTAGAGATAGAAATTAGAGTTTATAGGTTAAAACTTAAATCTGTAACCATATTACCATAAAACTTAAAACCTAATCACTAAACACTAAATTCTAATCATAAACCTTAAATTCTAAATCCCTACATATAAATCCCTAAATCCTAAACTCTAAACTAAATTCATACCCCTTGTAATCACTCATTTTTATCCGGTTTGTAAATATTGTTAATATATTAGTATAATAATTAATGGGGAATTATTATTTCATGTATACATATTACATTATATGTTTATTATATATGCATGATTAATGTACGTATAGGGTGTGTGATGTGTGCATGTATACTATAAGCCATGTATATGCATTAGTAAGTAATATGGTGTATGTATGTCACACATGTATTTACATTCCTTACGAGTGCATAGTTTGTACGTATAATGTGTGTGGATATTCATGGTTATCAAGTGTGTTATTGTATGCATGTATGTTAGTATGTTACATTAATTAATGTTTGCATGTATATTCGTATGTTACACTTATATGAGTGTGCACGTGTACGTACGTATGTAATATCGTATTATTATTATTATTATTATTATTATTATTATTATTATTATTATTATTGGACTAATGTAAAATAAAATCTAAAATATAAAACCCATTTATAATATCAGTCCAAGTCTACATAATATTACAGAAGAAGAGTTGACTCCCTTGTTCCATGCAACGCTTCCCTCTTATTACTTTGATGTGATGTTGGAAAAATTGAGAAACAAATTCGAAGATTTCATGACGATTGGAGAAAGGATAGAATACGCAATCAAAGAAGGAAAATTGAGGTCTAAGTCTAAGGACCGAATCGAAGATAAGATAGATAAGGATGGAGAGGTAAATGAGTGTCATCTCCAAGGTTCGCGTGGCCGCAAAAGAAGAAGACTGGCTGACACATCGGGGTCATCAAGGAAAATTCCTCGGATGAGCTCAAATTTGGAAGTGTTCGGAACATCTATCTCAGACATTTGGCCTCATTTGGTAGGGGGTCACTATCTTGCTCCTAGGTCGATGAAGATTGCACCTGATCCATCTGCCCATAGTTTTGACTCGAGTAGCACGTGCGAATTCCATATGGGGGCACCGGGGCATCCCACCAGAAAATGTAGACCTTTATTGGAGGAAATCAAAAAGCTGATCAATGCTAGAACCCTGACACAAGAGCTGATCAAGCAGTGGAAGACCAACGATGAGGGGCAAGTCTACATGGTGCTGAGGAAGCCAGAAATATCTCTACATTAAAATACCTTCCTGAAGTAATACAAGGAATCAACTTTACTACATGTAGCCCTCATGTGGTAAAAATCTTTTGTGATGGGGCATGTTTGTTGATTTTTATTCCAATGAAGAACACATTTCGCTTAACATATAATGTTTTTTGAAAGCACATAGATATTTTCTCGCCGTTGTAGGACACTGGATATCAATTGCAAGATGTGACATTAGATAGATGTCGTGACAACGATGATGTGTGATCTTCCCCACCGGACTCTGGTCAGCAAAGTGAGATTATTACTCTTTCGATGATGTTCAAGGACGAAAAAGCTCCAAATGTCAACCATGTAAAGTTGCTTGAAATTGAAACTCTAGGCATAATCTTCTAGGTAGTAAAGAAATAAAAATAAGAATTAAAAAGGGGGAGAATTGAAGAAAAAGAGAGGAAAGAAAAAGAAAGAAATAAAAAATAAAGAAAGAGAAAATAATAATAAAAAAACACTCTTATGTTCGAAACCTGGTAATAGGCTTGTTCGGATAAGAGTGTAGGAATTTTGGGGCACTCCGCTGAAGCGATAAGGTAGAGATACATCATCCAATTCAAGAAACCTTAGCTTCATGAGTGATGGTAATATTTTCAAATCGTTACTATGCCGAGTAACTTGGGGCAGTATTGTTTGCTCCATCGTTGTCCTCAAGACAAAGGACTGTGACGAATTGATTTCCTCAAATAATGATAAAAGGAAAAAAGAAATAAAAAAACAAAAAAGGAAGAGAAATGTGAAAAAGAAAATAAGAAATAAAGAGAAAAGGAAGAAAAAGAAAAAGAAGGAGAAAGGAAGAGAAAAGAAAAGAAAAGAGAGAAAATATACGATATTATAGGAAAAATTAAGACTCGCACCACCCAGAACTCTATTCCTAGAGTAATATTTCTGCGCTCGAGTGGTCATACAAGCCCACCCTTTTTGGGGCGGAGTAGATAATGAGAATTGAGAAAGAGTAGTATTCTGCAGCAACACGGTAATCATGAGGATGAACCGAGTCACCAGGGAAGACTTCACATCCTTGAATTACTGAGTGGCTGAATCTAAGCCGCTCTTGCACTTGATATCCAGAGCTCCTATGCTGTGTTTTCAAGATCCTGTATGTTAATCTAAATGATACCTTTCAATGGAACACCAATCAACAAATTGACAAGTTAAAGCAACAAAGATTTCCATGTATTACTTCAAGGGTAAGATCCAGAACACAAGGTTGCGGATACTATTGGAGCCCCTAACCAGAAACGATCCCACAATGCATAGAATGAAGATGATGACAGAAGTATAGGTGTCAGACAACTCAAGAACAAGAAGCGGATTCCAGCCATGATGCCTTGTTTGGTTCAAGAAAATGAAAGACGAAACATGACAAGAATGAGCTTACAAAGTGTGGGGACAGTAAAAAGTAAACAGTGAGTCTCCAAAAAAATTAAAGCACAGAGATCGATGAATGGTGCCCGTCAAGAGGCAACGAGAAGATTGAGGCTAAGAAGCATTTTGCTCACCCCGATGACGAAACTAACAAACTCAGAATGTTGGGTCAAAAGAATTGGAAGGTAGCCGCGCACGATCGAGTGGGGCAATGCAGAACAGAAAGAATAGTAAGAATCTCTGCACACACATGATATAGAGTTTGTTGGTGAAACATGCAGAGACCCCGAAGAAGAAATGCAGGTGCTCGTGCAAAAGAACAAGAGTGGGTGCTCATTGAACAAAATTTGATAGAAATGAAGATCAAAACTGAGCATACCGTAAAAGGAAAGGAAATAGAGAAATTCGAAGAATGACTTTTCATGGCATAGGATTTTAAAACGGGTCTAAAAAGAAAAAGAAATAAGAAAAAGGAAAAAGAGAGTGAGATAAAATGATGTTAAAAAGAAAAGAAAAAAAAAGAGAAGAAGAAAAAAGAAACAAGAAAAAGAGAAGAAGAAGAAGAAGAAGAAGAAGAAAGCACGACATTGCATGCATCATATAAATAGGGGCATGTCAATTTTGCTTGTTCCTAGACAGGTATTTGAAGAATTATCAAAGAATTTACCAAAGAAACGAAAGAATGGCAGCCATAGCGGCGTGAGACCCAGATGTTAAATCCTTCGGGTCATCGGTAAGTCCTTCGGGCACGATGCTAAGTCCTTCGGGCCACCAATAAGTCTTTCGAGCTTGGTGATAAGTCTTTCGGGCCATCATTAAGTTCTTCGGGCATGATGTGGCAGCATGAGTAGCGTGAGTCCCGAAAGAACGGCAGCCATAGCGGCGTGAGACCCAGATGTTAAATCCTTCGGGTCATCGATGTTAAGTCCTTCGGGCCACCAATAAGTCTTTGGTGATAAGTCATTCGGGCCATCAGTAAGTTCTTCGGGCCTGATGCGGCAGCATGAGTAGCGTGAGTCCCGAAAAAATGGCAGCCATAGCGGCGTGAGACCCAGATGTTAAATCTTTTAGGTCATCGGTAAGTCCTTCGGGCACGATGTTAAGTCCTTCGGGCCACCAATAAGTCTTTTGAGCGTGGTGATAAGTCTTTCGGGCCATCAGTAAGTCCTTCGGGCATGATGCGGCAGCATGAGTAGCGTGAGTCCCGAAAGAACGGCAGCCATAGTGGCGTGAGACCCAGATGTTAAATCCTTCGGGTCATCGGTAAGTCCTTCGGGCACGATGTTAAGTCCTTCAGGCCACCAATAAGTCTTTCGAGCGTGGTGATAAGTCATTCGGGCCATCAGTAAGTCCCTCGGGCATGATGCGGCAGCATGAATAGCGTGAGTCCAGAAAGAGCGTCAGCCATAGCGGCGTGAGGCCCAGATGTTAAATCTTTCAGGTCATCGTTAAGTCCTTCGGGCACGATGTTAAGTCCTTCGGGCCATCAGTAAGTCTTTCGAGCATGATGATAAGCCATTCGGGCCATCAATAAGTCCTTCGGGCATGATGCGGCAGCCTTAGTAGCGTAGGTCCAAAAATGGCAACAGCCTCGTAAAAAAAGTAGAAAAAGAAGAAAAGAGAAAAGAACAGAGAAAAAAGGAAAAGCAGAAAAAGAAGAAAAGGAGAAAAAAGAAAATAAAAAAGTAGAAAAAGAAGAAAAAAGAAAAGAGAAAAAGTAGAAAATGAGGAAAATGAGAAAAAAAGGAAAAAGAACAGAGAAAGAAGGAAACAAAAGAAACGGAAAAGAAGAAAAAGAAAAAAGAAAATGAAAAATCGAAGACAAAGATTATATAAAGGAGAAGCTTACGTTTTCAAGCCCCAGTGAAAGGTTCCATAGAGGAAGAACCCTAACTCCAGAATCTCAAAAAGAACCAAAGGTGAAGAAGTTCTATACAAGGGGAACTTACGAGCCTGAAGATCTGGCCAAGGAAAAGCGGAGAGTTCCAGAAGAACACGTGATTCCGAAGTCGTGAGCAGGTAAGTCGGATAAAAATGAGTGATTTCGGTCTTTGCTTTGTTCTCGTTTCACAAGAACAAGGAAAGAGGGGCAACTGTAATCACTCATTTTTATCCGGTTTGTAAATATTGTTAATATATTAGTATAATAATTAATGGGGAATTATTATTGCATGTATACATATTACATTATATGTTTATTATATATGCATGATTAATGTACGTATAGGGTGTGTGATGTGTGCATGTATACTATAAGCCATGTATATGCATTAGTAAGTAATATGGTGTATGTATGTCACGCATGTATTTACATTCCTTACGAGTGCATAGTTTGTACGTATAATGTGTGTGGATATTCATGATTATCATGTGTGTTATTGTATGCATGTATGTTAGTATGTTACATTAATTAATGTTTGCATGTGTATTCGTATGTTACACTTATATGAGTGTGCACGTGTACGTATGTATGTAATATCGTATTATTATTATTATTATTATTATTATTATTATTATTATTATTATTATTATTATTATTATTATTATTATTATTATTGGACTAATGTAAAATAAAATCTAAAATATAAAACCCATTTATAATATCAGTCTAAGTCTACATAATATTACAAAAAAACCCCAAAAGATAATATAATTTACAAGGCCCATTTTGGCCTGACCCAATACCTAAAAAACCCTATCTAATATCCTATCTCTTTCTTGCAGCCATCACCCTCCCAGCCGTTGGATCAAAATTTGATCCAACGGTCCCAGATCGTCCAAGACGCGTTCCGGGGCGCGTGTAATTCACCCCGGGACTGCTCGTCTACCACTCGCGCTGCAACGCACGCGCGAGACAGTTCATTACCCCTCTGCCACGCGTCAAGATCAGACGTAGCTTCGCTCATTTCAAGGCTCGATCTAGGCCGCTCATCCCCCATGTAATCACAGCCGTTGGATCAGATCTGATCCAACGGCCGTGAGTGGATCTGGCAGAAGACACCACCACCATGACTTCCTCCATGCCGACACCACTCCGCCGTACTGCCAGCTCAACCACCGCGCTCAGAGAACGTGCAAAACACCAAAACAATGGATTATCAGTACCAAAAATCAGATCTGATGTAATTTTCATGTAATATACGCTACCAAAAACAGAGATCATAAAAAATATATAGAATCCAACCAAAGTGGATTATCACGAGTTTTTTCAGAAATACAAAAAGAACAACGCAAGTCTAGTGGTATTTCCTTTTTTTCTTTTACTGCATGCATATCTATCGAAAAGTATCAACAATATCAAAAAAGAGTAAAAGGTGTCGGTTCTTACCCTCGTCGAAAAGTTTCCCACCACCGGTAATAAGTTGTAAGGCTCTTAAGCCAAACACGGTGAACCGGTAAAGGGGAGGATTGTTTGGGTCTTGGTTTACAATTTTTTTTTTAAAAAAAGGGAAAAAGTTTCGACTTTTGTTTTTTAGATCTAGGCAAAAGGGTGAGTCATAGTGTAAATCTAAGTTTGGATTTGAGTTCAGCTTGAAGAGAGGTTGGTTTTGGGGTGTTTCTTTTGGTTCGCCGGCGCCGGCTAGCGGCGGCCGGCGGCGGAAGGGTCGGCGGATAGCCGCCGGTTTCTGGGTTTCTCAAGGGTTTGAGTTTGTATATTTGAGAGAAAATGGGGAGTGATACCGGGGCTGAGAAAAAAATGAGAAAAAAGGGAGAGGAGAGGCCGGTTAAGGGGTTTATAATTAAATCCCCGTTTAAAATTGGTCTAATTACACCATAAGTCATCCGCTTTTCTGATCTTTTCAAACCGAGTCTGCCCCTTGGTTTATTCACAATCCTGGTCCCTCATAGTTTTTAAAATCTTTTATTTTCGTCCCTTAATCAAATGAAATCAGTTTTCAAATGGTCAAATTACGCCCCAAGGACTTCCGCGTTTTTGAAAATTTCATTTCAAGCGTGCCGCATGGGTATTTTACAGCCCCGGTCCTTTTAAGTTTCCTTAGGCTTATAATCACGTCCTTAAATCGAGTTTTATTTCATTTTAATTTCCGCATTTCTGTTTTATTTCTTAGTGTTTCAGTCCTTGTTTTTATGTTCTAAATATTCATTGCTTCCTTATGTTTTATTCGTTTTTTAACATGTTCTATTACTTGTTGTATTCATAAATGTCATGTTTGACCGTGTTTATTTATGTTTTAGATAGGTTGTTTTCTTTTTATCATTTTGCCCATATTCATTTTTTTATCATACTTTAGTTTGGTTTTCGTGGTATGTTTATGATAGTATGTGTTGTATGTTTTTAGGTTACATATTAGGGTGTTTTTGTCCTGTATAAGGCCATGTTTTTATTTATTTATTTGTGTATGCATATTATATCATATGTTATGTACTAGGTATTAGTTTCTTTGTTAACATGTTGTTTTGATTCGTGAAATTAACATCATAATACTTTTATGTCATGCATATGTTACATTGTGTTTTTATTTTTAATATGTATGTATTCTTGAAGTATGTGTTTTTTATTTCCCACATGTTTTTTATTTATGTCTCGTTATTATTATTATTATTATTATTATTATTATTATTATGTGCTATGTTCGTGTTGTTATCGTATTTGTTTAATTTTGTGATATCCATGTTTTTCATTATTTATTTTGTCTTTTACCATGTCAATGCGAATGCATGTTTCCAAATTATTTCTCTAAAGTTGCATAATGGAATATAAATTGTCAATGCGGTGCCCTTTTATCCGAGCGTAAACGGGGCCAGTATCAGACGTAGTGATAGTGGTTGGGCGTTTACTCTCGGATAACGGGGCCTTTAAAATTTATTCGCAATTATAACCGAATTTTAAATTAATCGTCACTCTAACCCGAAAAGTTTAATATTAATAAAGCGGTGATTATTAAATTACCAATTTTGGGCGGTGTGGGGGTGCTAATCCTTCTCCATCCGTAACCGACTCCCGAACCCAACAGTTTTTTAAAATCTCTGGTTTTATGGTGTTCGGCCTACCTAAGTGGCCGGTGGCGACTCCAATTTTTAAATAAAATGCGGTTTTTTTAAAACCCCACGGAATAAACATTTTATATCTGAAAAATTCACAAACACTTCGAAAACACGATTTTTTAGCGAAAAAGGACATCGCTACACCCCTAAAATAATATATTTAAATTTTAATTTAAAATATTAAATCATTTTTCCATTAAAATATTTTTATTGAATAATTCTAAACTTATAGTAAGAGTGCATAAAAATTATCTTGATGGGAACAGTGGATGTATTTTGAGTATTATAACGGTTGAACTCCCTTACAACTCGCACCCCTGACAGAAAATCATGCGTTCGTCCTAACAATCCTCTATTAATGAATCATGTACACAAATTTGATATTGGTTGAATTTATTTTAGGGATGGCAACGGGGCGAGTCAGACTGAGGTTTTTGACTGACTCAAAAATTTAAAATTTTGACCCGACTCGAACTTCATATACTTTTATTTTCGACCCGACCTGATATAATAAAAGTATAACCTGACCCTAATTCGACCCTGAATTTTTAATAAAAAATTCGATTAAACCTGACCCGACCCAAAAAAAAAAATATAATATATAATATATAAAAATATAATAAATATACATATATATTTATAAATAAACTGGGGAGGGTCGAAAATTTCCACCTTAAATTTGAACCCAACCTTATCCAAAAACCAAAAATTTTAAAAAAAATCAACCTTATCAAATCGGATCGGGTCGAAACCCGCCAATTTTTTTGCCATCCCTAAATTTGATAGCGATCGAAATTGAGATTTTTTTTGAAATAACTGTTTGACGGCTCATTTTAAAAACTTATTCTAAACGAAATATAAAACACTCCATATTACAATTGGGTTGATGGTGTTTTTTAATAGTTTTAAGGTGATTAAAATATAGTATCTATCATACATATTTTTAATTATTTGACAATACAAAATACTTTGTAGATAAAGTGATAAGAACCCGACCCTTTAGAATGAATATCATTCGCTTTTTTATTAAGACCAGATTCCATGTTGATGGTTCTTGAATGAATTATACTTTGAGCCTCAAACATTAACTACAATTCGATATAAATGTTGTAATTTCAAACTATCATAGATTATAGACTTTAACGACATATTTATTAGTCATTAAACTTTATCATACTCACGATGTAAGTGAAACAAAAAACTTCATATAATAATAGAGTTAATTACATCACATATCCTTAAACTATGATCTCCAAGCTTTTAAATATTTCAATTTTATCCTCAAACTATGAGGCTTATTTTAAATTGATCACTAAACATTTGTACATTTTAATTTCATCTCCAAACTTTGACTCTCATTCTAAATAGATCCCTGAAACTTTGGGACATTCTAATTCCATCTCCAATTTGTCAATATATGATAATCATATTCCATGTTAATAAAACCGTTCTAAACATTAGTAATGTCCATGTAATCATATGACGTGGCATAACTATAAATGATAATTTGATGATGAAATTGGAGCATTCAAAAGTTTGGGAACTGATTTAGAATGAGGGTCATAGTTTGATGATGAAATTAGAACATCCAATAGTTTGGAGATCAATATAGAATGAGGGCTATAGTTTTAGGATCAAATTAAAATATTTAAAAGTTTAAGGGCCAGTATAAAATGTTCGTGAAGCTGTCCGCGTAATTTGATTCAGATCTCATGTTTTGTTTGATTTTTTTAGGATTCACTTGCACATAAAAACTCGTAGTTTTATATCATTTTTGTATCGTTGGATGACTAAAATTGATAGTTGAGATTAACTTTTACTTTTTTTTCAAATGATAATCATTACATAATTCACTGTTAGTCTCAGACACCCATTTCACCAATTAAACGATCAAAAAAAGTGTATATGTTAAAAACCCTTACACTGTGTAACTGGATCCAATCCTTTTTTCATAAGAAATATATATATGATTCAGTTACACAGTGTAAAAAAATTTAAGTTCTACACTTTTTTGGACCGTTGGATGGTGAAACGAATGACTGAGATTAACAATAGAATATGTGAAAATTATCCCTTAGAAAAAAATAAAAAAATTATTCTCAATTATTTATTTCCTTCGTCCAACGATCTAAAAACGTGTAAAAAATACATTATATAAGTGGATCCATATATATATATCAATCAACAAGATCAAAGACTTTTTGAAAACAAATGCACATTATTAAGGCCCGAGATGACCAAAAAAATGGAACTCAAAAGAAAATGTACAATCGGGGAGCACACTAGTTCCTTGGACAAAGAACCTCCACCTGGTGCATTTCTTGCCTTCCCTTCTGATTTTGTTCTAGAACAAGGACATCGAGTTGATCTCAAAATAAACAAAAATTATATAAAATATTAAGTAGTATAAAACTTTGTAATGTTTACGTGTAATAATCCAATTACATAAAATATTACTTAATTGTATTAAAACGTCTGGAAATTGGGGGAATAATCCATTTTAGGATTATATTTAGGATTATAGGGATATTTGACCAAAAATTTGGCATTTAGGCCAAAATTTATAGGACCTTACCGTCTACTCCTGGCGTCCTTGAACCTCGCCACCTCCACATGGCGAGGTGCTGTGAAACCCCTTAATCAGCTCAGTGAAGCACGACAAGCCACTGCCATGGCATGCAAGCTGCGGAATGCAGCTTTATACGCTGGGTGAAGCTCGCCACCTAGAGGTGGCGAGGTGTTGTTGAGTCAGCATGCATGCATGCACAAACCAGCTTTCACGTGAAAGCTGGTCACGACAACATTAATTTTTTTTTAACATTTGTATAGGCTATATAATAGTAGTAGTGTATGGAGAAAATTTTGAGAGAGTTAGAATTGTATTGTATTTGAGAGAGGTTGAGACATCAATTTGGGTTATCGTTTTTGAATATATATTCGAAGACGGTGAAAATTGTTGAAGTGTATTTTTCTGTAGATCTTATTGGTTTCACAAAAGTAAGTAAGCGTATTTTTTTAACTAATCTGTTGTTGCTTTCTTAATTGTAGAGGTTTTGTAGATTTTTTGTGTGTGATCGATTGAAGATATATTTGAAGGCTTTTGAGCATATTTACACGGTTTCTTGTAAGATCTAGTATTTTGCCAACTTTTTATATTTTTTAAATTTATATTCGTATAGATCAAAAATTTTGAAGTTAATACATTTTTTGTTGTATATATATTCGAATGATAATTATTTTGCAGATCTGCAAATAGAAAATGGCATCTGAAGGAGTTTTGTTGTATTGTGATCATGAGCACATTTTGTTTCATATTCATAAAGAGCAAGTAAGTAATTTTGTTGTAATTTAAAATTTATTAGGTCATGTGTAATAATACAAAATAATTTATTATAATAAATTAATTATAGGGTGTAGAGCATAGCATCTGCCGTCGAGGAATGAAGATCAAGGAACCTTCTGATCGCATAGTTTATTACCTACAGCTTGCCAGTTTTTATAATGCTTCATTTCTCTGTGGATTTAAGATATTTAAAATTTATTAGGTCATGTGTAATAATACGAAATAATTTATTATAATAAATTAATTCTAGGGTGTAGAGCATAGCATCCGCCGTCGAGGAATGAAGATCAAGAAACCTTTTGATCGCATAGTCTATTACCTACAGCTTGCCGGTTTTTATAATGCTTCATTTCTCCGTAGATTTAAGATAGTCCCCGGGTTGATTACCGCATTGATTGAACGGTAGAGACCAGAGACTCACACATTTCATTTTCCATTTGGCGAATGCACAATAATTCTGGAGGATGTAGCAGTACAACTTGGTGTCCCAACAAATGGGAAGTCATTGGTTGGAGAGAACAAGTATAACGCATTTGAGCTTTGCAGGCAGTACCTGGGTAAAGCTCCTCCTGAGTCATGTGTAGATAGTTTACGTCTCAGAATTTCATGGTTGTAGCGGGAATTTATGGTAATAGATGGATATGGTCGTCGAGAACTTGAGTGTGCAACTCGAGCGTATATACTGCAACTTATTGGTGGGATATTGATGCCAGATACATCTGGTAATATGGTTCACACACAATATCTGTCGTTCTTGGCTGATTTTGACACAGCTGCTACATAGAGTTGGGGATCTGCAATATTGGCATTTTTATACCATGAAATGTGCAAGGTCACAATTATGAATGGTGAGAAGAAGAATTCAGATATGGGTGGATGTCAAATCTTATTGCAGTCGTGGGCGTGGTACAGGCTGCCATATCTAACGCCCATTGTAGAAGTACCTGTACCATTTGAGTTTCCGCTTGCTGGAACGTAATATTGTGACTACAATCGTATATGAGTATTTTATTTATCTACTATTTATTTGCAACGACTTAAAAATATAAGTTCAATATCTTTGCAGATGGAGACATAAGTTGAGGAATGCGGGGTGGTGCACAACACTACTAGAGATAAAAGACTAAAGATCCAAACAACATGGAAAGATCAGGTATCATAATATTATTTTTAAATTAAATATTGACTTCGTATTTTTTAAGTAATATGTTTGTTTTTGTATGAATATTAATATTTGTGTTTTACAGTTTATTTGGCAGCCATAAGCGAATGACACAATCAAGGCTTGCCTACCAAACACTGTGCTTCAATGTTCATCATTCTGGGGTGCAATTGTGCCTTTGATCAATTTTTCTATTGTTGAGATTCATTGTGCTGACCGGGTTTTGCGGTAGTTCAACTTCCATCAACCCATTCCTAGAGCTCCACATGAACCTATTCATATTGTTCGTAGAGGTAGATTCAATGAGAATTGGACTCTGAAGCAAGCTGATTTCATTAAACAGTGGGAGGAAAGATGGACGCGGTGGGATCATAATTTGAGTCCATTTCAAGCAAGTGATTTTGAATTTAATACAGAGTACTATTCGTGGTTTTCAGAAAATGGAAAACCAATCATAGTATCTCCCGAAGATGCAAATAAATGGATTGAAGATCCGCGGTGCTCAAGACACGTACACTTCTCATCCAAGTTTGGTTAGATCTCTCAAGAACTAACAAACGAACCAAACTTGGAAAGTTTTTCGGGTTGGCCTTCTTCGTGGTCTCAGGTGCAATCCCAATCCCCCCCAGACATGTAAGCATTAATCATTGGGAAGAAACAACACAACATGGGTGTCCACCATTTGGTAATGTTTCGGAACAACCACCACTTGGAGAAAGCTCATAATTTCATCAAACATTTGGATTCGGTAATGTTCCAGAACAATCACCAATTAATTTTCCATTTGTTGCTAGCTCATCTTCTCAGTCGGCTTACAATGATTATGGAGGATACATACCACAATTTCAGTATCCTCAAACATCCGTATATGGGGAAGGTATGGGTGTTGGTAGTATGATAGCTCTGTTGTCGACTACCATCATTAACAGCTCATCATTCCATCCGGAAGATATGTATGGCACACCACCTTCTATGCAAATTTCGGATGATCAATTTGTGAACGATGAGCAGGCTCCAAATCGACCACGAAGAACTCATCATACCCCCTCAATGGTACAATCAAACATCATCCTTCCACCGGCAGGATTTACCGAGAATAAGGAGGAAATATGGTTTCTTTATTTATTTGTAATTTATGTTTCAATTTTGAATATTTGTGGTCCTCGGGTATTTCATGGTATAACACGTATTTCTTTCGATTTTATTTTGATATTTAAGTTTTTTATATTTCGGTATCAAAATTGAAATTCCAACTACAAATTTAAAAAAATTAAGAAATAAATAAATGGTTAAAAAATCAAGAAGGTTAAATTTGGTTTGTATATTAACTGTAAAGAAATGGTTAATTTTGTTCAAATAAATAGTAACTATATATTTAAGTTCGTTCTTTAACTTCGGTATTCAAATTCCAAATCAAAATGCAAACATGAACGAGAAATGTATTTACATTACCATAAAATGTACGATCAAACAAAATCTAGGTTGATGGTCCGGCAAGATAGTTGGAAAGATTGGATTTGTTCGGACACTTATTTCTTGTATGACCCAGTCCCCTAAAAATAGTACAATGTCTACCTTGAACCCCCATCTCTATCATCCATACATTCCATATTAGTATGAATACGAGTGGATGTCGGTCGACCCTTCAGCTTTTTACGAAGCTCTGGATTTGGTAACCATTCTTCGTATATTGGCTCTACTGGCCAATAGTCTTGGTTTGGGATTATGTTGAACCGGATTCTATATATATATATATATTCCATATTCTCCAGTTTATAACACTTATCCGCAAACCCGTAAGGTTCGAGACGAAAATGCAAGCATGCGGCATATGCGTAAGAGTAGGGGTATCTAAATGCTTAGAATGCACCACAATCACACCATCTCTGAGGAAGTTTTACGGTGAACATTCTTTGCTCACCTCGGACCTTAGCTTCGACAGAAAATTCAAAGCTATGTGGGTTGAATGTTCTTACTCGCATAGAGGTTGCTTTGGCTTAAAGTTCGATCATTCTATCCTATAGGGTTTTAGACCAATGTTGTTTGTTGTTTATCCGGGCGTTAACTTCCTGCCCTTTGTCGGACCACACTTTACCCAATCTAAAGTAAGTCTCTTACACAATACTTGCAATTAGGAGATGACGTGTTCCTTTAAGCACCGAGTTTATAGCCTCTGCAAGGTTAGTTGTCATGTGGCCATAACGCCGACCTTCATCGTAGGCTTGTGACCATCTTTCCCTGGGTATGTCATTTGCAAAACTAAATACATTCTGACCGTGCCGCTTCAACCTGTTTATCCTCTGTTCGAATTTTGGTTGAACTAGTTCATACCCTATTTTAAAAAATAAGTTAAATAAGTCAAAAATATCAGCTCAAAAAAATTACTAATTTTTATAAACAACGAATAACAACTTACCCGCGCCTAAAATTTCTTTTCGGATCTGATTGTTTCCGAAATGCTTCTTCGCATTTGCCGTAATATGACGTACACAATAGGCTGGATATGCATATGGAAGCTTTCATAAACTCCCCTCTCCGTCAATTACTGATAAGAGCGCATTCCCCCTATAAAAAATCATGCAAATCACATCTTCTTTTACTGCATTGTTGCGTAAATGCTTTAAAAAGAATTATCATCCATCTGCGTCTTCTTTTTCAACTATGGCAAAGGTAATTGGGAATATATTACTGGCTCCATCTTGTGCAACAGCCACGAGTAATATATGGCCGTACTTCCCATACAGCCAGGTACCATCCACTTGAATCATGTATTTGTAGAATGGGAACCCTTTAATACACGCATTGAATGCCCAAAATAACTTACTAAATATTCTTTTACCAGGAATTAATTCACCTTGTAAGTAGAACAATGGCTTTGTTTTGTGTTATACCATGGTTCCCGGGATGAATATTTACATTGCTCGTAAAAATGCTGGTATCTCATTATACGATTTATCCCAATCACCATACAGTTGCGCCATCGCCTTCTGTTTTGCCATTCACGCCTTTTAGTAAGATGGAATATATCAAAGTTGAGTTCGAATGGAGGCTACTAACACTGTAATCGAAATTCTTGGCTCTTGTTCAACCAATGCCTTGGTGTAAGCACATATTAGATCAGAGTCTAAATTAATGTGGTCCTGTGATAAAGCCATATTAGAACATGTGTGCTACTCAATGAACCGTGACACCTCCCACATCTAACTCCTCTTCTTGTATGAAATTCTTACCCACCAAGGACATTTTATCTTTCAATGAAGACACCTTACACAATAGGTACTTTTATTAGACTCAACAACAGAAAATGACGTATGGTGTTTGATACAGTGCTCCTGAACTGCCAGCTTGGCAGCTTATTTTGTTTCGAATTCAGCCTTCAGTACCAATTCTCCAAAGTTCGACGATGATGAAGAAACAAATACGTGGGCTTAATGTTCTGGGTCTTACTTTGCAGTATAGTCCACCTCATACATGCGGGCTGCTGGAGGTTCATAGGCTGGATAAAAGGGTTCCGGTTGCTGGGGCTCTGGTTCAACATAATCCCAAACTGGCTGCTCTTTTCCCAACCCGAGCCTAGCAACAGCCGTAGCCCAAACATCATATTCAACATCGATACCATTACCCTCAGACACATTTGTCATAACAACCTCAACATCATCAGCATCGAGTAAGTGCACGTCATCATCTTTCGTAATAAGCACAATATTTTCTTCATCCTCACTAAAATCATCAAGCGATTCGCCCCAACGACCAACTGTGGGTTCGATGTCATAATATGTTGATGAATTCATTCTCTGTAAATATTAAAAAAAACATAAGCAAAGATTAAAATTTGGTTTTATAATTAAAATTTTAAAAATAATAAACAAAAAACGAATTACAATTCAGAAAATACAAAAAGTTACCAGATTCGATGAGAAACTGTGTATATGTTCTCTAAAACTGTGTATATGTTCTTCAAACCCTCTATAATTTAAAAAAATCAAATTAATTAAAAAAATCTTCAATCACACAAAAAATCTTCTTTATATATCCTATATATATGTGTGTGTTTCATTTAAACTAAAAAAAACCCTAATCACCAACTCTAATTAAAAAATCTACAAACTCTAATTAAAAAATAACATATTAATTAAAAAATACTTACTAACTTCCGATAAACCGAGAAGATCTACAAACAAATGTACTTCAACAATCGCCAACTCTTCGAATATATCTTCAAAAATAACACCCAATTTTTCAGCTCAAACTCTCTAAAATTTTCAACTTAAACTCTATCAATTTTTTCTCAACCCATCTACACTCATTCTTCTCTATATCCCATATATATACAAAATTAACAAAAAAAATGGTTGTTACCAGCTTTCAAGTGAAAGCTGGTACCATGCATGATGCAAACCTAAACCTCACCATCTAGAGATGGCGTTTTGCCACGGTCACCAGCTTTATTCAAGTTGAGCCAGCTGCCTGTTGGCTTGGTGCAGGCCTGAGCCAAAGCCGGTCATCTCCCATACACCTCGCCATGTGGAGGTGGCGAGGTTCAAGTACGCCAGGAGCAGACGACGAGGTCCTGTAGATTTTGGCCTAAATGCCAAATTTTTGGTCAAACATTCCTATAATCCTAAAATGGATTATTCCCCTAATTTCACCGGTATTAGATACTTTGTCAAAATATATATATTATATTAGACATTTTAAAAGTATATGTACCACATTTTACACTTTATTAAAATATATGTTTACTTATATGCGACACATTAAACATTTATCAAAATACAAGTAGTAAATGTAACATCCCTTAAAGGGACAAAAATGGTATTAAACTAATATTTCTAATCATTTATTAGAATTTCTTCAAACTATAAATATTTTTAAGCAACCTAAAATGTAATTTCTCTTGTGCTTTGATTAAACAAAATCGAACCGAAGCCATTAAATGAAGCTTGGGCAGGTGTCATATAAAGACTTCATTAAGGGAATTTTTTTCAATTATAGGTATAGATTATTTAATAGCTTATTAAAATCAAATTTCAACCACCAACAACCTATTAGTTTAGCAGGATGAGGCGTTAGATCCTTAGAAAAATGTCAGAAATTCGAATCATGACGTTGTAAATGGATATAATTGAATTGAAAAAGTCGTCCTCGTATTGGACCCTTTCAAAACCCTATCTGGATTAATCAACCAATAAATCAAATATCAATAGTTAAACTAAATAATAAAATTAAATTTCAACTTGTTATTAATATTATAATCGTATGGCTGGTTTAATGTTACCGAATATGATACTATGCTCAGTCAAATATTTTAGGCTTAGGATAATATAATTCTTCAAACTTTTGAGAGAAAAATCTCAGAACATTTTAGAGTCAATTAAATTTTTGTACTTTTTGTTTAACTATTGGTTTTTTATTACTTGCCGTTTAATTCAGATCAAATTTTTGTAGAGGCTCATTATAGGATCGACTCTTCAAATTTAATTTTCTGCATTCATAATATCATGATTCGAATCTCTGATATAGTTTAAGTGATCTAACACCTTATCCTACTACAAACTTTACAGTTTGTACTTTAAAATTTCTTCAATTAATTTTTTATTATCATCGACCATTATTATTTTTATCTATTTTCGAGTAAAGGTTTTGGATGTTAGGCCACTGTTCGAGTTCGCCCTTTTGTAATATTAATATGATACACTCTTTTTTTCTCCAATTAAGTTTTAGGAAAATTTCTTAACGAATTAATACATTATTGGTTATACGAACCGCTGCTTAATGAAATATTTACCTATTCAAAAAAAAAAGCTAAAAGATTTTTAGGTTAATTAGAATCACGTGTTGCTTTTACGGTATTTTCACGTGATATTTCCAAAATTCTATTATTTAAAAAAGTTACAATTTTTTCTTGAAGAAAATATGCAAATGCCTGTGAAAGCAGAAAAATATTACTTTAACGGTCAAAATACTTAGTTAATTTTTTGAGTTTTAGTTATTTTTTCCAAAAGTTCGAAAAAATTAAGGCCTCCTTAAGTCAATAATTAAACTATATCTTAAAAAATTAAAATTTAATTTTATTAATATTTTTATAATTATATAATTTTTAATAAGACTAAATTGAAATTGTAATAATTAAAAATACTAAAATGAAATGTTGTTATCATAGCGGTATAACTTCAACTTAGATATATTAGTTTAAATCTTCATTTTTTAATTTTTAGATTAATGACTTAAACAATTGAAATTTCATAATTCCTTTCGTATTCTATTTTCTTCATCTTACCTACTGAAACATTTAATGTGGATTCACTTCTAAATTACTTTTATGCCATAAAAGAGAGATGTTTTATTATGTCAGGTTCAATATATATATGTGAATGAATAAGTTTTTTATACATATTTTGCGTAAAAAAATACATGAACATGTATATTTATTTTTTAAAAATTAAATTTCTAATCCTAAACTTTAAATATTATAAAATTAAATCCATAAACTTCAAATTAAATATATAATTTTTAAAACAGAAAGTGTTATACGGTCTAAAGACCATATAATATGTGTATTGAATAATAACATATAGAGCATCGACAATTAAAAAAATCACAATCGGATTTAGTTTAAGGTTTAGGGGTTTATTGTTTATGCATCGATAATTAAAAAAATTACAATCGGATTTAATTTAGAATTTAGGTTTTAGAGTCTAGAGTGTGTGGTTTAGGACTTAGATTTTTATGGTTAGATATTTGAATTTGGGAAATATTTCATGAAGTGACAATGGAAAAAAAAGTTTTTCACAAGTTGGTCTAATTTAGAGCTTAGGGTTTAAAGTTTAAAAATTAGGTTTAGAATATAGGGTTTAGGATTTAAGGTCTTAAGGTTAAGGGTTTGAATATTAGCTTTTTAGTGTGAAATTGGGCATGGAAAATACATGAAAAATTAATGAAATTAGTGATTTTTATTAGTTGAGGCCATGAATAACATGATAAGAATAGCTCGTGATATAATTTTTTCTCATATGGATATATATGTACTTTAAATGTATTCTACCAATAAATATCATTGTATTTTGTTGGATTATAAGGAGATTATAAGATAATATATGTTAGTACATATTCTTAAGGAGATTATAACAATAAATGTATGCTAACAATAACTTTTTTTGTATAGTCTTAAGGAGATTATAAGATATTATATGTAAGTACATGTTCTTAACCCTTTAACAGTAAACATATTTTACAGACAAAGTGATTTGAACTCTAATCTCTTAAGATGAACTAAATCCTTTTTTCTATCGGGACTACTGGTTGGGTTATATAATTACTAATTATAATTCAACTCTTACTGGTGTATTCCGATTCTGTATCGGATGTTATTTTGACAGCAAAAGGGCAGTTGATAAGTTTGAAACCAAAGGCGCCGCTGATTAGAGACAGAGTTAGGGTTCACCAAATCCCAAATGAATTGAGTTGACAAACAACATTGACTAAGAAACTGGGTAGATATATACACATACATATATGTGGGACATTACATTAGGTTGGTTTATGTCCTCTGCATTGGATATGAACCGACCGACTTTGCTTTCGTTCCTACGAAAAAGGAAGGAGAGAAAATGGCAAGGGGGTGTTATACATATCGACACGGTGACTCTTTAGGTTTTCAAAGGTCTTTAAGGATCACTGACTTTGTGGGTGGTTGGGTTGGGCTGTCTCTCTCAGCCTCAGCTCACCTACTTTGACGATGCCGACTGCTGCCTTTTTCTTCCCTCTTCTCCACTTCTCATTTCAAATTGGCATGTGGCAAATAGAAATTATTTGTTTGTTTTTCTGACTTACCCACTTACTAAAAAAAATTAAGTTTATAGTTTATGATTAAAATTTAATGTTAGAGTTTAAGTTTTAGGAAATTAGAGGTACGGTATACTTTTTAGGTTTAGAATTTATGGTTTAAAATTTAGAATTTAGAATTATGATTTAAAAAAGAACACCAAAAAAGTAGATTATTTTTGTCCGGATCATGGGTGGTTCTGAGCATGTTCAATTCGACCGAACATGGCTCCGAAAATAGGAGCACAAATGAGTTGTCTAATATATATACTCTCGAAAAATACTTTAAAATATGTGTAACAATATTTAAAAAAAATTAATTCAGACATTAATTTTGACTAGGGCCGCTTAATTTTATTTACTTTCCAAATGCGACAGTTGCATATAAAGTCTTATTGAATATTCTTATTATTGTTGCTTATGCATAACAAAGCTTTTAAAATTGAAGTTTTTGAAGTCATACTTACGAACAACTAAGTCGTAAGAAAGGCCAAATAGACTTGTTTTGATGGCAATTGAAAGTGATTTTTTGAAAGAAGTTGATATTGAAAACATTGTAGATGATTTTGTTTCAAAACATGCAAGAAGAACAACATTTTTTAAATAAAATTGTTAGGTTTTTAATTGTTTGTAAGTCATTATGTGTTGATCAATAGAGTAACTTAACATTTTTTAGTAAGGAAACTTTATTTGAAATATATATATATATATATATATATTTTATATTATGAATTAAGGGCCATATTTCAATAAATTAAACAAGGTCCGTTGAATCTTTGCTTCAAAACAGGCGCGATAGGAGCAACCGCACAAGGGCTCCGAAAGAGAGACCTCGAAAATAGAGAACTTAAATTAAGTTAAATTAAATATTTATAAAAAAATTATATATACATAATTATGTGTGTATATATATAAAACAACTATCTAAAACTTGAAACATGTAAAAAGAATGATATTTTTTAAGTAAAAATAATTGATTTTTAGATGTTTAATATTTAATTTTTTGTTACCAATAAAGATAATTTAATAATATTTTTTTCTATTAAAATATTTTTTTTAAAGAAAAAACTTATATATTTTATTAATTATAAATTAAAAGATTCGTTTTAATAAATTATACAATGTGTTCAAAATCTTTAAATTGCCCCTGATCTCCTGTCCGGATGTGGCTGCGGGTTTTACTCTTCTTTATTATTACGAGATTATTTATATTACATCAAAATTGGTTCTCACGTGATTTAAAATATTCGTGCGGCTATTAGCCTATTAGTGTTGTTACTTGTTTCCCTTGTTATGGAGTAAGATTTAATGTTTATTTGAATAGCAAATTATATTAACTGATTGTATAAAAGTATTTGGTAAAATTAACTGATAGTTAATAGCTGTTTGATTATTTAAACAAGTAAAATAATATATAAAGATATATTTATATTTAATATTTGTTTGAATAGTTTATTAGTTATCAATATTTTAAATCAATTAATATTAGTTATATTATGAAAAAAATTAATATAACATTACTAAGCATATTTGAAGGATCTATACATTTATTTATTATTTATATACTTATTTTTAGTATAATTTAATTAATTATTAAAATTAAATGATATTTGAAGCATATGTATTAATATTATATATTTGAAGGGAAAATAACTATTTAAATTATATATGAGAGTATGTTTTACTTAAAAAGTATATATGAATTATTTAAATACAAATATAAATGTGTGAGAATATAAGAAAAAAGAAAAATATTAGCTTACAAATGTTACCATGTAAATTAAAATAGAAAGGGTTAAATTTAGGTTATTTGAAGATTTTTGGTAATTGTTAGGGGTGAAAGAGTCTTTACAACTCTTATGTTAAAATCTCTACTTTCAAAAAGTTCATATTAGTAGTTTTTTTAAAATTAGAGGTTTCACTCAAATCTCCTATTACAACTCGCTATTCATTAAATATTTAAATTAGCGAATTTGACTGGTCAAACATCTAATTCTAGCTCAAACATCTAATTTTAGCTCAAAACGTTGTTTACAAAATAGGGCCAAAGTGTTTTATTTTGCGATTTTGTAATAATTAATGTAAATATATGTTTTCTTCTGATATCCATACTAAGAGACGGTATTTAGTGCGACATACAAAAATTCTTTGTCCCTTTTCGATGCCCAAACATTAAATGATTAAATTTTAAGTCCTGACCTTAAATTTCATATCATAAATCTTAAACTCTAAACCCTAAAAAACATCATACCTCTTAATTCTCTAAACCATAACTTTATACCTAATTTTTTAGTGTATGCATACATAGAGACACTAAAATGGTACAGAACACTTCTATTCTTAAGGCCAGTTTTTTGTTGCATCTACCGACCCAAACATACTTTTTTAAGCAAAAGCAATGGCAAGCAACTTCTAGGTTGATATCCAACAGGCGATTGTAATCCAAATTTTGCCCTCCAAACAGGCGTTCATAGAAGCTGAAATTTTTAACTTTTTAGAAAGGGCGTTTGCCTCCCCAAAGCTGGTTTCCAAATTCAACCAAAAACAGGCCCTTAGTGGGACTAGCAGAGTCATACTTAAAAATTAAAAAAATTAAAAAGTTTAGATTGGAATAGTGATAAAATTGTATTTTAACCCATCCAAAAAACATATAATTCATTGTCGATCTATCTAAGTTCGGAAATTTTTAAATGGCCCCAATCAATAATGTTGAGTTCCACCGTCGCACATGTTTTGTAAAAAAATACATAGATGTGCATATTTATTGTTTAAAATAGAATATAAATTTTAATTTTTAAACCCTAAAGCCTAAATTTTATCATAAACTCTAAATTTTAAACCCTGCAAAATAAACTCTTAAATTCTAAACCCTAAACTAAATTTATAGCTCTTAAAATAGAGAGTTGTGTAATCTAAATGTTATACAACATGTGTATTGAATAATTTTCCTTATATAAACGTTAGAAAACTATAATAGTTTATGTGATTGGTTATTACAATAATATTATTCTAATGTTTTTATCTAGAACTACCGTAAGTATACAATATATATTTTTTAATATTGTGTTAATAAACATTGGTATTTGTTCTTTACTCTTAATCTTTAGAAAATATATACATATAATGCATATTACGTTATTTGAATCCATATTACTTAAGTGAAACAACGTCATCTTTTACTAGTGAAACCACTCAATAAATTCTAATATTCCATTTTTTTAGAGAAAAAGTAACGTGCGTGAGGTTCAATACATTAATGGTTGTTTATGTAATGTCACTTCATAAAATTTAATATGTTCTATTTATTTTAATGAGGTATCATACAATAATATTAATGTATTAGGCACTTGTAATATTTAAAATAAATGCGAAACCATTTGATGATTGAGTCTTATATATCATTAGTGAACCGTAATCAATTATCATAAATAAATAAAGTAAAAAAGAAAATTGTTAAACTTAAACAAATACTGTATGTATGTATGTATGTATGTAATTGAAATTAATTAATCTTATCATTTTTTTCATCTCCTGTATGTATATATACCATTTAACTTGTAAACGTGTCTTTGACTGCTACTTGTTTGCGCGTCTGCAGGTGTTCCCATTGAAATTAGGGGGAGGGGGTTGGTGTACACTACCTTTCTAGCGGTGACTAGTTTTTGGGTAAAGCACATAAGTAGTCAATAAATTATGAAAAATATTGTTTTAGTCATTGTTCTTTCAAAAATTATAAAATAACGATTAAATTTATCAAATTGTTATAAAATGATCATTAGGTTTTTATTACTATTACAAAATAGTCATTAAATTTTTTTGAACTAAAAGAAAATAACCATTAAATTAATTAAATTGTTACACTATTTTACAACATTCAATAATTGTTTTGTAATAATTCGATAAACTTAAGGGGCATTCTGTAACTTTAAAAGGCCAATGACAAAAATAATATTTTACATAATTCTAAACCCCTACACCTAAACCCCTAAACCATACACCCTAAACTAAGCCCCTAAACTCTAAAACTAAGACACTTGTAGAAAATTTTAATTTTTACCGCTAGTGTATTAAATATAAATCTTATATATATATATATATATAGAAAAAACTAAAATATTTTCCTATCGTCTATGCATGTGATAAACAAAACCAAGAGATTTGACGTAATAACAACGATAATGAAGACGATGAACAAATCGTAATCAACGAGTTCAATTATAATCAAAAGTAAATTAATTTTCTCTCAAATAATTACCCATATATCAATTTAAATCAGGATTCTTTTTCTCTCAAATAACCCTAGTCGCACAGTGGTTATTTTTGTTTTTTTCTCTTTTAAACGTGGGCGGCAACACTGGTTTTAATACTACCCGCCGACTACCGATATCTATCAGTTTGTTTGTTTTGTTTTTTTAGTTTTTAATAAATTATTTTGCTCTTGTGGCACGATTTATTTTACCTTTTGATACGTTTTTTTCTGCCTTTTGCACGTTTTTTTCTTTTTATTTTGATTTTCTATTAGGGTTGGATCTGACGACGCCACGACTGATCACGATGACGCTCTTTTTATTATGATGTTGATCCCCTGTCTCTGACCTTCGAACTGGAGGGAACAATTACATGAGGGAGATAGCATTGCCAAGGGGTTCAGATCAGCCATGTCAGCCAAAACATTCATGAACACTAGGTTTAATGATGTGTCTGGTTTAAAGTCGGTATGGAACAGTTGGGATTTTGAAACAAAGAGCACTTTTAGAGAAGAGTATGGTGACATCATGTATATACTAGAGGTTCCAGTTGATCAAGCGTTACTGCAAACCCTAGTAGGTTTTTGGAACTCCACCTACAGTTGCTTCACGATTAGTAACTTTGATCTCACTCCTATAATTGAAGAATACCGAGATCTTATAAACTGCAAAAGGATTTATATGGATCGATTATATTCAAAGCCAAGTAAGAACAAAGCTCTTCGAGGCAAGATTGTTAGAATCTCAGACACGTTACTGTCTTGGGTCGAACAGTATGTCACCACTTGGAACAGTAAGGAGTATCTTAAGTGGGAAGGGATCTTGGCCTTGGCCTCTGTGTGTCCTGTTGGTCGAGTTCAGCAGAATTTGTTTACGTTGTTGATCTATGGATTGGTACTATTTCCTCGAGCATTGGGCCTCATTGACCCATCAGTTTTTGGATCTTTTCGAACGTTTGGGTAGTGGGACTAATCCAGTACCTGTAATTCTAGCCGAAACTTTTCGATCATTGAGATTTTATCGTGAGAATAATTGAGGACACTTCCAGGGATGTCCGCAGCTTTTGACGGTTTGGTTCTACAGCCACCATTAGACCAATCCCAGTTTTTTACGATGGCAAGTTCTCACCCTTAAAAGAGTTCTTACGAAAGAATGACTAGCCGACCCAGAGATCTGAGGAGGCGTGGTAAGACATTCTCTGGAACCTAAAGGAGGATGATATACTTTGGAGAGCATCGTGGTTGTTGGCGAAGAATATTCTCTATAGATGCAGAGAGTATTCGTGGGTACCGCTACTTGGCCTTTGGGGGCATACTGCTTATGCACCTCTGCTAGTTCTAAGACAATATGGTTTAAAACAGTTCGTGCCAGCCACCAAAGGGCTGAATGAATTCAACGTGGATGATGCAAAGGAGAAGGGCTACAAGGCGATGGTATACAATGCTTCCTTAACCTGGAATAGTGTAAGACGAGTTAGGATCGTGAATGCTCCATACATGGTTACTCCCGAATATGAGGCGTGGCGACTTAACCGTGTCAATGACAATATTCTGTATTTAACCCCCAATATGAGGAGATCTTTAGAAGAAAGATTGGCCACACTCCCTACCAATGCGGATTTGATGAGGAAACAACTTGAAGAAGAACGAAAGAAGTACCTCAAGCTCGAGGAGAAAACACATCAAGAGAAGTTTGACTTCGAGTTAGAAAAGACACAGTTTGAATGAGGGGTCAAAGACCTACAAAAGAGGAGAGATGAGCTAGAACTCGAACTCAAGTTAGAAAAAGAAGAGATTCAACAGCTTAGGAGGTTAAGTAGAAGCAAGAGAGTCGTAGAATGAGGGTCGAGCGAGGGGCTGGAGCTATGGCTTAAGGAAGAGAAAGCACGAGCTGAGAACTATAAGATGATGTTTCTCGAGCACAAAGATCGAGTGCTCATTTTGACCCAAGAAATGAAGAATCTGCGAACCTCCCATTCATGACAAATTGAGAAAGAACAACACCAAGGCAAAGCCTTGAGAGATCAAGTGAAATGTTTGGAAAAGTCTCTTTTCAAACATAAGGGTTCGACTAGCAAGTTAAAAGCTAGCAACTCAGAAAATCAAGCTTTGATGACACGTGTTGAAGAGTTGGAAGCCGAGGTTCAACAGCTCAAGAATCATGTAGCAAGCATGAGATGGGCAATTCAAGTACGCCCAACTCTGAGTTTGGAGCAATTACACTTTGTCGCCTATATGATTTGGAGGAAAGATCAAGAATTGGCATGGTGGGGGCTCAGATGCAAGAGGTTGCCCAGAAGATACAATTTCTAGCCAAGGACGCTATCGAGCTTCATGATTGTGTCGATGATGAATCCGAGGAAGAAGAGAGGATTGTGTGGATTTTGAGAGAGATTGTTGACCTTGATACTACCTTGAAACCATATGTGTGGTTAGCTTTCTCTAAGTTATTGTAACATGACAATGTTCCCAACAATCAAAGTCGTTTAACAATGATATTTGTCGAATCCAGTGTTGCTCTTTGCATTCATGCATAATACATTTATTTGCATACCTCATTTAATTACCAAAATTAACTAAAGGATTTTTCATTTCAGAAAGTATTTTAATCCTTAAAATTTCAATCACCCCGTACCAATATAGAACCCGGTTACAGTCTCGAATGATGGATGATAGACTAGCTAAGGTAGAACAGGGGCAAAAAGACCTTGAAACGCGTTTGGATGGGATCGGCCAAGATATTAGGGACCATATAGCTCAGTCACAAGACGTTGTTATCACTCGGATAACTAGCTTGTTAGCAAAGATAAAGGGCAAAAAGTGAATTTCCATCGACGGCCCGAATTTTGATGAGCAAGAAGGTGTTTTGTCTCATGCGAAGGTACAATCAGATATGCTAGAACCCGAAAAAATGGTTTACATTAATCTTGTGGGAGTTTTTGCTGACCCTGTTGTTGGGGCATCTGCAAGTCACCATGGAGGAGCTCCAACAAATCAGCTCGTTGATTTGGGAGTAGGATACGAGAACGAAGTGCCAGACTTAATCATGATGGATGAAGTTGAGAAAAGAATTAGGGCCGATATGGAGAAGAAGTATGAGGAGCAGTTTCGTCTGCTCTAGGAGAGGCTAAAAGCCATTCAAGGGGCCGATCAACATGAAAATGACGCAAGTGATTTGAGTTTAGTGGCCTGCCTTTAACAAATATGACGGGACCACTTGCCCATCAGCTCATATCACCATGTATTGTAGAAAGATGACTGCTTTCATGAAGGATGAGAAGTTACTTATCCACTGCTTCTAAGGGAGTTTGACTGGATCTGTAACTCGGTGGTACACCATGCTCAGCCGAACCAATATCAAGTCATGGAAGGACCTTCGGAAGGCCTTCGTAAAACACTACAAGCATGTAACAGACATGATCCCCAGTCGAATTATGCTAGAAGGGATGGAGCAAAGGTTACGCCAATATGCCCAGAGATGGCGTGACGTGGCCGCTCAAATTTAGCCATCGATCCCTGAACATAAAATCACGCCAATGTTCGTCAATACTTTAAGGGGGACATTATTTGATCGTTTGATAAACAACACTACCCAAAGATTTATCGATATGGTGGGGAGAACACTAGTAAGAATTACAAGAAAAGAGATAACGAGGTGAACAATACGAGGGCTTACGTAACCCCGAAGAGTTTTACTATTTCACTACCACGAGCCGCAGTCGGAGGAAGGTAGAGGTCGAACAAAAAGAAGACTAGGACCCGAAATAGGAAAAATGAGAAGATGTCATTTACCCTACTCCTGGTACCATATGCCAAACTATAGTCGCAACTGCACGAGGCTGGTTTGCTCCGGCCTTATTATGTCACTCATTTCAAACCTCTATTCCCTGCGTGGTACGATGAAAAAACAAACTGTGAATATCATGGTAGTGTTCCGGGATACTCAATTAAGAATTGTATTGCATTTAAGAAGTTCGTACAAAACATGATAAATTCCAAAGAGTTACAGTTAGATGAACTGAATGTAGCCACTAACCCATTACCAAATTACGGAGGTCGTGGCATAAATGCAATCGAAGAGGAGACCACTAAGAGAGCCAAGACGAACGTGTCTGAGGTCAAATCCCCTCTAAGGTGGGTATTTCAGCAGTTATGTATCGCGCGTCTAATCGATCGTGGCATGGAAATTGTGCAATAGAGAAGCGGACCGTATTGTGAGTTCCACCAAGAGGAAGGACATGCCATTCAGTGTTGCGAGGAGTTTAAACAAGTGATTCAGAAAATGATGGTCAATAAGGAGATTGAATTCTTCGAGAAGGATAAAGAAAGAAAAGAGTCAGATGTATGCACATCGGATACTCCTAAGGTCAAGTATTGGTAGATAAGCTTTTTTTCATATCACTCAAGCCAAAGCTAGGAAGCTCGTCCCAAGATTAGAGCTCCAAAGTAACCCCCAAAATACAAATTTTGACTCTGACACCTTTTTCGTTTAAGGATGCTTGGAAGGTCCCGTAGAGTTATACTGCCCACATCTCTATACCAGATAAGTAAGAAATACAAGGAAAAAAGAAACCATCCAGTGAAAAACCCTCAAAGGATGAGGACCCGGTAGAACCAAGCGCCGAGACGGTAAATAAAGTAGGACATTTTACCCGAAGCAGCAGATGTTATTCACTAGAAATAGCAAAGACGTCGGATGAGTCGAGAAATAAAGGCAAAGTGGTAACCGCCGAACCTGAAAAGATCTTTAGAGAAGAACTTCCCCTAAAAATTCATGAGCCAATGACAGAGAGTCAAGCGTAAGAATTCTTGAGGTTCCTAAAGCATAGTGAATACAACATCGTTGAGCAGCTTAAAAAATAACAAGCACGAATTTTGGTACTTTAGTTGTTGTTAAGCTCATAAAAGCACCGTGATGCATTGTTGAAAGTATTGAATCAGACGTTCATCCCGGACAATATCTCAGCAAGCAAGTTAGATAGAATAGTGGGTCACATTGTTGCAGATAACTACATCACCTTTAGTGACGAAGAAATTCCCAACGGAGGCATGGGATCAACTAAGGCTTTGAAACCATTATCCACTACAAGGGACATGTCTTACCAGTAGTGCTTATCGACAACGGGTCTACCCTGAATGTATTACCGATGGCGACCCTAAAAAGGTTGCCAGTGGACAGTTCACACATGAAACTGTATCAGATCTCTATTACGGCATTCGACGAGACCAAAATGGATGTTATTGGGAAGATAGGGATATCGTTGCTAATCGGTCCTATCGAATACGATGTCAAATTTGTGGTAATGGACATCTGACCCACTTATAACTGTCTACTAGGGAGGCCATGGATTCACTCGACCGAAGCCTTGCCTTCATCCTTGCACCAAAAGTTGAAATTTGTTATTGATAAGAAGTTGGTGAGTGTGGGATCTGAGCAAGACATCATCATTTCTGTAACCACCGACGCTCTTTATTTCTAAACTGACGAAGATGTTGTTGAATGCTTCTTTAGGGCCTTAGAATTCGTGAATGTTACATTTATAGCAGAAGGAAACAAGATCCCACGCCCTCGACTATAAAACTGCACCAAGATGACAGCCTGGCAAACTCTAGGACTAGGAACCAAGAAAGGCAAATAGCTTGGAAAGAGTTTACAAGGATGCTTGCGCGCCAAGAGCGTCATCGGCAAAAAGGATCAGTTTGGGCTCAGCCATAAACCCAATTTTCATTAGAGGAAGTTAGAATGGAAGAAAAGATAATAACAAAGGAAGGCCAGATTCAAGGGCGAAGACATCCCATGGGAACCAATAACTTTCCCTCAGTTAAATAATGTTTTTGTGTCTGGAGGAATAATCAATGTGAAGGAAAATATACACGAAGCCGGTCTAGAAAGCGCCAAATTCAACGATGAAGAAAGGTTCAATGAGGCGTTAGAAGGAATGGATGTCAACATGATAACCAAAGAGGGAAATAGTGGCAAATATTTGGCCGGAATCCGCCCTTGCTTCCTGGGGGAAACACTCAGCAATTGGACCGTTGTAGATCTACCAATAATTTTTAGGTCGAAATCAGAGTAATGCTCAGAACCAACCCTATTCGCTTTTGCCCACAAGCGATAGGGATCTTTTTTAAAGGGCTCATATGTTAATGTGCTTGCTTTCAATTCAATGAAAATGATGCTTTCCATATTTTTTCTCAAATGGCAAACACCTTATTTTTTGTTTGTTTTTTACATTCATTCATTATTCATTATTATTTGTTTCATTAATTCCATAAGAGTATTCATTTCTTGTCCTGATACATATTTGTTTAAATTGTTTCAGGGTCCCTAGTATTAACTGTATGAATGATTCTGAATCCAATCCCAAGATAGATTTTGAACGACCCTCGTGTTTGGCAAAAGTCGAGGAATGGGATGATGATATGGAAGTTGAGATCCCAGATGAACTACTCTGGTTAATGGAAATAGAAGATAAACATATCTTGCCTCATCAAGAAGAGTTAGAGATTCTCAATTTGGTAACGAGAGATGAAAGAAAAGAGTTAGAGATTTTCCTCTACCTCATATTGATATTTTGGCCAATAACACCGCGGGACATTCGTGATTCTCTTTCATGGATGGTTTCTCAAGGTACAACTAAATCAAAATGCATCCTGAAGATATGGAGAAAACTATATTCATGACCATGTGGGGAATATTTTGTTATAAGGTGATACCTTTTGGGTTGAAGAACGCTGAAGCAACCTACCAAAGGGCCATGGTAACCCTTTTTCATGACATGATGCACTTGGAGATCAAGGTATATGTAGATGACATGATCGCCAAATCTTGAACGGAGGAAGAGCATATTCAAAACTTGAGGAAGCTCTTCCAAAGGTTAAGAAAGTATCAGTTAAAACTTAATCCAGTAAAATGTATATTTTTCGTCATGTCCGGTAAGTTTTTGGGCTTCGTGGTTTGCCAAAAAGGAATTGAAATTGACTCGGATAAGGTGAAAGCTATTCAAAATCTCCCGCCACCTCAGACCCAAAAAGAAGTTCGAGGTTTCTTGGGAAGATTAAATTATATATCTCGGTTAATTTCTCAGTTAACCGACAAATACGGTCCTATCTTCAGATTGCTCCGAAAAGAATAATCCGGGAGTGTGGGATGAAGAGTGTCAAAAGGCTCTGGATAAGATCAAGGAATATCTAACTATTCAAAATCTCTCGAAAAGGAATTGAGATTGACCCGGATAATATGAAAGTTATTCAAAATCCCTCGCCACCTCAGACCCAAAAAGAAGTTCGAGGTTTCTTGGGAAGATTAAATTATATATCTCGGTTTATTTCTTAGTTAACCGACAAATACGATCCTATCTTCATATTACTCTGAAAAGAATAATCCAGGAGTGTGGGATGGAGAGTGTCAAGAGGCTCTGGATAAGATCAAGAAATATCTAACTAACGCTCCGATTCTAGTAGCACCGGTACTATGAAGGCCATTGATCTTGTATCTAACCGGCTTTGAAAATTCAACGGGTTATGTTTTGGGACAACATGATGAGTTCGGGAAAAAAGAAAAGGTGATCTACTCTCTGAGCAAGAAATTCACCGATTGTGAAACACGGTACCTACCAATTCAAAATTTGTGTTGTGCTCTGGTATGAGCTACCAAAAGGCTCAGGCAATACATGTTGTATCACGCCACATGGTTGATATCCAAGTTGGATTCTTTGAAGTTCCTGATAGAAACACCAGCACTGAACGAAAGGTTGGCCTGTTGGCAAATGCTATTGTCTGAATTCGACATATTGTATATAAGTCAAAAGGCAGTAAAAGGGAGCAGTATATCAGACTTCTTAGCAAGCTGCGCCTCGAACAACTACGAATCTTTAGACTTCAATTTCCCTGATGAAGACCTAATGTACATAACAGTTGAGGAAGATACTACTCCAGAGGATGAGTTATGGAAACTCTACTTCGATGGGGCATCTAATGCCTTAGGCCATAGAATTGGGACGATGTTAATCTCTCTAGAAAACATCTACCATCCCTTCATCAATAGATTAGAATTCTTTTGCACGAATAACATAGCCGGGTATGAGGCTTGTGTTATGGGCTCAAATGCGGCCATTGAAAGGAAAATCAAGGTGCTTCAAGTTTTTGGGGATTCATCTTTAGTAATCTATCAGTTACAAAAAGAATAGGAAGTAAGAGATTCGAAGTTGGTTAAGTATTACAACCTAATCCAATAGTTAATTAAAAGCTTTGAAAGAATCAGCTTCATCTACCTTCCAAGGGAAGACAATCAAATGGCGGATACTTTGGTAACGTTAGCTACAATGTTTAAAGCAAGTATTGAGGCCGAAATGAAGCCAATCGAGATGAAATTTTTTGAGATACCGGCTCATTGTTGCAGTTTGGAAAAAGAAGCAGATGGTAACCCATGGTACTATAAAATTCTTCAGTATATTAAGTTCCAAACCTACCCCAAAGGGGCCAATGAAAATGACAAGAGAACCGTCAGAAAAATGGCGACATAATATGTTTTAGACGGGGAAATCTTATACAAAAAGGGTAAGGACCAAATACTGTTAAGGTGTGTCAAAACTGAAGAAGCAAAAAATATATTGGTCGAGGTACATGATGGGCTCTATGGGACCCATGCCAATGGTTTCTCGATGGCTCAAAAAATCATGAGATATGGATATTTTTGGTCAACCATGGAAGGAGATTGTATTGGCTATGCAAAGAAATATTATAAGTGTCAGATATATGCCGACAAGATACATTCTCCGCCATTACCTCTACACACCATGGTAGTTCGCTGTATGGGAAATGGATATCATTGGTCAGATTCATCCCAAGGCATCCAATGGGCATCGCTTCATTCTGGTTGTCATCGATTACTTTACCAAGTGGGTAGAAGAAGCATCTTATGCTAGCATTACAAGAGCGACAGTTTGTAGGTTTTTGAAGAAAGAGATCATTTGTCGTTACGGCTTGCCAGAAAGGATTATTATTGATAATGCTTTCAACTTAAACAATAAAATGATGAACGAGGTGTACGAGCAATTCAAAATAACACACCATAATTTCACCACCTATCGCCCCAAGATGAACGGAGCGGTAGAAGCGGCAAACAAAAATATCAAGAAGATCATAGCAAAGATTACAGATACCTTCAAGGAATGGTATGAAAAGTTGCCATTTGCTTTATTCGCCTACCGCACATCTATACGAACTTTCACGAGGGCAACCCCATACTCGTTGGTCTATAGCACAGAGGCGGTGCTACCTATCGAAGTAGATATTCCATCGTTGTGAATCCTAAGTGAGGTAAAGATGGAAGAAGTTGAATGGGTGCAGGCTCGGTTTGACCAATTGAACCTCATCGAGGAGATGAGATTAAAAACCATTTGCCATGGCCAGATGTACCAAAAAAGGATGATGTGAGCTTACGATAAGAAAGTTCGCCCAAGAGAATTCCGAGAGGGGGATTTAGTGCTTAAAAGAATCCTCCAATTCAAAAGGATTCCCGTGGGAAATGGATGTCTAACTGGGAAGGACCTTACGTTGTTAAAAGGATCTTTTTCGAATGAGCATTGATCCTAACAGAAATGGATGGAAAGGTGTTGAATAGTTCGGTGAATTCAGATTTGGTCAAGAGGTATTATGCATAAAAAGGAAAAAAGAGAGAAAAAATATAGAGTGAAAACTCAGAAGGACGCTTTGCAAAATGAAAATACCTAGAGTGAAAACTTAAAAGGGTGATTTAGGTATAAAAAACAAAAAAATAAAAGAGGTTCAAGATGAAAACCACAAAGTGGCGTCTTGAAACCAATGGAGGATTTGAGTTGAAAACTCAAAAAGGGCAGCTCAGATGATCACCGCATATTAGGCATCCAAGAGAACGAACCCTCCCAAGAATTAAGGAGTTTCAGCAGAGAATTTCTAGCAAGAGATCTATTTCATTCGATGGGCTCTTGCATCACTCGTACAGTCAATGATTGGAATGCAACGTCATTCTAAAATTTTGAAATATTAATGAAGTATTATTTCACCTTTTCATGTCGTTTTACAAGCATCCTGCAAGTAGGTTGACGTAGGTTTATGAAAAACAAAAGGTTTCTTGGTATTACTATGTCCTAACCTTTTAAATGCAGATAGAGCAAAGAAGTATTAAGGTCGAACCAAGAGGAGACCCCGTCTATTAGGCCAAGGAAGAAATATAAGTCACGACCACATCAGGATTCAAGACTGTCACGGGGAAATAAAAAGATTATGAGGATAAAGTTATCCCTAGGTAAAAACCCAAAAGAGCACCGAAAGAGAAAAGAGAAAAAGAAAAAGAAAGAAAAATGAGAAGAAAAAGAAAACCAAAGTGAAAACCTAAAAGGGCACTTTGAGAAAAATGAATCTAAAAGGAAGAACCGAGAAGGTGTTTCAAAACGAGGAGATTTCAGAAGATTGGAATGAAAAGGGGGCATAGATGGTAGCACCTAAGTATGAGGCAACGCACCATTCGTTGCAAAGGGCAAGAAGAAGAAGAAAGAAACAAAGAAAAAATCAAAGAAAGGTTGATCGAGGGAGCGAAGGCTTGTGGGAAAAGTGATTAAATCCCATCATTCATGCATCATATGTAGACTAGACATCCCTAAGATATGAGCATGCTAACCTACAAATTCATAATATTACATCTCTTTTACATATATTTAAACTACAAATTTTAAAGATTTCAGGCGAAGGATTTCAAACTCGTCACATTAGTACTACTGAGTGGAGGAGGCAGATACTCATAGTTCAGAGTTTTCAGAGTGAATGAGGTAGATACTCAAAGCTCAAGGATTTTAGGCGAATGATTTCAAACTCGCCATATTATTACTACTGAGCGGAGGAGACAGATACTCATAGTTCAGAGTTTTCAGAGCGAATGAGACAGATACTCAAAGCTCAAGGATTTCAGGCGAAGGATTTCAAACTCGCCATAATATAACTACCGAACGGAGGAGGCATATACTCCTAGCTCAGGGATTTTAGAGCAAATAGGCAGATACTCGTAGCTCAAGGACTTTGGGGCAAAAGAGGCAGATACTCATAGCTCCATGTTGTAGGGAGAGAAAGAGCGAACAGTTCTATATAGGAAGAACTCGTAGCTCAGAATCGTCCGACGGAGAAGTAGGACAAAATTAGTGCTTATGGTCTTTGCTTTATTCTTGTTCCACAAGTATAAGCAAAATGGGCAGCTGTAATCACTAATTTTGTTCGGGGTAAAACCCTTTTTTATTTTTCATGTTACAATAAAGGGGCTTTACTTATCTTGTTTATTTTTGTTATGATAAAAAAACCAAAAAACATTAAAGTTATTAGATTCATAAATAATAGTGATCTTATATCATATTAAGTTATATATGTGTGTGTGTGTGTGTGTGTGTGTGTGTGTGTTGGTTATTATTGTATATATATATATATATATATATTGCCCAATTAAAAGAACCAAATGCTTTAAAGAAATTAATGGGCTTAGGTTACTAGTATTGTACTCCCTTTTTCTTTCATTGTTGTTTTCATTTTATTATCCTTATCGTTATTATATATTATACCTTAATACATATATGCTTTGAACTAATTGGAATCCATATGGATTGGGAAATAAATAAGTAATTCAAATAGAAGCCTATTTATTTTATTTCTGTCAGCCCATAAAAAATATACAAGATAAGTAAAGCCCAAAAATAAGTTCATAACATTAAATAATTAAATGTCCATTTACAATTGTTGGCCCGATAAGGGCCCAAAATTTAAGAAACCCTAGGGAAATCTAATGCATATTTCTCTTATTGTGCAGTCGAATTATGGCCGTTAGATCAAATCCTGATCTAACGGTCCAGATGGCTCCCCCAATTGGAAACCCTAACAGAGGACTCTCCAGCTGGCACCATCACTTCTCAGCCGTGGGATCAAGAGCTGCATCGGACGGTTTGGATTGAGTTTGAGGCACGTGCGATACACCGGCCTGACCTTTTAGCTTCTCCACTCGCGCGTAAGCTGCACGCGCGTCCGTTAGCCTTCCACGTTGGTCGTGGCACGTACTCCCTGGTCCCCTCTTCCATAACCGCTCGGCCATAGTGGCATATGCAACAAAAAAGGACGAGTTAGCAGAGAAATCAGAAGCAAAACAAAAAAAATCTCAGAAAGCAATGCAAATCAAGGGACAAATCGTCAGCACAGAGGATGCACCATTTCATTCAGAGAAATTAGAACCAATAGGGATTTTGCTCATGTAATTTCAATTCCAAAAATTCCATGTAATATTAGGGTATATAAAGAACAGTAGCCCTAACCATAAGGGGGAACCATTGCAACAACAAGAGCAAAAAAATAACAAGGATGTATTCTGCGATTTCATTCAATAAAAAGCAGAGAAGCAACCTCGAGCTTTTTGAGGTATATTCATTCTTCCTCATTTACAGTGTATGCATAATAGAAAATTAAGTTAGGGTTTTGTTTTTACCTTTTTAGCGGTTCATCTTCTCCCTTGCCGTTCTGTTTTTCGTCCGTTGATAAGCCTTGAATGGTGAAACGGAGTGGAGGCGGCCATGGAGAAAGCCTCTGACTTCGGTGAGTTTTAGAAAAAGGGGAGAAGCCTCGCGGTGTACATCCCCTGCCCAGAGAATTTCAGAGAGTTTAGGGTTTGGGATTTTAACAAAATGTTTTTCTTTCTAATTTTGGTTAAAAACGCTTAATATATACCGGTTTAATGTTTTAAAAAAGGGGAAACTACATTTTAAACCACTCTGTCCCGGCCTATTCACCCTTTAAGGAGTTCATTTTTTTAAAACCCCTTCCTGGGTCCCTGAATGTTTGTTGCTTCTTTCAATTTGGTCACCATTTCAAACAGATTTCTCCTTTTCTTTTAATTTATCCCCTTAATTTTGTTTTTCATTCAATTAAGTCCAATTTCCAATCTTATAATGTGATATTTCATATGTTTCAACTTTTTAGCTTTAAATTTGTGGTTAATTAGCTTAAAGTGCGTTAGTTTTAAATGTGTATGGGTGATAATCACTTGAATGTTAGACAATATAGGTTAATATTTTGGTAAATTGGTATTTTGGGCCTTGTTGGTTTGTCGTAGTCTTAGGCTTTTAGGTTTTAGGCCTATTTTGAGTTAGTGTTGGGCCTTTGTTATCCTAGTTAGCTTGCTTTGGGCCTAGGTTTAAGTGCTTTGGGGCTTTAGTGTGGGCCTAGTTTTTAGATAGTTTAATTAGGCTTTAGACCCAATTTAGGTTAAGTTTAGGGCCTTAAGTTTTAGGTTTCTTTTTAGGCTTGTTTTTTTATGGTTTTAGGCCTTATGTTGTGGGCTTTTTGTTTGGGTTTAGTAAAGGTTCTTTTGGGCCTTAGATTTTAGGTCTATGTGTAGTAGTTTGGGGCTCTTGTCTGTTGGGCCCAGTTATTAGCTTTGGGTTTAGATTAGATTTAGGTTAATTAATTTAAATCATGTGCTCGTCTCATAGGGGCATGATATTGAATTAAGTTAATTATAGGGCTCGTGTCTTTAGGGTTAATCAATTTAGGGTTAAATACTTGACTCGCTTAAATTAATTAGATCACTAAATAGTTTCTCTCATAATTTGGGCTCATAGGTCAGGCTTGGGTGAGAACCTTGTGTGTTTACCTTTTATGCCCTTGATTGTCATCCATATTTGTCATTCATGTAACGTTTAATTGTTTAATTGCATGTTAATTGACCTAAATTGTAAAACGGGGAAAATAAGTTTTAAAACGGGCAAGGCCATTTCATCATTCCTTGAATGTTTGCATCATGCATAAAGGTGACGTACGGGATCCGAACCCTAGACTAACACGACAGTCGGGCTTATTCGATGTCGGTTTAGTTTATGGTCCGGTGTATCGTCATCCTTATTAATTAAATGTCAAATTAATTTAAGTCCACCAATTTGATTAAGTTCATACAACTGAAGTCAATTTTTAAGTTAAGAACGCTAAATTAAAGTTTATTTAAATTCCAACAATTTCTATTAATTTTAAAGGCAATAAACATTATGGTACCGATATCCGGGCGTGATGGGGTGCTAATCCTTCCCCACACGTAACCAACTTCCGAACCCTTTCACAACGAATCTCTGATTTTTTTTGGTGTCCGGCCTACCTTATTTAAGTGGCAGTGGCGACTTCAAGTTTTATCGATTTCTAAAAGAAAGAAAAAAATTCACGAAAAATCCCCGATTTAAGACGAAATTTTCAAAAGATGATTTTAGAGGATAAAATAATAGTTGACTTATTTTCTAAAAACGCTTTCATACTACTCGTATTTAAAAACGGAATTTTGAAAAGAGGTCGCTACAATGAGTAGCCAAATTCGTTAGAGCTAAGGAATGTGTAAACAAGGAAATCAACTTAAGATGAAAATGTCAATCCACACGAACCCAATCAAAAGTCGACATCTGATGAAATTGCTTAGTGCCAACCCAACCAATCTCATACGTATGATATGATGCAATTAATAACAAAACCAGTTTCCTAGTAATGTGCATGCATGGTTTATGTCTTGTCTCAAAAGTTATATAAAGCAGCTCGGGAGAGGAACAAAACACAACGCAACCAGCTCCCATTCAAACAGCAGGAGACAAATTAAAGCTTTTAAGTGTCAATTTGTTCTCAATATTTCAAATGGGCAGCCTTGCATCTTTCAATGAACTAGGGAACGGTTTTGGTGAGCATGTTAACCCCCTAGATCCTGAGGAATTCAGGAGGCAAGGCCACATGATCATTGATTTCCTAGCTGATTATTACAAGAACATCGAGAAGTACCCGGTTCTGAGCCAGGTCGAACCGGGTTACCTCGCGAAACGATTGACGACCACCGCGCCCTATGTTGCCGAGCCGGTGGAAGCCATCCTTCAAGATGTGCAGCAACATATTATCCCCGGGATAACTCACTGGCAAAGTCCGAACTATTTTGCGTACTTTCCGTCGAGCGGTAGCGTCGCCGGCTTCCTCGGTGAAATGCTTAGCACCGGTTTCAATGTGGTGGGGTTCAACTGGATATCGTCGCCGGCTGCGACGGAGTTGGAATCCATTGTCATAGATTGGCTTGGACAAATGCTTGATCTTCCTCGTGCTTTCCTTTTCTCTGGAAACGGAGGGGGTGTTTTGCAAGGAACAACATGTGAGGCCATTTTGTGTACTGTAACAGCCGCGAGAGATCGGATGTTGCTCAAAGTTGGGAGGGAAAACATCGGGAAATTGGTCGTCTATGCCTCTGACCAAACACATAGTGCTCTAGCAAAGGCGGCTAAAATCGCCGGTATTGACCCTAAAAATTTCAGGGCCATCAGAACAAAAAGATCAGCCGCATTTGGTCTATCGCCAGAATCATTACGACATGCAATAAGCACAGACGTGAAAGCGGGACTTATCCCGTTATATCTCTGTGCCACGATCGGAACAACATCGACCACCGCAGTCGATCCGTTGATTCCGCTCTGTGATGTGGCCAAAGAATACAGAATGTGGGTTCATGTCGATGCTGCATACGCAGGAAGTGCCTGTATTTGCCCCGAGTTTCGACATTTTATCGACGGCGTCGAAGGAGCGGATTCGTTCAGTCTCAATGCTCATAAATGGTTCTTCACCACATTGGACTGTTGCTGCATGTGGGTGAAGGATCCAAGTAGTCTCATAAAATCACTCTCGACAAATCCGGAATACCTCCGGAACAAAGCCAGCGATTCGAAACAAGTGGTGGATTACAAAGACTGGCAGATAACTCTCAGCAGGCGGTTCCGAGCCATGAAGCTCTGGCTCGTGCTGAGAAGTTATGGTGTGGCCAACCTCAGAAACTTTTTACGTGGCCACGTTAAAATGGCAAAACGTTTCGAAGAGCTCGTGACCAGCAACGGTAGGTTCGAAGTCGTGGTGCCGAGGTATTTCGCTATGGTGTGTTTTAGGGTTTCGCCATCGGCATTGCCAATTGGCAATACCAATGACGACGAGACGCGCGCGAACGAGTTTAACCGGAAATTATTAGAGACGATCAACGCGGCGGGACGCATATACGTGACTCATGCACAGGTTGACGGAATTTACATGATAAGGTTTGCCATTGGGGCCAGTCTGACCGAGGATAAACATGTTATCATGGCTTGGAAGGTGGTGCAAGAGACGGTGGATGCCATGCTCAACAATCTATAATCTTTGGTCATATTCCTCGTATTGTGTTTCGGCGTACTGCACTAATTAAAACCCTGTTTTTTTACTATGTAAAAAGATCCGTTTCATTTTGTACGATGAAATAATCGGTGTCTGGTTTTGGTTTGTAAGCGCGTTGGACCATACCAAGTTGCTGCCTTTCCAGTTGGCATATCAAGTGTACGTTGTTGGAATTTACCTCTTTAATATACATTCTTATAATTATATGTAATTTCTCGTGGAGTGAGGTAAAACTCAACTTGAAAAAATCAAATTTTTTATTTGAATCATAATTTAATAAATTCAATTCAAATCAGAAAAAAAAATCAAATAAAGTTTGAGTTATGAAAAAGAACTTATAATAACTCAAATTTTTTAATAATTAGTCGATTAATTTTTAAGTTCGAGTCAAGTCTCTTAACTTTATATGATATATGCATATAGCATATGAAAAATATAAAGAAATATATATATAATATTAAGAAATATATATGTATGTATATCATATATGGTTATAAAAAGACGTTTAAATTATAACCAATTAGTATCATGATATGATAAGTGTTTACAATTAAATTTGAACAAAAACTCCAACAATCAGCTCGAAAAAATTTCAAACAAAATTAAAATTATAAAATAAAACTCATCAACTCGACTAATTCAATTTTTTCGAATCGTCTAAATCGAATGTTCACCCCTAATTTTCCTTGCTACCAAGTAATACTTAATAACAATTTTGTTAAAATTGTTTGAAGTTCAACTTTAAAATAAAGTTTGGACATATTAGTTTGGACCGATCCGATAGAAATTTATTAAAATAATATAGTTTGGAAAATCTGATTTGGGTTGAAAGAATGTAAACCTTGCTGGTAGGAAATTCTATGTGTCATGTTTTTATGTGGAAGAGGGAATATTAGATTATTTATATTATTGTAGTAGGTGAGTCTTACTTTGTGTAATTAACTTAAAGATGTTCAATGAATTGTGATCAGGTTGATATCTTTTCGCCGAATTTCTCTCTCTTGGTTTTCTGGTGTTCTCTTCAGCTGGTTTTGCTATATATTTTAAGATCCATTTGCTTAAAGTAAAATCTAGTTAGTTTTATAATATTTTAAATGGTTGATTGACCGTGAATGAATGGTTGAGATTATTCATTTTTTAATAAAAAAATTTATTATTTATTTCAATTATTTATTTATCTTAATCTAACAGTAAAAATATAAAATTTAAAAATTTCACATGTAAGAGGATCATACAATTTATATATGTATAGGTATACGGAATAAAAACAATATTGGTATTGAAATGTTGAGTTGAGATCTATTATTACTTATTTTCAATTCATTATTCACAATCATTCTTACATATAGATTGTATCGGAAACTAGAATAAAATTATGAGAGAAAGCGAATTGTTTATTTTTGAAACTAATAAAGTTCTAAAAGGATAATTAAATAATAAAAATAGAGAATTGATGTTTAATTTCATTAACTATAATATTAATATGTCCTAAAAAATAATTGAATCAGAAAAGTTAGATGCACGGCTTTAATTCATCAACTTTAAAACTAATAGGGTCTCAAAAATAATTAAAGCATAAAAATTTGAGAGGGCCAAGATTTAATTTCAATAATTTAAAAACTTTTACGGATTTAAGATATAATTAAATCATAAAATTGGGATGACGCGTGTTTTCTTGAACCCCACGATGTTCTATCATTGTACTTGTTTTTTTGAATAGTCTAAAAGTGATTACAATGTAGTATCTATATGTTCATATATATTCTTAACATTTTAATAATACGCACACATCTTGCAGACAAAAAAATTGAACATAAATTTCTTGCTCGAGACTACTTTTTGGGTTCAAAATACGTCTATCATTCTACTTATGAATATTGATGAGTGAATTATGATTAAGTTCATATTAGATAATAATGGATGAAAAAACATAAATGAAAGTTTGACTTAAAATATCACGGTGCATTTGGATTTAAAATTTAGGGAGTACCATAATTTATGTTTTCTTCGAATTTAATAATAAAAACATTGTATTGTATCTATAAAAATATAAATAATTTTTAAACAAATTTTTAAAAAAAAGTTAGGCCAAGTTAAGCATGATTGAATACGAGACTGGGCATAAAAAAAATCTGTACTAAAATTTTAACCAAGCTTGGTGGAGTCTTATTGAGATTATGATGACTGAATTAATCCAAACACGTGCATGTTTCAATGGTGCATGAATTATAAAATGTGTGAAGGGGGCTGAACCAAACTTAGTGTAATAATCACTTAATTATAGTTCTAAGCATGTCATTTTGAAATTAATATATCGTTTTGAATGGACAAAATCATGTCTTTTTTGGTATCTATTTTTATGTTTAACACTAAAAAAATAAATTTTAACCATGACTCTAAATTTTAAATTATAAATCCTGGACCTTAAAAAATACAACATGTCCTATACTTCCCTAAACCCGTAATCCTAAAAACTGAATAAAATCTTTTAGTGTCGGGGAAATTAAGAGCACAAAAAAAATTTATTCGTTTTTAATAGAAACCCAGTATCGAATTTCCTCTTTAATATTATAATTTAATTCGATTCATGAGCATATCGTATATAAGATTAGATATTGTTAACCTTAATAGTTGACTATAATTGTGTATATTTTATTTCTTGCTTTTTCCTCAAGATGATGACCAAAATTTTTCCTCTCGTTTATTATTGGTATTGTCTTAGGGTTAATCTTTATCCAAATGATGATTTTGTTTCGGTTTGTGGGTAGGTGAAAAAGATGGTCGATTTGATACTATATATAAAAATAATATATTTATTTGTATTCTATGCCAAAATCTAGTTGACCTATATACTAATTGCTTTGCAAACTTTCCATATGTCAATTTTATCGTCGTTTGGAAACTCTGATATTGGGTGGTTGGGTTTTCTTTCCTCCTCTTCCACCATTTTTTCGTATTATTTTAAAGAAAATAAAATCTTCTTAAAAACCTCATTCTTTTCTCGATCGATTCAAACAAACAATCAGAATATCTGAAAGAGAAAAAGAGACCTCCTTCTTTTGGTATCTAATTATTTTTTTACCGTTTTATATAATTATTAATATTTAAATTTTTAATTGACTATTCGTCGAAAATATTACTGAAACTTATTATTACGATTTTCTCGATTCAATTTATTATGTGAAAACTGCACAAATAGAAACCCATCACTAATGTAACAAACGATAATCATTTATTTATATTATAAAAGAATCATCTCGATTTATTGCTGGAGGAGTAAGGAAGTAGGGTCATTGCATTTGCCTCCCCAAAAAGGGAAAATTTGTCTTATAGTCCTTTAAGAAATTATGCAATTATAAATTAGTTCACATACCCATTTATCACATTCTTAATGATAATGTAAGCTTTATTAATGACCAGATATGGCAAATGGGCGGGACGGATGCGGATACTCTCCTCCTACTTATACCCTCTTAAATTTTTTATATCCATAACCTACTCACCACCCACGGCGGGTACAAATTTTAAATCCACACCCGCCTACGCAGGTACATTCTCAAATCTATCCCCACACCACTACTCACTACCCAACTGGACATCCACCACTCAACTTGTACTCGCCTACAAGCAACCACTAATATCGAATTATGTAAAATAAACAATAGACTTTTGTAAAGAAGAGTAAAACTTTGCGTACTTTATTGATTGATCAAGTCTATATATATAATACATTTACACGAATATAAATTTAACTACAACTAACTTAATAAAGTACATTTTCACTAGTATAAATTCTACTTAACTACGGCTAACTAATTAACTTTAGCTAACTTAGCTAAAACATTTTTACACCTGTATAAATTCTACTTACTCACACATATTACAAATTTACAACCTCATTAATTCAAGTTCGATCATAAACCATCATTTTTTCAAACTAAATTAATTGAGTTCAAAGTCTGCAAACTTAAGGATTAACATAGATTTTAAAATAAACCAATATTCTTAGTACATAAAACACCATAATAAAAGGCATAATCAAAGTCTACAAATATAAGTGGTTCAAAATTCATATGGCGGGCGGATACGGTGCGGGTAAGGTCTCAAACTCATCACCTATCCACTACTCACGACGGGTATGACTTTTTACATCCACACCCGCCCACTACCCACCAAACTCATACCCATTCCCCACCCCAACTGGAGCGGTTGCGGTGCGAAATCCGCGAAACTGTACCCGCCTGTATTCCTATTAATGACGTTTTCCATGTTTAGATTATGAATATTGTATTGAAATGGCAATTTTACCTTCCTTTCGGTCCAAAAGTCTCAACCCAATATATTGGGTCCGAACTAGTGTTTAGATTTTCGGCCTACTAATTAGTTCGGTTCAACTAGGGATGACCATTTGACCCAGACCCGATTAGTTTCGACCCGATCCGATTTTAAAGAGTCAGGCTTTTTAAAGAAAATTCAGAGTTCGGGTCGAGTCCAAGTCTGATTTTTTGGGGGATAAAATCGGGTCGGGCTTGTGTTTAAGCTAAAAAAATACCCTACCCTACCTTACCAATAATAGTTTAAATTTATTCTAAATATTTAGATATAATTACTATAATACCCCTCTCTTTATATATATTTCAATTATCTCCTTATTTTGTCTAATAAAAATGGAATAATTATTATAATATTCTCTCCATTTGTATTTTTTCAATTAGTTCCTTATTTTATCAAATATTAATAAAAATTGATAAAAAAATGGAATAATTATTATAATTTTTATTTTATCTATTTTTTCAATTAGTTCCTTATTTTATCAAAAGGGTTAAAAATATGTATGAACAAATATTATCTTGTAATTACTTTTATACAATTCAAAAAGAAATACTAATTGTTTAAGGATTTCATATGCCAAAAATAAATTATAATTTTTTAAAAGGCCAAAGCAAAATTGCATCATCATTTTTCGTTTATAATTATACAATTCTTAAATAGATTACACCGAAATTCTATCATTTTTAGAGAAAAAGACGTAATGTGTTTAGTCTACTATATCGGTTATGATCTCAATCAATGAAAATCACTCATTTTACTATTTTTTCTTCAATTATGTTTTTTAACCGGTGAATCTTCACTATTTTTTACGTGTGATTTGAAAAGTAATTTTTTAAGTTATTAATTAAATTGATGGCATGAAAAAAATGGTAAATTTAGTAGTTTTCATTGGTTGAGACTATGACTGATGTGAAAAGTCAGATCTATAATATAATTTTTTTATTATTAGGGAGGGTAAAATGAAATTCTACCAAACATCTTGTTTTCAAAACTTTAAAATTTCAAGGGGCTAATGCTTAAAATTCCCCCAATTAAAGGAGCCACGGCTCCTACCAACAGCCCTCTTCGCCCCTGATCATCGATGGTCAACGAAACCAACAACTTTTGACTTCGGATATTTCCCCTTGTTGTAGATAACCGACCAGATGGTTCTGTCAGTTCAATTAGCATACAAGCAAAGACTCAACATGTTGAATTTGTACAGCACGTTGTCAAATGTTCCCGGTGCCACTGGGACCAATGACGACACGGTTCTTGAATCCAAAGCAAAACACAAAACATGAGGACTTGATACGCGTGCGTTCGACAAACTTTTTGTGAACAGTTTGTTTATGTTCGTTTATTAAGCTAAATAAATGAGGATGGATAAAAATTTTATGTTCGTTTAATAAAAGAACGGATATGAACATAGATGTGTTCGGTTCGTTTATGTTCACAAACAAGCTCGTTTATTGACTCGTTTAATAAGCTCGTTTACTCGGTTTCTCTTTTATTTTTATTACATTTTAAATGTTGGTGAATGTAGGGACTAAATTGAACATATGGTAAATTTTGTAGTTCAAACTGTGAAGCCCATAGAGCTTAAGAACTAGTGGGTACTTTCACTATTTTTGCGAACATATAAACGAACATGTTCACAAACGTTAAACAAACATATTCATGAACATATAAATGAACATGTTAGCGAACGTTAAATGAACATGTTCACAAACGATAAACGAACGAGCATGAATACCTTTAAACATAAATAAACGAATGCGAACTCCATATTAAAAAGTTTAAACGAACATGAACTAAAATTAACACATTAAAAAATAAATAAACGAACACAAACAAAATATTATTCGTTCTAACTCAATTCATTTACGCTCCTAACCTAAGAACTAGTTAAGACCAGAATTGGGTTTTGGACTCCTTCCGGTTGGTTTGGTCACAAACAACTATCGATGGGAACATCGGCAACTAGTGGCGAAATTTAAAGTAAAAATTTGAGGGAACAACTTAAACTGAAAAAAAAATATAGAGGATTAAACAAAAATAAAAAAAATGAGGATCTAACTAAAATTATTAATATTTTTGAGAGATTTAACAAAAAAAATTAAAAATTTAAGAGAGAATTTAATTAAAAATATTCAAAATTTTAAACTTAATATGATTTTTTAAAAGCCTTGAGGTGGTTAAATTAAAATTTTCAAAAATTTAAAATAAAAATAAAATTTCTTAAAATTTTAAGTGACCGTGCCCCACATGTCCCTTAAAATAGCCGCCCGTGTCGGCAACATCAAGTTTTCTTACCATACTTGAGATGAGAATCACGGACTTGGTACCTCCGACAGCAAATTTCAAGACATGCGGGGAAGTTCACGGGACGAAGTTTTTAGTCACTTAATTAAAAACAATTTTAGTCCTATATATTTTATTAATTTAATTTTAATTGAATAAATTAATTTTATATTAAAATAATTTATTAATGAACTAATTATGTTTATTAACAAAAAACGTTAAAATCATAATATATATATCTTATTTGTTTGTCAATTGTCTAATAATGAAATGATTATATTTATTAAACTATCGCAATTTTCAGTTATAAAGCTGATAAATTGTAACAAAGTGTCCCAAAATTGATCGCATGATGTACCAAGCTAATGAAATGCTGAAATTTTTAAATAAAAAATTATTAAATTAATTTTTTTTTTTTTGAATCGAAACTAAATTGAGTCTTAATCCATTAGGGAGAATGTATATGGACTTATTGACATCTGATTACTAAAAGACAAAAGAGAATCCTAATCCATTTCAACTTAGCTTCATTCTTTCTGTCCAAAACTTAAACCCAAAACAACATGCTTTCGGACTTCAGGATACGAACAGAATAAGGGAAAATGGGTAAGGCCCATGTTATATGCCATGGCCGTTGGCTCCTCATTAAATGAAACATTTTCAGTTTTGACCCCTCTTTCGTTTAAATAAAAATGTTTCACTTTCTTCTCTAAAAATTAAAAATTTATTTTTGTTGATGCCTAAAAGCAGTAAACATCAAACAAGAGAGGTAAAGAGAAAAATAAAGATGGTTGGCGATAATTTTAAATAATTTATCTCGGCTGATTTGGACGGAGAGCCCAAAACAATGTGATGGAACTAAACGAGGGAGGGGAGAAATATTAGTATCCTAGTTTTTGGCTTGTATCCTCTTTTTTGTTCTCTTTAATATTGTGGGTATTTACAACCTCTGCACTATTATTAATAGAATTGTGCCAGGTCTAGCGCCATGATGATTATTAATAGGCTGGCAGTAGATTTAGTTGTCAAAGTGCGGCAACTGAGTATGAAGAGCGGTTCAAATAATAAAAACTTTAAAAGTCATAGTGTCTTACTTGTTGGAGAAGTGGTGTGGAGAGTAAGCGCTCTAAATGAGCTGCAATTAAGACTTTGAATCTATAGATGGGCCTTAATGGAAACGTATATTAGAGGTATAACAAATTGTAATATCTTTTAGCACAAAATACTAACTTTTATCATCAAACTCTATATTTTTATCTAGACCCTCCATCCCAAAAAAATTTATTCCGTCTGTAATTATTAAACAACATATACATTATTGAGCTAGCTTCAATTATACAGAAACTGAAAAAATAAGCTCAGAGAAGAAAAACAACTTAAAAGAGTGCTGGTAGGGAAGCCAGATGGGGATGAATGTGGAAAGATGGCTAACAATTATTAATGATGGAACAAGTGAACTTACGCAGACCATGGAATTGGGTTTTGAACTGCCCAATTCCATTTATATTATATGTTTGTTAGTCCATATAAATTATTGTAACACTGACAACTCCTCTAATTTGTTGTGGATGTTTTGTGTTTTGTTGCCTCAAGTATCTTCTGCTGAAAGAAGAAACCCTAAACCCGTTTTTGGATATTGAAAAGTAAGAGGGACTAAATCTGCAATTTTCGTAGATTACGTGGATTGATAAAAAAATGATCGAAATAAACATATGGCATAAAGTCAAAATACCAACGTTAGATATTTTGATTATTTTAGCCCCTATTTTTTTGTGTAAACAACCACCTAACTTTTAAATTTCGTTTAAATTTTACTGCCGTTGGATAAAAATCGTTAGTCAACTAATGATCAACGGCTGAGGCTGACGTGGCATGTTTGCAAGGCATGGAGAGATGATGTGGCCATGCCACGTGGCATTTTGCTGACGTGGCATTTTATAAAAATATTTTTTTTAATATTTTTAACCAATTGGATGATGTCACGTGGCACTTTGCTGACGTGGCACCATTTGAATGGTTACAAATATATATTTAATTTTTTTTAAAAAAAATAGCCCCAAATTTCGAAATCTCTAACTCTCCCAAACTCAACTCCCGATTTGAGCCGATTCCGCCGCCAATTACCACGTTGCCGCACACCATATCGGTCGTCGGGCCATCACGATTATTTACCCCACCATCTCGTCATCGAAAGTCGACCGACGTCGTGTTAAACGTTGGACGAAGGCAAAATCGTCGAATGGTTCATTTAAATTATTTGCGACGAACGTCGGCATAACGAACGACGAACGGTGTATGGATCGTTCGACGTAGGGAGGGCGCTTTATTCTGTCGGCGGCAACGCGGCTAACGCCGACGGGAGTGGCTGAATTTGGGGGTTTTAGGTTCTATTTTGAAAATATTTGAAAATTTTAGGATATTTTATTTTTAAAAAATATAAAAAATATTTAAAATTTTTAATTTTTTAAATGCCACGTGGCATTACCACATCATCTCCCCAATCATGCAGACATGTCACATCAGCTTCAGGCGTTGATCATTAGTTGGCTAACTGTTTTCATCTAACAGGGGTAAAATTTGAACGAAAATAAAACGTTTAGATAATTGTTTGTAAAAAAACAAAAAGCGCTAAAGTGTCTAAAAATTTAAACTTTTGGGCTACCTTTTAACCTTTTGCCTAAACATATTGTTAAAATATAGTTGTCTCAACCACCACACTCAGGAAATCTAGTACGTTTTTCCATTGATTTGATCGGCATGCATCTTAAGTACTAATCTAACTCTTTGCTTAGGATTAGCATTTTCCTGTATCCCAGAGAAACCAAACCTAAACTAAACTTCCTAGCACTCCATTCCAAGATTACGTTAACTTATTATTTAACCTAATTATTTAATCTGCGTCCCATTAAGTATATTTAGCCGGTTGATTAAGTTGTTCATCTTTGTTCCCTCACTTCCTTTAGGTCATGAGTTTTAGACTTACTAAGAGCCTCTTCCTTCCCTTTTAGGTAGATTTATAATAGGATTTGTCAATATATATATATTTAATCGTAACACACATGAATGGAAGCACATTAGGTGTGGGAGGGGCAATTACCCCTCCCGACTTTGATGATTTAATTGCATTTTAAGTTATTGATAGTTTTAAAATTACTGTAAGTAAGTTATTGCCCCTTCCAAAAATTTTGTAATTAAGTCTTTTTCCCTCTCAAAATTTTTTGTTTAATTAATTTTAAGAAATTGTTAATTTTAAAATTAATGAAAATAAGTCTTGACTCCCAATATTTTAGTTTAATTTTTTAAGTCCTTTAATTTAAATATTAGAAAATAAAATTCTAACTCTCTTAGTTTTATAGTTTAATTGTTTTTTAAGACCCTAGTCATTTTAAAATTTAGCAATTTGCTCATCATGTGTGAATCCTAACTTCGTCTTTGATGACACAGTCAAAAAGTTAACAGAAGAGTTGCAAAAAATATTCAATGTCTAAACTTCAGTAAGTAAATTGAACATTTTAAAATTTCGTTTACCAAAATAGGTTTGAGAATAGATTTTGGTGGTAATTTAAGTAATTTCCCCTAAATATTAAATTCTTTTTAACTCGACCGAGAGATATTATTATTATAATAGAATGATCGATATTCTACGTATTAATCAAATAATTTAAATTAAATAATATAAAAATATAGTGTATGGACTATATTTTCAATTAAATTTACTTCAATTGTACCATTAAAATTCATATATATTCCCTACTTTTTTCTCATTATTTTGGATTGTACATTTCGGCTTCATTGCTCAGATGTTGTTTAAAAAAATGGTTGACAAATCATTTTTTTTGAAAACAGGTGAAAAATCATTTACTTGTTATCTTGAGATGTTTTGTACATTAAACAATTGTCTAGTTTTCCTTTTTGACTTTTAGAAGTCGTTATTAAAATACTATAGTTTTTTTTTCAAAAAAATATAATATTATTTTGACGACTTTCATGATACTATAGTTTTACCCTAATTTACGAATATCATTAGAATACCCTAGACGCACATATATTTTTTTTCTAAGTGTATTATTGTTGCAAATTCGAAATTCCTCCGCGTAAATTTCCATGTATTTATTTGTCCTATACTACATGATAAATGGAGAGAAAATAATTGACGAACCCCTTTTTTCCTTGGTTACGTGAACTGTCGGCAACTATTTATTGCTTAGCTGTTACTACAAAATGCCCAGGGACAGTTCCCACGTGGCAATCTTCCCATTGGTCAAAACACTTTCCTCTCATGTCTTTGAAGCAAAATCTTAAAATACTAAACCCGCATATAAAAAACCTCCACCCCAATCTTGCCGACGATCGCCGTTAAATTTACTGTCGGCTGAGGAAACTCAAACTAGCTCAATCCATTCATTTCAAAATGCCTTGAAAATATATCCCCCCACCCCATCTCTTTCCCGAGAAATCAGCGACAAAATATTCCGAGAAAGTTTTTTTAGTGCCAGCAACGGGAAGATGATGATGAAGAAGAGAATGTCAACTGGGTATGGTAAAATGGGTGAAGGCTCAAGCAACGCCGCATCTTCTTCATCTTACGTAACCACAGAAGAAGAAATCGAGTGGGAAATGAGACCCGGAGGGATGTTGGTGCAGAAAAGGAACCAGAACGGCGACGTTTCGTCCCCCGATGTTCGGTTACGTGTTGTTTACGGGGCGATGCGTTACGATATCTCCGTGAACTCTCAAGCCACATTTGGTAAAATGAACCGGATCTACTTTTGACTTTCTGTTTGATGTTTGGCTGGTGGGAAAATTTGTACTAAGTTTATTTTTTTTACGTGGTAAACAGGGGAGGTGAAGAAGCGTCTAGCAGCAGAAACAGGGTTACAACCGAGTGAACAGAGGGTGATTTTCAAAGGGAAAGATAGAGAAAACGGTGTGTTTTTGGACATGTGCGGTGTCAAAGACCGGTCGAAGCTCGTATTAATGGAGGATCCGGCAAGCATAGAGCGGAGATTCATTGAGATGCGGAGAAACGCCAAGATCCAAAGCGCTCATCGGGCTATCAACAGCGTTTCCATGGAACTCGATAAGCTGACGGGCCAAGTAAGCAAGCAAATTCTGTTTTTTTTTTCACAATAATATTATCAATCGTCACACAAATCTTAGTATCTAACTGCTTTCGATCATGTCCTAAGGTTTCTGCAATCGAGAAATCGGTCTCCAACGGAGTTAAAGTACCGGAGGTTCAGATCACGACGCTGATCGAGATGCTGATGAGACAAGCGGTCAAGCTGAACGATGTTGCTGCGGAGGGAGACGCTGTTGCGCCGAAGAACTTGCAGGGCAAGAGGGTTCAGAGGTGTGTCGAAACCCTCGAGACGTTGAGAGTATCGAATGGTAGAGCTAAGGCTGCCGGTGATGGTTTTGTGACAACCCGACGGGAGACATTTGGTCCTTCTCCTCCGTCCATGGGGCTGTGGGAAATTTTTGATTGATCTACCCATTCTTTCTCTATTTTCTATCTTCGTTTTCGGTCAGAGGGTGAGATTGACGCAATTTAAGGAGCTATCTACCTGTAGATTTACAGTACTCTGTCCTCTCTTTGCAACATTTGTTGTTTCAATAAGCATTTGTGAAGGATTATATGCAACTATAGTAGTTATTAGATGAATGAAGCTGGGTTCAGAGTACAGAACCTGTGTATTGCATCAATGAAATAATAAGAATCTAGAATCCTTGCTGATTGATAACTTATTTCCACCTGATACGATTTTATAAGTAAATTTATTTATTAAAAATTATATTTAGGTCAAGTTTGAATTTAAGATAATAACACAATTTCTCTATATATTTAAAATAATTATTATAACGAAAAATATGTCATGCACGCATGGTGAAAATGAAAAAAATTTCACAAACGCATTAGTTTTAGGGTTTAAGAATTTAAATGAAATTATTTATAATGTAGGGTTATGGTTAAAAACTAGAGTCTAGAGGAATAAGTTGTGAAATTAATTTCACAAACCCTAAATTTCACTTGTTCCCTTTTTTAAAAATCATAACCCTTTTTTCGCTATCTACTATGAATTTAAATGAAATGATTTATAATTTATCCATTTTTATGTTTTAACCTATAAACCCTAAATTATAACCCTAAACCTAAATTTTAATATCCCTAAATTCAAAACTCATACACTTAAACCCCTAAACACTAAATCCTAAACAAAATCCATAAACCCTAAAACTAGGCTTTATTATATGAAAAAACCCTACTTTAAAGATTAATTAGAAAAATGACCCCCTTGCCAAGTTATTTAAAAAATGACCCACAAATCATCCACATAAGGCGACCTCGCGTTTTGGACAACGCGACGTTGAACATCGCGTCCTACAAAGAGCGAGGTCCTTCCGACGTGGGCCGCATTTTCAAATTCTGTAATGTAAAATTACCATATAAGACTTCGCGTTACCCAAAACGCGAGGTCTCGAGATATTGAAAAGCCGCATTTATATCGCGGTAATTACTGTATGGACCTCGCGCTTGCACATAGCGAGGTCCTCGTAATCCAAGCTGAAATAAAAAGGGTGTATAGGCGTGTTTGAGGCATTTTATCGTGCCATTAGCTGATAATTTTAGTAATTTTTAAGCTTAGATACGTAGTATTGGAACTTATCTTTTATTTGAGACTGATATTGGCACGAACGAGTCATTGCACACTGTATAAAAAACGCGTTGAAAATGGTTGGAACGCTAGTTTTTGTCTAATAATAAGAAGTTGAAATGGCTTGGTAGGCATGTTGGAGGTGTTTTCCCGGGTTATTGTTAGAATAATCTTCGTAATATTTTAAGTTAGAGGCGTAGTATTCGAACTTATCTTTCATTTGAGACTGATATCTGCACAGAAAAATACATTATAAACGGTGAAAAAATGGCCCTAAAAATAAAGTTTGTTTTTGGGCATGAATAAAAAGGCAAAATGCCTTGAAAATCATGTTTGATGGGTTTATCCAGAAAGTTAATTGTCGTATTCGCGTAATCCTTGAGAATCATGTAAAAAAATTTATAAAAAAAAGGAAAAAGTGACATCGCTTTCTGTAGATAGCGAGATCTGTTTAATTAATTTCTTAATTATGGTGATAAATATGCCAAATTAAGAATAAGTTGGCATATTTATCTGGATTTTTCCATAGTAGGACCTCGCGTTGGTGCGATGTGGAACATTGGTAGGTCGGGCATGTTCTTCATTGCCTTCTACTACATCCTCTAATCCCTCGTATTCCTTTACTTCGTTGGGCATATGAAGGTCTTCTGGTTCATCGTATAAGGGGCCTTGTTCATCACCTTCGGGCCCCGCCTCCTTTATCGGTTCTTCATCACAGATGTTTAAACCCTCAAATTAGAATAGGTCTGAGTCGTCGAATGCTACGACAACAGATTTAGCAATTCTTCGTCGATCGTGAGCACGCTCACGAGATCGCTCAGAAAACGTATTACCAAGACCAAGATCAAGGTCGACAGATGCAGCACAATAATGTCTCCCCACAGGTTGTTCAACGTACTATGCACTAAGGATATACGTTGAACATCGTCTAGATGTGAAACCGTTGAACGGATTAAATGCTTCATGCTCTTGCGACGTCAAGTAGTTTTGCGATAATGACGCGCTGGCACCCATAATGTGTATTGTATGTTGAATGTGTTGGCATATGTGACGACGACGCTCCAAAGTCAACGTTGGGTGGCAGGTTCAAGTCAAAGTCAAAATTGGCTACGCAAGAATGTCCTAGCATAGAAGACGATGACTCACCGAAGTCGTTACGTGGACTATGTGTGGTTAATAAATTGAAATCATTGCGCAAATTGGTTGTCGAGCTCTGAACGTTAACATTAGGATCGAAGTCATAATTCGCCACCTGCCAATTTCAGAGTATAGTATCGTCACCAGCATCATAAAATATTGCATAGAGCTCTAGGGGACCTCCAACTGAGTACTGTAAGTGGGCATCCAACATCAACTCCACATCACCGTTGTCCGCCACATGGTATATTGAGTGCGTTAAGGGTTCGTATGACGTCAGTAGTCTATACTTCAACGACTTCAGCTTTTTTCCACGACCATGTGGATCATTGTTCCTTACTTTCTTATCAACTTATTATACGTTAATTTCCTTGGCAACTGTAGGGTTCAGTATTTGAGGACTGAAAGACGACGGCGAGAGATAAGTGGGCGACCATTTTGCCATTATAGTATATCAGTGCAGTAATACTTCTTCGTCTCGACATATTTTGACAATATCTATGATTATACAGAAAATAGAACAAATATTAGCAACCTTGTAATGAATTCAAGCTATCTAACAATCGAGAACTCTAGCATAAACGGACATTGACACACTTAGCTTAAAGCCTCGTCACACAAACTGTTTTCTCTTCAAGTCCTTCACTTCCTCGATGTCTTATATAAAGGTGCCGAGATCACCCGAAATAAACGCGTGCGAAAAAAGCAAGAACTCGCTATATACAGAGTGCGAGGTCCCGAGATAATCAATTACTATTACTTCCTTTTGATTTGTTACTATAATTAAAAAATCAATATATTAAGTAATAATAGAATCATATCTTATATCTTTTTGTAATTAAAAAATAGTTTTTTTGTGATAATCAATTACTATTACTTCATTTTTTGATAATCAATTACTAATAGAATTAAAATATCATACTTTCTTTTATATAATATCTTTTTTTTTTAATTTTCTGATCCAAAGGACCTCGCTACCTACAAATAGTGAGTTCTTTGTACAATACTTACCGCGATAAATTATGCCTCTTTAATTTCTTGGGGACCTCGCGTTTCGGTGAGTGCAAGGTCTTATTCAGTAATTAAAAATTGCGGTATACAAAAAATCGGCTCACGTCTGACGGTCCTCGCTGGTTGCAGAAAGCGAGTTTAGAACTCGCATTTCATAGCACGCGAGGTCGCCTTACGTAGCCTATTTGGGGGTCATTTTTTTAAATAACTTGAGAAGGAGGTCATTTTTCTAATTAACTTTTAAAATAGAGTTTTCATATAATAAACCCCTAAAACTAAGTACTTATGTATGAAACAATTAACCTTATTGTAACACCCTATTTGATATTTATTTTTTGAATTGTCTTTCTATCTTACCCTATAGAAATAAAATGTTTTTATTTATGTTAGTTCGAAGTTAGATTTTTACCTTCAGTTTTGAATCGAGTTCAGGCCAAATTGAACACCACCAAAAATTAAGTATGATCTAGTAAAAGTTTTTTTTATTAAATAAAGAGGTATTACATTCTTATAATGATATTTGAATTTATGCAAGATAAAACAATATGAGCATCCTTAGCCACTAGGCCAATTAGTAGATCTCAATCTAATATAAGTCTTTAAAATGTTATCAATTACTATATTTTAATTAGGGAAAAAGTTTGATACACAAGTCGTGTAAATTTTAGTTTACACGTGCCTTTTAGTTTTAGGGATTAGGGTTTTAGTTTAGGAGTTTATGTTGTATGGTTTGGAATTCAATGTTAGTGTTTATAATTTAGTGTATAGGGTTTAAGGTTTAGGGTTTTAGTTTTTTAAGGTTAGAGATAGAAATTTAGGATTTGAGTTTTTATAGTGTAAATACACAGGCTTTTGTTTTTACACAGCCTGTGTATCAAAATTTTACCCAATTAATTATTACTAAATAAAAAAAAGTAAAATGATTAAATTCCTAAATTGAAAGTTGAGGTACTACAATTTGAATATGAGAAGAGTACAAGGATTGAGAGTATAATTAGACAGAAAAAGCACTATCTCCCCGAACGTTCTTCCGGCCTGGTAGCTCAAGTTCTAAATAACAGCAATTATCCGGCCCAAGTTAACAAGATAAAACTGTAAAAATGAAAATGAATCAGAAATAGAGCGCCAACGGCAATGAGTAAGAAATCCATGGCGGGTTGAAATTTGAATTTGAGATTTTGGGTTTTAGCGCTTTCTTCTAACACAATCTTCCGCCACTGTTCATATCCTTTCCGATTCCATTCCTCTTTTTAGTTATTTCCGTCGCTTATTCTCCAGAAGAAAGGAAAATTCAATCCCCTAAAGACCCAAAAATGGGGGATCCAAGTCACCTCTAGAAAATGGGCAGGGAGCTGAAATGCCCCATCTGGTATTATTCATTCTCTTCACTTCGCGTTTCTTTTAATTGGGTTTCTTTATTTCTATTTAATATCCTAATAAAAACAATTCTGATGCAGCTTGAGTTTGTTGGACTCTGCGGTTTCGCTCACATGCAATCATGTCTTCTGCAAGTATGTTATGTATTTCCATTTAGTTATTTTTGTGTTCAATCTTCATCGAATTCATTGAAATCCCTTATATTTATAAGTTTCTGCATAATGAAATCAGGTTCCGATTGTCCGGTTTGTAAAGTGCCCTACCGGCGTCGAGGTATGCTTCGTTCTTGATTTTCAGTGTTTTTAAAATTGTTGATTTGTTCATTGTCGGCGAGTTCTTTTTAATTCTTCTATCTGTTTGACTGAATGACAATTGAGGTCAGCGATGTTACTTTGTTTTGTTTACTCATTTGTTCATACTCAGCCGTTGATTTAATTTGTTGAAATGGGAAGTGAATGGAAATAACTAATAATCAAGCTTCAGTTGGAAATAACTTATTCGATTAATATTTATGATGTAGAGGTTCGTCCAGCTCCTCGCATGGATAGCTTGGTTAACATCTATAAAAGCATGGAAGTTGCTTCAGGTTTCAGTATTTTTGTCACCCAGAATCCGCCTCTCGATTGTAGTGAAAGAGCCGCCAATCAGTGACAAAACCAAAGAAGAGGATCTAGCGTGGCTAAATCAACGGAAAGTTCTGGTTCCATTCCTGTGAAGCCTTCTTTTCCAGCCAACAAAAGAGTTCAGGTGCCACAATATCCTCTGTCGGAGACGCCCATGCGGTCTGCGAAAGATGGAAATGGGTTGGCTGAAATCACCGAGGATGAATCTAAAAGAAGTTCAGATGCTCCAAAGGAGACTGACAATTTAAGAGAAATTGGAGAGCAAATGCTTTCGCCCTTTTTCTGGTTGAGGGAAGAGGATGTAGAGAGGCCAAGTCAGCTCACTGATGGGGATCAATGTGTGTACTCAACGCCACCTGAACTTCCTTCATTCAGTGATATGAAGGATTCTGATGATGAAGGGTTTTCTGATGTAAGTGATCACTTATGGCATTTAGTAAAATTTGCTACTCAAAGTATTCAAAACAATTTGTATAAATAATAACATATGAATCTTCCTTTTAAGGACAACTGAACTCTGCAACATACATGATCTTGTAGCTGGCATGAAACTTTTTAATTGTCTTCATATTATCATGTAGGAGGAGGAGATGCATGGAAACTCCGACCATGTGAATCTTTTTGATAGTGAAATGTTTGAATGGACACAGGGACCTTGTTCTCCAGAACTTCTTCCAAGTCCTGTTAAAATACAGGTAAACGTAATCTTGTTTAAAACTCCCACCTAATGCTCTTTTGTGTTTCTTCTTTTCTGGGATTTTTTTTCACAAGGTTGATCATTCTGGTTTACTATTATTTCAAGCAAATGCAGGTTGAGGACACCGAAGAACCAGTGTTACAGGGTGCAAATACAGTTGAGCCCTTTAATAATGGCACATGCATGATAATAAGACATAACACATCAGATGAGATGCTGCCTAATATAGCATCTTCCAGAACCAATCATGTTAGTCATAAGATCGGGAGTCGTACATCTGGGGAGCTGGGTACTAAGCAGAGAAAATCTGTCCAAAAGAAGATGGTTGACAGAATTAGCAGTCATATTTCTGGAGATCATGACAATCTGGGAAAAGGATATGAAGATTCTAACAAAAAAACAAGCACCTGACTGTAGTAGAAGTTCTTCATATTTGGCTAAAACTGGGAAAAAGTGTAATGTGGCTGTTTTGGATCACCATGAAAATGCTGAAACTCCTAAACAGGATGATACATTATTGCCTGCTGAGTGGGTAAGGGAAAACGTGGTGATGGAAGTTGCGGGAAGATCACTGCCCAGCGCCAAAAGAAATCTTCTTTGAAGTCAAAGAAACAAAAACCAAGTAATGCTGATATCCCTGAAGAAGTTTCAACTGTTCAGATTCTGACAGATGAAAATATGATTCAACAGAAGTCCTCACTTCCCATTCCCTTAGCTCATGACAGTGGTGCTAAACAGGTCTGAAAAGGATTGATTAAACGTGCTAGGGAAGTTAAGTCGGCTACAACTTTGAAAAGTGAAAAAACCCCAAACTGTAGGAAAAAGATGAAAGTTTCTTTTAGTGGTGACACAAAAGGTGGGTTGGCTGAAGACCAACAGCAGCAGCAAGGAAATAGTAATGTCTCTCCTGAGATACCAAGTGAAAAGGCTCACGGGAGTCCCACTGTTGGAATTGCAGATGGTTCAACAGTAAAGAAGTTGCATTTAGCAAATGGAGCACCCTTGCGTAAATGTGAGACAATTGCAAAGAAAACACAATGTGCTTTCTGTCTTTCTACAGAGGAATCTGAGGTTAGAACTTTAGTATTTCCTCCCAAGTACAACTATGATAATGATTAAAACAGCCCATCTTTTCTATCAAGTTGCTGAAGCTTATTTGCTAAACAAAATTGCAGGCTATAGGGGAGATGGTTCATTACTATGAAGGAGGGCCTGTTCCTCAAGATTACAATGGTGGCTCTAAGGTCATACATTCTCACAAGAACTGCACTGAATGGTAAACGAATTTGTAATCAATTAAACTCATTTGATTTAGACCCTTTGAACTTAGTTTCTGCCTTGTCAATATATTACAATGTGAAATTATTTTACAGGGCTCCTAATGTTTATTTTGGAAATGAGAAAGCAATCAACCTTGAAGCTGAACTCTCCAGAAGTTAAAAAATAAAATGCTCCTGTTGTGGACTCAAAGGTGCAGCTTTGGGCTGTTATGAAAAGCGTTGTCGTAAGAGTTTCCATGTTCCCTGTGCAAAATTAGTCTCACAGTGCGGGTGGGATACTGTAAGTATTATACAGATTGAGCAGCTTTCTGTGTATGATATGATTTTTTTTATTTTGAAAAGTTAAGACAATGTTTCTTGTTAACATATGTATTTATTTTGGATCTTAACAGGATAACTTTGTGATGTTATGCCCTCTCCATCCCTCTTCTAAGTTGCCTAATGAGAAGCCAGAATCTCAAGGAAGCAGAAAAAGAAGTGTTTTAAGAGGGTATGCAGAACTTTCATTCAGCTTATCCTATTTCCCCGGCGAACTTCATCATTTCATGCTGTTCTTGCTTCATGTCCAGACATTTGGCAATTCAGCATAGTGAAATACCTACAAACGAAGCCGTCTGTGTGCAGAAGAAATGGAGTCCTTGTGAATCACACAACAAATCGGTTCTATGTTGTTCGACTCTCACAGTTGAAGAAAAGGTAAGAGCCACCGACTCACTGCCTGTTGTGCTTATGCTTTTTTATTCTTTTAATTCGCAGAAAGAAAATCCTTAACATTCACTCTAAATTTGTTGAATTACAGGAAATCATATCCGAATTTGAAAAGTTAGCTGGTGTTACAGTGTTGAAAAGATGGGATTCAAATGTCACCCATATCATTGCATCCACAGATGAAAATGGAGCATGCAAAAGAACCCTTAATTTTTTAATGGGTATCTTGGAGGGGAAGCGGATCCTGAATATCAACTGTCAGTGCCCTTTAACGGCAAAAATGCATTATAGTTTTAAGGCTTTTATAAGCCTATTTGCCTACCGCATATTCTGTAATTATGTGCTATAGTTTGCACAAATGCATATGCCTATAATAATCGCTGCTTCTATTTTTGAACTTCTATTTGTGTAGGGGTCAAAGCTTGCATCAAAGCCATGAAACCTGTTGATGAGTTACCATACGAAATTAGTATCGACGTTCATGGAATCAGGGATGGTCCACGACATGGAAGGCTGAGACTCCAGAATGAGGTTGGTTCCTCTTGGTCTTGGCCATGCTTCTTGGAAGAATGCTGAAAATGATGCTTGCATGTTTATTTGATTTTGTTCTGACTGATTTTCTTTGTTTACAACATCAATCTTTGCAGCAACCAAAGCTTTTTAACGAGTGTAAGTTTTATATAATGGGGGATTTCTAACCTTCTTACAAGGGGTATCTACAAAATGTTGTAATTGCTGCTGGAGGTACCATTCTACATAGAAAACCCATTTCAGGCGGTCGGGGTGCCCTGTTATCTGGTTGCCCTATATCTTCAGCCTTCATAATTTACAGTGTCGAGTTGCTTGATAAATGTGGTCCTGAGAAGAGGCATATGGTTTTAACACGCAGACAATCAGATGCGGAAGCTGTGGCAAGTTCAACAGGAGCCAAAGCAGTAAGCAATTAATTCTTGGGTTTTGAATTCCGTATCTGCATGCAAAATGCAAAGTACACGGATTGTAGAACGTCTCTTTTGTACTTAAATGTCTAAACAGTCTGTATTTAATATGGCCTATACTTCTTATCTTATATGAGCCGCTTCTTCCCATTTCCCATGTGAAGCATATAGGTTGAACATCAAAATATAACATGTAAATGTGAATAGAGAAAATTGGATTGTGAGAATTGTCTCATAATGAACCTATTTGAATTAGCTGACTAATATTTCAGATATTGGAGATTATAAAAAATATATAACCTGCAGTATCGTTGGGATCAAGCTGAAGTAGATTTTTGGCTCGGTGTTGTCTAAGCCAATAGAAGATAATCTCTTCCCACATGTAGCATTCGACTCATCGATGGCCGGGATTCCCCGACCAGGTGATGCAATAGTTTTCTACATCACCAATTCTCAATTCAATCATCAACTTTAAATTAAACGCTTAACTGTCAAATAAGTGTTCAAACTATGTATTTTTTCTAAGAGATGCTCAAATTATTTTTTGGGCTAAATAGGTAGTTTTATTCCGTGACTCATTTAAGGTTCTCCATTAATTCCCACCTAAAGGACGTGTCATATCCTGAAAATTCTAAAATTATATTAAAAATAAATAAAATTACTTAATTTTCAGAAATTCTCTAAGTTTTTCAAATTTCACAAGACAACCATAAATTTCAAAATTTCTATCTCTCCAAAACCCAAATCCCGATTTGGGCTGATTCTGCCGTCGATTGCCACACTATCGCCCACCACATCGATTGTTGGACCATAACAACCATTTCTCTCACCACCATGTCGCCGAAAATCGACCGACACCGTATAAATCGTCGAAATTATCGAATAGTTCTTTCGAACAATTCGTGACGAACACGGTAGGAGGAGCCACGAGCGGCATGTAGATTGTTCTGCGAGGGAGGACGCTTCATTCCGTCGCCGGCAACGCGGGCTAGAGTGGTCGAATTCAAGAGTTTAGAGATTTGGGGACTATTTTGAGAATATTTGAAAATTTTATGATATATATTTTTTATTTTTTTTAATATAATTTTAGATGACACGTATCCTTTAATAATAAAAATTAACGAAAATTTTAAATGGGTAAAAAAAATAAAACATTATGTACCTATTTAATCCGAAAAAATAATTTAGGCACCTAACTAAAAAGAAGGCATAATTTAGGCCCCTATTTGCCTATTAAGCCTAAATTAAACCAACAACCTAAATTATATATTAAAATAAACAGAAACCGAACACTCAAAAACGAACTATTGAATTGTCCATTATAATTTTTTTTATTACAAAAGGGTGGTAATTTGCAAATAATGTTGCCCTGAGCATTTCAAAACACCGGATCGATCGTTAACCAACAAGATCAATCTGGCAAAATAAAATGATATAGTAAAACCCAAATGAAAACATTTTAATAAGGGTAAAAGAGAAAACTAACGGCGGTTTGTATGAGTTCGTCGGTGTATGAGCCGGCACGGATCGGCAGCGAGACTCTGCGAGCGCCGGCGAGTGAAGTTGACGATCCGGGGCGTTGAGCGAAAGACTTCTGGCCCCCGATCGAGTAGAACGCGGCGGCGTTTAGCTTAACGAAGGTAGCACAAGCCATGATACTGCGATGACGACAACAGCGACGATCGGGAAAGAGATCGGAAGGTTGGTTCGGTTATTATGAGACAGGAACAAGAGAGGTTCCGCAGATGGTTCGGTGAGGGAGACTTTGGAGATTCAGTTTAATAGTGATTGTTTTGTCCGTGTTCCTATTTTATTTCTGGGAATTTAGAAATGGAAAACAATTTAAAAAGGACGTTATTGGTTTAGAACTTAAAACGGTGTCGTAGTGTTTGGATTTAATTCATGTATTTTATTTTAAGCTAATTTGGTCTTTTTACTGCTAAATAAGAGAAAATATTTTATGTACTTACAGTAAAATTTTTGTATCATGCACGGTTTTTAAATTAGTGTTTATTTTTTACGTCTAAAATTAATATTTGTATTCTTATTTTATCAACTAGCTTTATACTTGTTGTAATGTTCCTAAACATGTGACATTTTAAATTTGGGATAGAATTGGGTGACAATGATGACATTGTTATGCATTGTTATCCGAAAATTAAAAAAAAAAACTAAAATTTAAAATATATTTAGATGTTATGGAAAAAACGAAAATTACATACTTTTATTTGAAAATAAAATATATTAAGGGGTGTTTGACAAACAGCTAATAGTTGGTAGTTGATTGCAATAGCTGGTTTGACTAGTTGATTGCAGTAGCTGGTTTGACCAGCTGATTTGATTATTTGTTTATATAAAGTGTTTGGTAAAACTTAGCTGATAGCTGATATGAGTAAAACGACAATTAAGGGTATGATACATTTAGTTGTTAGGTACATATATATTTTATAATACTTTAGTGTTTATTGAGGTGAAATTATTTGAATAAAATGCTTTTGATAAGGAATTAAAAATCTTCTTAAGAAAATTAGTGAATATTTTTGAAAATTTTGAATATATTTTTTAAATTTAATAGGCTTAAGGGTGTAAGAAGCCAAACTTTTGGAAAAAATCAATTAAGCCCCTAAAATTTTTTGAACTCAATTAAGCCCTTAAACCAAAAAAATTAATCAATTAAGCCATTGAACCAAGAAATTAAATCAATTAAACCTTTGACCAATTCTGAACACTAAATATTGACAATTTTTTCTTTAGATATTACTAGCACATGATATACTACAGTTCTATAATGTTGCAATTAAAGATTTTTTTCAAAAAATATTTTTATATAATTTTATAATTCTTTTACAATTTTTATAACTTTTAATGAAATTTTTAAATAATCTACAAAAGTTTCTGAAAATGTCAAGTGGAAACACTGTGATATGAGGCACTGCACCAACGGATTCAAAAAATTCATCAAAATTTAATGGTCAAAGTTCTTAATTGATTACACTTCTTGGTTCAAGTGCTTAATTGATTATATTTCTTGGTTCAAGGCCTTGATTGAGTGCAAAAAAAGTTCATGGGCTTAATTGATTTTTTTTTTCAAAAGTTCAAGGGCTTTTTACATTCTTAAGCCAATTTAATATTTACAAATATTAACCTTGTAGAGATTGATACATACTATTAACCTTGTATTAAATATCAACATTACAATTTTTCTTCACTTTTATGTTTTGTTATAGTTTCTTAACTAAAATATACTTGAGAATCTACAACTAAAAAATAGAATAATTAAATAAAATTCTACAAATTCATCATTAGACGTTACATAAAAATTATTTTACACAAGTTCATTGAACATATTCAAGAAATAGATACATATACAAACAAGTAGAAGTATTTAAGAAACATGGTGTGGTCGTCTAACTGCCATCAAACTAGTAGTGATGTCATTATGCACTTTTGTCATTTCATTAGTACTCATATGCTCAACTTCTTGAGTGGTTTCGGTATTTGAAAATGCTCGGAAGAATAAAATTTGGATCTGAATCTGTGACCCTAAAAGCTAGGTCGAGAAGTTTACTTAATCCGATGTAGTTATGTAAAGCAAATGCATCACAAATTATCCTATTTTGAACTTGAGACGAATATATAGGCATTTTGCTAAAATCTTCCAACGTGCCTTTAGAATGTCAAATGACCTTTCAATACAACTTCTTAAGGATGAATGAGCTCGATTAAAAATTTCTCGTGCCCCTCTTGGATTTGCACCACGAAACTCTGATTGGTGATACATTGTCTTATGATATGGAGTCAAGTAGCCTTGTCTTTCAAGGTATCCTTTGTCTACTAAGTAATATTTGCCTAAGCATGATAAAAAAGTCACAACATTAAAAAGAAATTATTTTAAAAATAAAAATAAATGTAACAAACAAATAAGAATAGACGATTAACTAAAATGAAGGCATTTACCTGGAGGAGGTTTTGGAAAATTTAGATTTGGGTTCCTAATTGTATCTAGGAAAATACGAGAATCATGAGTTGATCCTTCCCAATCACTTAGCACATATGTGAAAAGCAAATTTGTTAGGCTCATATCACGCTCGAATCGATCTCCGATTATCGTCAAGAGGGTTGTTTTTTATCCTTGGTTGAATTGGCTAAAACTGATAAAATGGTAAACAATTTGCACGATGATTTTAGAGTGGTTCGACTTTCTAACTAAAGCCTATATCCACTACCTTAGCACACCACTAAGGATTTCCCAATTCACTATGAATTATTCATCTTTTCAAGGCTTAGGAGGAAATCTTTACAACCCTATCTTTTAACAGCTAAGATAGAACCACTCTAGTTTTTCATTAAGGCTAAACTAGAACCTCTCTTTTTACATGAGATTTGTTTGGTAAACTAAATACCTCACAAGGTGGATGTTTACACAAATTTAGCTCACAAGAAAGAGTGAAAGATATACAATTGAAGCACTCTCTAAACTGTGTACAAGAAAAATGAAGAAATAAGATTTTGACTCAAACTCACTTGATCATCTTGTTTGGATATGTTCTCTAACCATCTTCAAGCGTTCAAAGGCTTGTATTTATGTTTGGAATGATCTACTAGCCGTTTATGGCTATTGGGGATGTCTTGGAGCCATTGGAGCTGATTTTTATGCTGAAATTTCCCAATCTGGTGCATGGCGTATCGATACAAATGGTACCCGTATCGATACGGTCTCTTTGAGAAAGAGCCGTTGAGCCTGAAATTATACAGGCGTATCAGCACGCTTATAGGCGTATCGGTACGACACTGTTTGGAAATAGCCGTTGGGGAGTTTAAACCATAGGCGTATCGGTACGGACAAGCTTGTACCAATACAATTTTGGCTACTAAAAAATTATTGTAGCTGAAACCCTAAAGGGTATCGATACGGGTGTATACCGTATCGGTATATTTCTTAATAAAACCTGGGTTTGGCTATTTAAAATTGTTTTGAATCTTTCCAAAGCCTTATAAAAACAAATCAAACATATTTTCAAGTTGTTTGGACTTAAAATCATTTTTGAAATCTTTTCAATTTAGTCCAAAACTGTTTTTCAATTATTATATCAAAACAAAAATCTTAACAAAATCGAAATCACATGCCACTAATACATTAATGGTGGGTGTCCATGTCCTTCCTATATAACACAATTGATCTTCCTCATGAAGAATAACATTTATATGAGTACCATCAATTGCTCCAATGCATTCCTAAAATGAAAGAATTTATTATGATATGCATACGGATGAGATGTAAATTATCACTATAGAATAACATATATTAAATAACAAGATCTTTTAAAAATTACCTCAAAATGTGACACATATTTGGTGTTATTAGCAATTTGTGAAGGATTTTCCTTGAATTCAGAATCTTTTGGTCTTGGACATCCTAATTCGAAGCTCATTTACTTAGAGTAAATACAAATAAACACACATTCTCCAAAGTAGATATTCTATCTGAAGGAAGCAACCCATACTTGCATTCTAAATCCATGCATAGCTGGCGAAATGTGCGTTGTGTCATTCTAAACATGTTAAAACAACGTTTTTCATGATCATTCAACAATTCTTGCATCCATTTTTCTCTTATTTGAAAAGAATTCATGTATGGTTCCGTGTGTATGTACTTTACTTAGTAAAGAGATATATAACCAAACGCACAAGCTGCCAAGTCCCAAAATTCACTATTTTCGCGCCTCTTACGTATTCTACTGCGGATAACTTGTAGATCCATGCTTACAAATATTTGTATATATAAACAAATTTTACTTGCTCCAAATTAAAACTCACATCAAAAAATTAATAGAACAAATATTGCTTTAGAAGTCAAAATAAAAAATTAAAAGTAACAATTTAACTTCAGATAAACTACTTTCACATTACAAATCAGTTCTAGTACAAAAAGGTATATGTAGCATCAACTTGCATTAAAGATGTTGTGATGTTTATTAAAACTACTAGATAAGCTACTTTCACATTACAAATAAGTTCAAGAACTAAAAACTAGCAAAAATTCGTTATATACTAACTGAAAGTTGAGTTCAAAATGTGTTTACAAGTGGATAATAAAACTAACTTCAACTTGCATTATAGCTGTTATGGTGTTCTTTTTTCCCTCTGAAACAAGTATTTAATCCAATTAACTCTAGCATCGTCATCTTGCAGACCACTAAGGATAATTTTTTTTTGAGGATCCTCAATCAAGGTGCAAACAAAAAAATCTGGAGTACTAGGTATTATGCCAGGCAAAGATACTAATTTCGCTAAAGAATCAACAAGTGTAATGGAAGATTCAACATTTAAATGGTAAGATTCAACGAGTGAGCATGCCTCAGCATTCATTAATTTCATATCTTTAATGCTTCTCTCAGTAACAACTTGAACCATATCATCGAGTTTCTCTAGTAACAGTGCAACGAGTGAGCATGCTTCAGCATTCATTAATTTCATATCTTTAATGCTCATCTCAGTAACAACTTGAACCATATCATCGAGTTTCTCTAGTAACAATGCTGATCCTCCAACTCTCCTAGACGATTCAACCTTAAAACTCTTATTACTACCAAAAGCATCATTCTCAAAGGCGCGTTTGCTTCTTTTTCTTCCAACTTCTTATTCATTAAAATTAGGAGAAGGGGGAGAAATTGAGCTAGAATCATTCCAAACTTCTTGTCATTCCATATTAGCCTACATAAGGTTTACGACATTGCTCTCACTCTACACATCATCATAATCAGAAAAAACACTGCCAATGTTATAATTTAGGGGAGAAGGAGAATATATTGTTTCTTTTTCATGCTCAGTAGGAGTAAACTTAAGAACCCCTTGTGCAACTGAAACTCCAAATAATTGTTCCATCTTATATTCTAGTTCGGGTTCAATCTCTTTCATCTTGAAATGTTTTAAAATGTGTGTCTTCCTATAAAGCAAGATAAGTAAAACAAATTCTAAAAATTTAAACCAACTTAGTTTGTGTAATTTTTGAAAATAAAGTAATAAAGCAAGTGTAGATAAATATACTAACCTTAACTTTCTTCATCCACCACTCCTCACTAGCGCTTATTGTTCCCTTTTCATTATCCCAACCTAATCATGTTTCCTTTCCTTCCAAGGCTTTCCAAAGACTTCATCTATTCTTTAACCAATCCCACTTGTTCTTAAACTTAGTTTCTCATATGTTAAGCCCGTCTTTTTTTGAAATTGCAATTATATCATCTTCTATAGAACTCTTTGTGAGATCGTCACACCATTTTTTCCCTTACTTCTTTCAGCATATTGGATACTCAAATCACAAAATATGTGTACATTTTCTTTCGACCAACTATCCTTACTCACATCTTTCTCACCGCTCTCACTTTCTTCATTGTTCTTTTTCTTCCTTGGTGCCATTACGTAGTATATAACATAATTAAATTCACTTACTTTACTTATATACCTCTTAAAAATTTTGAATAAAAAATACTCACATATCCAATAACCATTGTGATCCAATAACATTCCAATCCAATATTACTCATAATGTATTGTCACCAAATTATCATATCAATCAAACATGTTACTTTACTAGTTCTTGGTTGGTTATTTGAGTTTTTCTACAAGGTCAATAACTTATTTTGTAAGTTTCGGTACTTGTAAAAAATAAACTAAAAAAACCAACCAAAAATGTTATCAAGAAGTCTAACATTTTCAGTTTGAGGACAAATATTGATACTTACAAATTAAGTTTTGAAACTTGTAGAAAAACTCAGAAAAACAAACCAAAAACAAGCATTTGAATAAGTAGATAACAAGTACTATAAAGATTAGAAACTAACCTCAAATCTTAAATTGTAATCTCAACTTGAAGGGCTTCTCTTCTTTTATTATGCAAAGATTTTCTATACAAAATCACATCACCAAACAAACAAAAATTGATTAATGATAGGAGGCAGAGATGAGTGAAATTATCTTGCAAAAGAATATTGCACATGAAAAAAATACAAATAGAACTCATTAAAAACATAGAAGAAAAGAACTAACCTTAATGGGTGAAATTATCTTACAAAAGAATCTTCATGGTTTGGTTGCTTGATGTTGTAGTTTGACGATAGAGAATATGTTAAGATATTTGTTTTGATATAATAATTGAAAAATAGTTTTGGACTAAATTGAAAATATTGCAAAAATGATTTTAAGTCCAAACAACTTAAAAATATGTTTGAGAAAGTTTCAAAAGGTTTTAAAGTGTTTTTGAAATGTTTTAAAGTAGCCAAACTAAAGTTTTCAGCTTAACTGTATCGAGACGGTATACCCCGTTTCGATACGTCTTAGGGTTTCAGCTACAGTCCATTTGAAACTGCCAAAACCTGTACCAATACAGGGCTTTCCCATATTGATACGGAAAGGGGTCATTTCGATACGCTTACATGGCAAAAACCCAAATAGCCAAAACCACCCCAACAGTCAATTTCCCAACGGTCCTTTAAACTGCAGGCCATACTGATACACTGCTATGTATATCGATACGCATCAGCTGTGAAGAGTATAACGGCTAGTTCATGAAGAACCTGTATCGATACGACTACCCGTGTATCAATACAAACAGCTCCAAAAATGTATTTATTGCGGGGAATAAAGGTCACAACGGCTCCAATTCAATCCCAATGGTCACCAACGGCTAGGAACTCATTTTGGGAAGATACAAATGACCTCCAAACATCTATGAAATACTAATGATCCTATTGTCAACAACATTATCATGTAAAATTGTCTTAGAGCTTAAATTTCCATTCCTTGTATAGACAAACAACTGTGAGCTTAAATTGTCAATGTATGCTCAAGTGTTCTAGGTTTTGGGTGAGTACCTTAATGTGCAAACATCAACCTTTATAGAGGGATTTCGTTTTCTAAGTTTTCTCTTGTTTAAGAGTGTTCCCAAAGCTCGATTTGTGAGTTTTGGATGCTAGACTTGGGGTTGTGAGTCTAGGTTGTAAAAGGTTGCCTCCTAAGCCTTGAAAAGAGGAAGAATTCTTAGAGAATTGGTGAAATCCTTAGTAAAAAGCTAAGGTAGTGGATGTAGGCTTTGGTTAGAAAGCTGAACCACTCTAAATCCTTGTCCATATTTTTTCTATCTTTTTGCTTCTACTCCAAACACCCAATATATATCTTCTCTACCACTTGGTAAGCACAAACGGTTGAGAAAATCGAGTCTAACCATTGGTATCAGAGTGAGGCTCAGTCGAGATGATTAACATCCTATTGAAAAGATCCTGACAAGTTCGATCAACTGGTGTTCATGGCGTAATCCATCGACAAGCCATCATTCTTCAACGGTGAACATTATGCCTATTAGAAGAATATGATGGTGTACTTCATCAAGGCAAAGGATTATCATCTTTGGGATATTGTTGAAGATAGACCGTTCATGCCTAAACGAAGAAAGATGGATTAGAATGCCAACGACAAGAAGATAATGAAGCTAAACTCCAAGGCGTTGCTAGTGCTATTTTGTGCATTGAGACCGGAGGTTTAAGCTACGATTTCTTCTTGTGAGAGTTTCAAGGAAGTATGAGACAAGCTTGAAGTCACATACGAGGGAACAAACGAAGTAAATGAGACCAAGATCGGTCTTCTCAAGCTTGAGTATAAAAACTTCAAGATAGACCCGGATGAAGACATCGAGAGGATGTTCGACCGATTATTCACTATTGTCAACCAACTAAAAAGCCTTGGAGAGGAGATTTCAGAAGACAAACTCATCCGAAAGTTGATTTACTCACTTTTCGAATCATGGGAGAGTAAGAAGACGTCTATCATTGAAGCCAAGAACTTGAAAGAGCTCAAGCTTGATGAGCTAATTGGATCTTTGCTAACTCATGAGATAATGTCTGAACCCTTGAAGAGGGAGAAAGAGAAGAAGATCAAAGAGCAAGGCATTGCTGTTAATGTCATCTCTCTCAAATCCTCTAAATGCCAACATGAAGAATCAAGTGAGGAGGAAAGTGAAGATGAAGAGATGGTTCATCTTTTCAAAAAGTTTTCTCAATTCATGAAGCACGAAAAGGAAGAATCTAAACATGAATCAGAGAGAAAGATGAAGGATCCCCAAAATAACCATCAATACTTTAATAAAAAGGGATCATCTTCAAAGAAAGCATACATGGCAACATGGAGTGATGAAGACTCCACCGATGAAGATGAAGTTGCCCATATATGCTTCATGTCCCTCAAGAGAGAGAGGTGGCTTCTAACTCATCTATTTCTAATTCATATACTTTTGATGAGTTACAAGAAGCTTATGACAAATTAGTTTTTGAGTTTAAGGCTTCATTTTCGAAAAACAAAAAGTTGATTTCAAAATTAAAAATAAAAAATAATTTGCTTTTGAAAACTAATTTAGAGTTTGAAGCAAAAATCAAAGACTTTGAGCTTAAAGTTTCAAGTTTACAAGAATTGCTTTAAACGATGGAAAAAGATCATAAAAAGGAAGTTGATGATCTTAAGAAGGAAATAGATTTGATTTCCAATGAACTTCAAAAGAAAAATAATTTGAGAAAATCAAATTTTTACGTTAGACAATCCAGTGCCCCTGGATTTATTAAAGGAAAGTGTTTTAAAAGTATTTGGGTCCCAAAAGGACTAACTACTTCAACTAAAAAGGATGAAATTGAAAAAATAGATTCTTAAGGGGACTAAGTTATGTGCTACTAATGCTTATGAATCCAAAGCAATTTGGATACCAAAAAGCACTTGATTGTCTTGTTTTAGGTGTGATGGAGAATAATCAACAAAGTACAACATTGAGGGGGAGCTCCATACACACAAGGAAATCACTTGAAGAAGGAAGACCTCGCATCTTCCCTTTGGTTCAAGTGTGGTAAAATTTAGTTGAATTTATTTGCTTTATTTTAGTTTATTTACTTTAATTCAACTAGATTATCATAAATTGTTTGACTAACATTTATTTGATGCTTGAGTAAGATTGAGCCATTTTAAAATAAAAAATCTTATTTATGTCAAATTTTTTTAACCTTCATTGTTATTTTGAACTCAAAGTTACTTTAAATTCTTTTTGATATAATAAGAAGGGGAGAAATGGTTTGAAAATTTGATTTTTCAAGTGAAAAAATTGGGTTTTCAAGTGAATAAGGGGAAGCTTTAACTATATTTAAAATTTAAAATCTCTTATTCAATTTTTTAAATACTAAGGGGGAGAATCACAAACAATTTTTTAAGTTGGTTTTATTATATCAAAAAGGGGGAGATTGTTAGGATATTTATTTTGATATAATAATTGAAAAATAGTTTTGGACTAAATTGAAAATATTGAAAAAATGATTTTAAGTCCAAACAACTTGAAAATATGTTTGAGAAGGTTTCAAAAGTTTTTGAAATGTTTTAAAGTAGCCAAACCTAAGTTCTCAGCTCAACTGTATCGATACGGTATATCTCGTTTTGATACGTCTTAGGGTTTCAGCTACAATCTATTTGAAACTGCCAAAACCCGTATTGATAGGGAGATGGGTCGTTTCGATACGCCTCTTAGCATTTCGATATGCCTACGTGGCAAAAACCACAACGGCCAAAACCCCCAACGGTCAATTTCCCAACGATATTTTAAACTGCAGGCCGTACCGATACGCTTCTACGCATATCGATACGCATCAGCCGTGAAGAGCATAACGGCTAGTTCATGAAGAACCTGTATCGATACGGTTACCCGTGTATCGATATAGACACCTCCAGAAATGCATTTATTGCGGGAAATAAAGGCCTCAATGGCTCCAATCCAATCTCAACAGTCACCAACAACTAGGAACTCATTTGGGAAGATAAAAGGATCCTCCAAGCATCTATAGAAGATTAATTATCCTATTGTCAACAACATTATGATTCAAAAATTGTCTTAGATCTTAAATTTCCATTCATTGTATAGACAAACACTTGTGAGCTTAAATTGTCAATGTATGCTCAAGTGTTCTAGGTTTTGGGTAAGTGCTTTAATGTGAAAACATCAACCTTTAGAGAGGGATTTCGTTTGCTAAGTTTTCTATTGTTTAAGAGTGTTCCCAAAGATCGATTTGTGAGCTTTGGATGCTAGACTTGGGTTGTGAGTCTAGGTTGTAAAAGCCTGCCTCTTAAGCATTGAAAAGGGGAAGAATTCTTAGTGAATTGGTGAAATACTTAGTAGGAAGTTAAGGACTTGGATGTAGGCTTTGGTTAGAAAGCTGGACCACTCTAAATCCTTGTCCATATTTTTCTATCTTTTTGTTTCCACTCCGAACACCCAATATATATCTTCTCCACCACTTGGCAAACACAAACGGTTGAGGGAATCGAGTCTAACAGAATACTGTGATAAGATTAGAATGAGGGCTATTTTATTAGATTAGGTTTTATGGCGAGGATGTAGTTATGGAAATAATAGGGTCAAGTACGTCATTTAACATCTTATTTTGCAATTAGCTTTTCCAATCCGCTGGAAAATCCTTCTAAATCAGCTTATTTTGCACAATCAACTATTTCAGAAAGGTGTTTACCAAACACTAAAAACCGAAGGTTTGACCACCAATCAACTATTTCTGCCCAAATAAGCTAAAAGTTCTTCAAAAAGTTGTTTACCAAACACCCCTAAATAATTAAGTCTATATAATCTGCAAACCATGTTTATAGATAGTGATGGACGGTGATCTAGTTTGTATAAGATAAAAATTGATGGGAAAATACAAAATTTGACTCATTCATAGTTTTTTTTTTGAAAAATTTAAAATTTTGGACCATGTTTTATTGGGTAAAATTTTGATACACATGCTGTGTAAAACTAATTTTACACAAGCTTGCGTATTTATACTATAAAAACCCAAATACTAAATTCCTAACCCTAACCCTAAAAAACTAAACCCTAAACCTTAAATCATATACACTAAATTCTAAACACTAATCTTAAATTTTAAACCATACAACTTAAACCCCTGAACTTTAAACCCTAAACTAAAACCTTAACCCCTAAAATTAAAAGGCACGTGTAAACTAAAGTTTACACGGCATGTGTATCAAATTTTTCCCTGTTTTATTTTTTAAAAAAGAAATTCCAGAGATATATTTTTATAAATTGATTTCTTATAATACGTGAAAAATAAAATCTTAACTATTAGATACTTTTATATATATAAAAAATCAATAATATCTTTTTAGAAGTATTAATGTATTTAATAAAGTTTGATAAGATGTTAATAATTATAATAATATGAATGAATAGAATATCATTTTAAATCTAAGAATTTCATATTTGTTCCGAATTAGTGACAGAACATGATCAAAGAGTTTGTAGAACTAACTTAATTTAAAAAAAAATAAAGTTAGAGATTTAAATTGAATTTTTTTAAAAAGAGAAGGTTTTATTTACTTTTTTTTTCTTTCAAAAAATGGGTCTAACTAAAATTTTAAAATTTTGAGAGGCATAGTAAGAATTTTTAAAAAATAACAGAGAAATTTAATTAAAAAATATTTTTTAAAACATTAATATGAATTTCTAAAAATTCTATGAGACCAAATTATTTTTTTTGAAAATTTAAGAATTAAAATCTAATTTTTCAAAATTTTGAGAATTTAACCCTTACAAGTCTTCACCGTGTTCCGCCTGCGTTCTAATATTATTTTATCCAATAAAACAATGTACAATCCAACTAAATTACTTTTATATTTATTACACCATCTTAGGGGTGTAAAATACTGACCCGACTTGGAAACGCAGCTAAAATCGACCCTAGTTTGAACTGGTTATGATATGAGGTGATGTTGATCCGAACTCAACCGAGTTCGACCTGATGTTAACTCAAATCTGAGTTGGACTCGATAATTTTGGATCTGAATCCGACCTGAGAACGACTTAAACCCGAATTGAACTCAATAATTTGATAACCGAACTCGACCTGATATGAACTCGAACCCAAAATTAACATGGCAAACATCTAATATAACCCAACTTGAAACGACATGATATCCGATTTAACTCAACCTGGTTTAACTCGACTTGAAATCCGACATAGTATCCGATTTTACATATCTGCTCCATCTTAAGAAATAAGTATCATTTCATTACGATCTTATGCCATTTAGGGCAAAAACACGATTTAGTTGGATCATGTTTTTTAGATTTTTTGAACCATTCATTTTGATTCGGTTTGATAGGTTCTCAATTTTTCATATCTATTTTTGAATTTTGATTTTTTTACTTCAAAAATAACTTTATTTTATGTTTTTCTATATACCTTGATAAAGTTCAAAGTCTCTTTCATAATTATTTGATAAAATAATTGATTTTTTGCTTAAGAGTGACTTAAGTTCTAAATTTTTTAAAAAACTAGCTTCTAAAACTTTTTTACACCTAATTAAGTTCTTGAACTAGAGAAATTAAATCAATTAGACTCTATAGATTGAATCAATTAATACATTTTTACCAATTTTGACCATTAAATCTCAATAATTTTTGCTTTTAAATATTAATAGTATGTGAAACACTACAAATTTATTATGTGACAATCACAAATTAATAATAATTATTATTATCATTCATATGTGTGCTTTTAAAAATTTTTTTTGAACATTTTCTATCTAGGGAGAGGGGGAGATGGAATTGCTCCTACTGAGACTAGAACACATGACCTAAAGGAAAGAATTGGAAGTCAATAAGAATCTTTAACCATCTACTCCAAGTTATGTTGACTTTTTAAAGATTTTTTTAGAATTTGTTAAGAAGTGTTGAATATATTATTTTGATGTCAAGTGATAACCATGACACGATTCATGACACTAATTAATACAAAAATATGGTAAATTTAACAATCAGCATTATTTAAATGGGTGAATTAATGAAATTTTAAAATATATAAACTTAATTTAATGCAACAAAAAATTTAAAGACTTAACTAGTTTTTTTTAAAGATTAGAGACAAACTTCATTTTTAATAAAATAAAATAATTAATAAATCTTATATATTACTTTTAAGATATTTTTACTATTTAAAATATAAAATATTTTTATATATCAATTTTCGAAATATAATTTGATTTGATTTGAACTCAATAAGGTCCAAGTAAAAAAACAAATGATATTCATCCTAGGAGACCCGGTTCAACCATTCTGTCTACAAGGTGTGTGCATTATAAAGGGTTAAAAATATGTATAAACAAATAATATATTGTAATCACATTTAGACTATTCAAAAAAATAATTTGATTCAATTTAAATGATTATAATTTTTAATTTAGAATGCCTTAAACTTTTAAATACTATGGTAAACTACATTGATCTTTTGGGACACTTTCACTTTAGTCATTGAAATCAAAAAATTTGCGCTACAATTATTAAACATGTATTCTCCTTTATTATAGTAGTTACTAAAAATTTAATCTGCTTTTATTACAACTACTGCCGTTTATAAAATGTTGATGTGGCACATTAAAGTATTCTTCATAAAAAGAACCTTAATTTTCCAAATATACAACCGCCGGGGTAAAGTTTCGATAACAAAGATGGTATCGATCAATCCCAAGTGTGGGAAGGATTCGTTTGGTCAAAAGATTAATATAATTTGGTTTCAAGCTGTTCTTGCGTTTAACAATAATAAATAAAAAAAAATTAATTTCAATTAAAATTTTAAGTTCTGATTCACCACTGTTAATTGTTATACAACTTCAATCTAAACTATATTAAATATCTTACAAAACATACATTTCCCACCGTTCGGATTAATCGACAATCGTTTAATTCATAAAAAAATTAGCCTCGACAACAGTTGTAGATATGGAAAATCAATTATTTTTTTAAGAATAAGACTTTAGCATCACATATCAGCAATTTTTAACAAAGTTAACTGCAGTTATCATAATGAAAGCAAGTTAAAAGTTTAGTGATTGTAATGAAAAATTTTCAATTGTAGTGATCAAAGCGAAAGTGCTAAAAAAATCAATGACTATCAGTATAGTTTACCCTATTGTTGGATTCGATTTTATTTGATTTCGTTAGTCCTTCGTAATGCTATTCAAACCAACCAAACGTACCGTAAAAATTTGAAAAATGGTCCCCCGAAATTAAAGGTCAAATAGAAAAACTAGAAATAATATATCCACTAAAAATAGTAAAAAAATAAAGGAAAAAAGGAAAAGAATATTCCACGTAGTAAAACAGTAAAAATGAAAAAGAAAAATCTCACCGAGTCGCTCAGCATTATAACAACTCAAAGAGCTGATATCACTCTCAAAAAGTTCATCAAACCCTAGCCTCTCTCGAAGCCCAAATCAATGGCTTCACGTCGACTCCTCGGTTCTCTCCTCCGCTCCACTTCTCGCCGATCTTTCTCCAGATCCTCAAACTCCAATCCTCGTCTTTCTTCTCCGATTCCCACGCGCCGCCCTATTCCATGCCCTTACTTCCTCTCCCGCGATGCTGAATACGCTACATCTGCAGCTGCAGCTTCTCCCCCCGCTCCATCGCAGCCTGCTTCCGCTAAGAAAGGCGACCGAAAAGGTAAGATCACCGATGAGTTTACTGGTGCAGGAGCAATCGGTCAGGTTTGTCAAGTGATCGGTGCCGTCGTTGACGTGAGATTCGATGAAGGTTTGCCTCCTATTTTGACGGCTCTTGAGGTGATGGACCACTCGATCCGGCTTGTGTTGGAAGTGGCTCAGCATTTGGGTGAAAACATGGTTAGGACCATTGCTATGGATGGAACGGAGGGACTTGTTAGAGGGCAGCCGGTCCTCAATACTGGATCTCCGATCACTGTAATTTTCCTCTTCTCTTTAAGTGTTCTATTTTCTATTGGAAATGAGATAGTGTCGGAAATTAGAACTTGGAGATTTAAGATGTATATCTGATTAGATTATAGATCTAAGTGATGTTCTGGAATCAGTGATAAGTTCTTTTGTGAAACAAGCTTCAGTGTTCTTTTTCCCGAAATTATTGGACATCTAATTCAAATACAATACCTTATTCTTCAGTTTGCCTCTACTGATATTTTAACCATTTTCGCTGGCCTACCGTATAATATTTTTGTGCTTGAATTTCAATTAATCATGTTTTCTTGTTCTTTTCAGGTGCCTGTTGGTAGAGCCACTCTTGGTCGAATCATAAATGTTATCGGAGAGCCTATTGATGAGAAAGGCGATCTCAGTAAGAAATGTGCTAACGTTATAATAGTTTGAACAGTGTATTGTATACTGGTGCAATAGTCTAAAAGACTGTTTAATTTTTAACAGAAACCGATCATTACTTGCCCATTCATAGAGAGGCACCAGCTTTTGTTGACCAAGCTACTGAACAGCAGATCCTTGTCACTGGCATTAAGGTACACATTATTGCTTGGAATTATGTATTCTTTTCTCCATTTCTCATGGAAAGATGTTATGCTATTTCAGGATGAATTTTTATTTACATATTCTGTTGGCTGAATCTGGATGAGATTATGTCAGTCAAAACCTTTTTCTTTTGTTTTATTTCGCAGGTTGTTGACCTCCTTGCCCCATATCAAAGAGGAGGAAAGATTGGACTTTTTGGTGGTGCTGGTGTAGGAAAGACTGTGCTTATTATGGAACTTATCAACAATGTTGCTAAAGCTCATGGTTGGTTTTGGGTTATATTTGCTGTTGGTTCAGTTTGCACGTAGTTTATTATTCTTATATTACTAGTTTCTGTACATAGGTGGTTTCTCCGTGTTTGCTGGTGTTGGAGAACGTACAAGAGAGGGAAATGACTTGTATAGGGAAATGATTGAGAGTGGTGTCATCAAGCTAGGTGACAAGCAGGTAATTACCAGGCATCTTATTCACCTTGTCCAGATTTCTGTATTTTGTTGTATCTTATCTTTGTCTTTTTGCTTTTGTATAATTCCAGGCTGAAAGCAAGTGTGCTCTTGTCTATGGTCAAATGAATGAGCCACCTGGTGCTCGTGCTCGTGTTGGCCTTACTGGTTTGACTGTGGCTGAACACTTCCGTGGCGCTTGAAGGGCAGGATGTGCTTCTCTTTATTGACAACATTTTCCGATTCACTCAAGTGAGTTGGCTTATTGTGGAAGCTTTTGAAACACTTCACTTTACATGTTACATGTTGCTGATGGTTCGAATTGTGTGCATCTTTTCTCCCAGGCAAACTCGGAAGTGTCTGCTTTGCTTGGTCGAATTCCATCTGCTGTCGGTTACCAGCCGACTTTGGCTACTGATCTTGGAGGCCTTCAAGAGCGTATTACCACCACCAAGAAAGGTTCTATCACGTCTGTGCAAGCCATTTATGTGCCAGCTGATGACTTGACTGATCCAGCTCCCGCAACAACCTTTGCTCACTTGGATGCTACAACTGTGTTGTCTCGTCAGGTATTGTTCATATCTATATTGTTTCTGAAGGTGCTCTTTCTGATGTTACTTTACGATTACATGCGGTTCTCTGCTCATAACACTTTTTTCTTTATTTTGTCAGATCTCTGAGCTTGGTATTTACCCTGCTGTGGATCCTTTGGATTCTACATCTCGTATGCTCTCTCCACATATCTTGGGTGAGGAACACTATAATACTGCTCGTGGTGTGCAGAAGGTTCTCCAAAATTACAAGAACTTGCAAGATATCATTGCCATTCTGGGAATGGATGAGCTCAGTGAAGATGATAAGTTAACTGTTGCTCGCGCTCGTAAGATCCAAAGGTTCTTGAGCCAGCCTTTCCATGTAGCGGAGGTTTTCACTGGTGCTCCTGGCAAGTATGTGGAGTTGAAAGAGAGCATCACCAGCTTCCAGGTACCAATTTTTATTTCTCTACATGGCTTCTATTACGGTGTGTTATGGGATGCATGACAAAGAGATTAATTACTTGTAGCGTGTGGATACATTTTATGAATTATTAAAAATAAGTTGCCGCTGGCCAGGTTATGTGACACATGTATAATTGCTAAACCCAGATATATTAAAAGTGCCAATTCTTGTTGGTTGACATACATTTCAACTTGTTTAGACAGATAATATGAATCTGGTCGATTGCATGTATATTTTCTTTATATAGATATTCCGACCCTCCTTTTTATTTGAATTCGTTGACAAGGTTTAGTCATGCTCATGCATATGGATTAGTCGATTATTATGTGTTTGTCATGAGTGCATCAGTAATAGTGGTATATTAGTTGTATATTGTGTGGTATTAGTAGCGTTCACTATTTAATAATCACGACTCTTGCAGGGCGTGTTGGATGGAAAGTATGATGATCTTCCAGAGCAGTCATTTTACATGATTGGAGGAATAGAGGAAGTCCTTGCTAAGGCAGACAAGATTGCCAAGGAGTCTGCAGCCTAAGTATATCCAATACATTGTGACGATGATACCTTTGTTTTATCTCTTGGTTAGCTGCAAAAATAATCTAGGTGGTGTTGGCCTTGTCATGCCATTACCGGCAACCGGACTGTTCATTTTTCCGATCAAATGTACCAGAGAGTGTTTTTTGATTTATGCTCCGACGATTTTCCTCCAGTATGGAAAGAGGAAATAGAACCCTAAACCCTCTTTTCTTTTACTTTGTTATTTAATAAGGGAATACACAGCGTATGTGTACATTTTGTGCTGGTTCCTTGAAAAAACGCTGTATTACCAAGTTTTTATTCGACTTCCATTTGTGGGATTGAGATGCTGTTTTCAAATGCCATGGAAACTGTGATATTTCTTAAACGTTAAACCATGGATAAATCTAAAAAATTTCTGGACTTTGCTTTCGGAAAATCACTCGTTTAACCTTCTATAGCCGACAAAATTAAAAAAAATCGATTTTAGATTATTAAATTCAAAATAATTAATGGAAACTAGTAATATTTGAATTGATTATTAAAATTTTTATATTTTGAGTTAATTGCAGTATATGTACTCAATCTGTAACTCACATTTTAATTTGGTTCATAAATTTTTAATATACTAATTTTATTCTTAAATTGTGAGTATTTATATACTAATTTTATCCTCAAATTACGACTCGTTCTGAATTGGTATAAAACTTTAAGCATTTCAACTTCATTCAAAATTATAAATTTCATTTTAAATTAGTTTCTCGACTTATGATCGTTATAATTTTGCCTCTAAACTATTTGTATATGTCCATCACATGTTAATAAAATCATTATAAAAATTATTAAATGTTATGTAAGCATTAATGTGCATTATGTAATAATACGACATTACAAATGTGTTAGAATAGAAATACTCTACTCTTTTTATGCCCCTATTTAAGTATTTATGTCAATACACTAAAAATATTAAGTTTATGGTTTAGGATTAGAGTTTAGGAATTTAGGGTAAAGTGTATTTTTTAGGTTTAAGATTTAAATTTTAATTTTAATTTTAATTTTTTAGTGTTGAGATTTGAGACAAAAAAAAAATACTGAAAACGAACATAAAATTTGTCCAATTTGCTGCGATATTTCCGGGCTTTTGTATTCAGATCTTAAATAGTTCTCAACAAAAAAGAAAGAAATACAAATTAACAAATGGTATAAACGAAGATAGCATCGTTCTTCTTCATCTTCCTAATCAACAAATAAGTAACAATAAAAAATCCAAGAAACAAAACATTCTTCTTTTCATTGACTTAAATGCATAAGTCTCCTCCTCCCTATTGATGCCGCGGTCCCTTCAAACAGTTCTTCAATCACCACCTCAATATCTTCCGGTTGATACTTCATGTATTTCTCTTGTTGTTTACCTTTGTTTAAATGTGAACCGAATCTTGCCAGAAAGGACCGGTATGCCGGGATCACCACTGCCGATATCGACACTCGAAGTTCTGATTTAAGCTGTTCGTCGCTCACTATCCAAGCGCTCTGCGTCTTTCGGATTTCCTCGAACATGACGTTGAAGCTCTTGAACCTCTCTTTCAATGTTGATTTGGACACCTTCCCGTTCACTTGCAATCCCTCATGGCTCATGCATTGCAACACCTTGCCCCATGTCTCTCTTTGGTAGTTCTTATGGTACTGCATTAAGTACGATGATTTTTTCCGTAACCAATCGTCGCCCGCCACTTTGTAGATATCGTTTGAGCTCTTGACCTTCTGCAACATGTACCTCCCGTTGTTCATTAAGAAAATGTAACGCAATGACGGGTCTCTGTACAAATTTGATTTTGTGTCAATGTTGGCGTCTAACAAGTCCATCACCAACATCAACTGTGTTGCAAAATGGGAGGTGTTGGTGCTCTTGCCGTTGTTCTCGGTTGCATTCTTAGGCTGTTGCTTGGTTGATCCCTCCGTCTCGTTGTGTTGCCGGAATACTTTCTCTAGTGTGTCCTTGTACTCGCAAGCGTATTTTAAATAATTCATGGTATATCGAGTGAGGGGGTGGACTGCACCGTTTGCCACCGGGATTCTCCCATTATCATTCTTGATCGAATCCTCGAGCTCGCAGAACATGCTCACTGCCGCTTCGCCGATCCTGTGTTGCGTTGCGGATGTCTCGGGTATCAAATCCTTGGCAGACAAGTCATTACCGATACCCGATATCAAATCACACAATATCTCGTATATGTCTAAGAACTTGAATAGTTTCTCCATGGAGTACTGTTTGAATAAAAGCAGAGCATTTGGAAAACTAAGAAGCTTTATGGTCAAGGATGTAGCCAGATCGCAGAACAACCTCTGCGCGGTCGAAGATTGCTCGAATATCAAGTTGCAAAGCTTGCGTTCGACCGGAAAGAGATTCCTCGTGCAATATTTGACGATGCAAGTCCAATTATCGATCTCTCCTTCCTGTGATGCCCATTCCATCCTATGAAAGTCCTCCATATTGAAGTTTTTGTACCCTTGCTTGTTGAACTCAGCGTCCAATGCGTTCAGCCTAACAGCCGTGTATGCAATGCAACATTCTGCCTCGTACCCTGCGAAGATCATCGCGGTGGCCGCTTGTTTCACAATGGCAATCGAATCGGGCAAAAAATTCAGGAACTCGGTCTCCGTTTTATGTTGATTGGAGTCGAAAACCGGTTGCTTGGGACTCTTTGGTGTTTTGGAACCCATGACATTCACATTGCAGCTGCGTTTCGAATTATCCAGAAGAGCCTGGAACTCGGTTTCCAGCAATGACATCGCGCGATGGAGGGCCGATTTCGCCCGATTAAAACAACCGGAGGTCGCAGAATCGAGTGTGAATTCACCAAGATATTTTACGATCTTCGCAAGGTGGGTTATGGCCTCGAAAAACAACGAATCTTCCACCTTGTTCTGGCCAAACTTGGCCGAGGCTTCCCTCATTTCATACGTTGCGATCCTGGAATTGACCATCTTCAAAAACAGCTCCATCTGATCGGGAATTTCGGGGGACGTCGATTTATCTCGAGCCGAAGCTAAGCTTTCGATGAATTGATCAACCTGTTCCAGTTTCTGATCATGCTTCAACCCGTGTTCCAACAATATGTCATTGGACCCCGTGACTTTATCGTCATCGTGTTCCTTGGGCTTAACATTCTCTAATCTGAAACTGGATGTCTCTAATTCGTATTTTCCCCGCCGTCTTCCGAATCTCGGAAAGCTACCGGACTTTTCACTGTTCAGGATCTTGTCCATGATCAGGCCAACCGACGTAGACCCTTTGTTTTTTTCTCAATATTTTCTTGTTTTTTGTGAAGATCATAGGATTAACAAAAGATTAAGAACGAAAACAGAGGGAATGAATGTTCAATGCCTGTGTTGTGGAGGGAATCCATGCCTGTGTTGTCCTACTTTATGACCATTGTTTTTGGGTGGTCATAGTTGGTTATAATTCAACTGTAATCACAAATTATTAACCGTAATAATTAATTATGTAAAAAGATAATTTAAACATTTCAAAATTAGCAACATGTAGAGTGTCAGCCAATGGCCCATACAAAGCAACAAATAGTATCCGAAAGAGCCCCTGGTTGAAAACTTATGTTCTTTTAATGTTCAGCGCAAGTCGAGCTCGAGTAGTGCTAAGCTCGACTCGTTAAGAATTCGAGTCGAGTTCGAGCTTAATTTGAGTTTGAGTATGTTGAGCTCGACTCGGCTCGTTAAGAACTCGAGCCAAGTTCAAGCCGAGTATTGATCGAGCTTTGATCGAGTCGGATTCAAGTAATTCGCGATTTGTCTCGTTTCATTAACAACCATATTCATAATAATAATAATAATAATAATAATAATAATAATAATAATAATAATAATTAAAATTGCATGATTTCATTATAGATAGAATCATATAAAAGAAATATTTTCATGTGGCTCATTAAACCCCCTAATCCCAGTAGAAGAAAAAAAAGTACACATGAAAATATAGAGAAAGTTAAAATAAAAATTAAACTAACATAACAACCAAAAACACACAACCTACATTTTATTTCAGTTCAATTTTAAAAATTAAAAAATAGTTTATTATATTTTTGAGCAGCTCACGAGCTTTTCGAGTCGGATATAAAGTAGCTCGGCTCATTAAGAACTCGAGCCGAGTTCGAGCTCGAGTCGAGTCCAATCGAGTCAAGGGTTGACCGAGTTGAGCTCGAGTTGCTCGCGATCTGTCTCGTCTTATTTACAGCCCTATTCATGACAAGCTCGTTTATTGGCTCATTTATTAACTAGTTTATAAGCTAGCTTATTCGACTAAATTAAACACAATATAAACTTTGGAGTTCAAACTGTAAAGCTTAAGGAGCTTAAAGACTAGTGGCGTAAGTTTGTCATTTTTCTTTGGCATGCAAATAAAAGGGTATAAAGAGAGCCTTCATGAACATGTTTGTGAACACCTTTAAAAATAAATAAACAAACACGAGCAAGCTATTAAAATTTAAACCAACAGAACATTACACCTGCAAAAATAAACAAATGAACACAACTTTATTCGTTCAAGCTCGATTCATTTGCATCCCTCAAGTGAGGGCGTCGGCACACCATTCGCTTCGTGGGAAAATACGTTTAATACAAATGTATTCCGCAGTGGTCCGAAACATCCTGCATTCATCAATCGAAGTGGACAGAGTAATAAGAACATCTCTAACAATGCATCAATTAGAACTAAACTAATAGAATGTATAGGTTTCGTAACTAGAATTGTTATTATACTAAGTCATTGTTCAATTTTAATAACAGAGTGAGTTGTTTGTCATAAAATTTAATTAAATAACATATTTATTTCTAAACCTATAATTGTATGATTCAATTGCTACTTTTAAAAGAAAACTAACATGTTTATTCTTAAACCTATAATTGAGTGGTTGAATTATTATTTTTTAAATTAACATGTTTGTTAATAAATCTTTAACTAAAGCTTCGTTCGGTTGGACTATTAAAATGAAAAGTAGTTGAGTAAAGAAACAACGTTTGAAGAGAAGTTGAAAATTTTATTTTTTTAAAAAATAGCGTTTAAGACTAAATCTAACATAAAAATTAGGTGAAAATGCGCAATTTCTCAAAAGTTGAGTAAAGAAGCAACATTGAACGAAGACCAAGTGTCAAAAACCAAAGAGTGGCGAGGCTGTTGTACCAAATGTTTGGTTCGAGCCAATCCATCCACCTGCCATTGGATTTGGGGGTGGTTGGTTCGTCCAAACTTGACTAGACACGTCGCAGGCACAAAGTAGATGCTCCATTGACTCACGGTGATTACTGATTAGAACAATGGAGGGTTTAGGATGGATGAAATTCACCTGCCTCTTTTGTATGCCCCTGATTATGTCCTACCAGTAATATATTGCCACGTGTATTAATTATTTATAATGAAATTATATTTGTTTCAGGAAAAAACATCCAAAGCTATTGTGAAATATCGAATCTCTTCTTTTATCGGAAAGTATTGGAAAAAACATCTAAAGCTCCTGCAGAGTATCGAGAAAAATATCTAAAGCTGCTGCAAAATATCAATATCAAAGAGAATATAATTTAGCTGGTAAGGGTTTTCTCCATCAATTTTACTACTTAAATTTGATTTTTATTTACTTTCTTTTTCGTTTTATTTCTATTTTATCAAATCTCTTCTTTTAAATTTCTGTACCGATGTATTTAAAATTATTATATTTACTGTTATGATTATACTGGTTGTTAAACATTTAGTTTAGTAAATTTATATGACGTCTTTTATATTATTATTATTATTATAAATAATTTATTTTTTTAATAACTAAATTTATTCTTTTAGGTGATTGAGGAGGTTATGAATGAAGATGTGAGTGCAACAACTAAAAGCCAAAATGGATAATCAAATTTCGGAACAAGATAAGAGTTTGAGTGAGATCGATTCTTATGCTAAGTTTGCTATTTCAGTTCATGTAAATCTGTCTGATGAAATTATTTCGATTATTGCTATGGAATTCAATACAGAACAAGATGTTTATGATTTTTCATAACAACTATGCCAAGCAGGTAGGATTTAGTATATGAAGAAGCAAAGGACATAAAGATTCATATGGTCATCGGGTAAACAGAATTTTTTGTTGTTCTTGTCAAGGTATCCGAATAAAAGATAAACGAGATGATGTTGTAAAACATCATCGTCCGAAAACAAGATTTGGTTGTTTATGTGTTAAAATTTTCACAGTTTGATGGTAAATTTCGGATTATAGAATTTATTACAGATCATACTCATGCTTTAGCTTCTCCTTCTAAACGCATGTTTCTACGATTCCAAAGAACAATTAATATTGCCCAAGCTGCAGAACTTGAAATTTCTGATCGCTCAGGTTTAGCAAGAAAAGAAAGTGTTAAATTTTTAGCTAGAAAAGTTGGTGGAGTTGAGAACCTTGATTTTATTCCTGAAGATTATAGTAATTATTTGCGCACTAAAAGAACTGAAGAGATGACAGATGGAGATATTGGCGGCACATTAGAGTATCTACAAAATACGCAACATGATGATTCAAACTTTTCTTATGCCATTCATGTTGATCTTAATGAATTCATAACAAATATTCTTTGGACAGATAGTAGGATGAAATTAGATTATGAATCATTTGGAGATGTGGTATGTTTTGATACAACATATAAAAAATAAGGAGGGTATACCTTTTGCATTATTTGTTGGTGTTAATCATCATAAGCAAAGTGTTATCTTTGGTGCAACTTTGTTGTATGATGAAACATGTAATACCTTTATTTGGTTATTTGATTCGTTTTTGAAAGCAATGTTAGGGAAAAAAGCCAATTATTATTCTTACGGATCAAGATGCTACAATGGCGAAGGCGCTTGCCTCACAATGGCCTGAAACATGTCATCGATTATGCATGTGGCATATGTATCAAAATGCAGCTAAGCATCTGAGCGATGTGTTTGAAAGGTTTAGTAGTTTTACTAAAGATTTTAGTAGTTGTGTTTATGATCATGATGAAGAGGAAGATTTTCTAAATGCATGGGATCCAATGCTTGAAAAATAAAATTTAGAAAGCAATAGTTAACTGCAAAAACAATTCGGGTTGAGAGAAAAATAGGCTTCAGTTTATGGAAGAGAAACCTTTTGTGCAGATATGTCCACTACTCAAAGAAGTGAAAGTATGAATAACCAAATAAAGATGTACATTGGTTATAACTATGATTTACTACGTTTTTTTCAGCACTTTGAAAGATTATTGTCTGATAAACATTATGAAGAGTTAAAAGCTGATTATAAGGACAATTAAAGTAAGCCATCTCTTTCATATCCTGTAAAAATATTGAAGCATGCAACATATATGTATATTTTAACACTATTTAAAGCTTTTTCACAAGAACTATGGCTTACTTGGGACTGTGAGATGCACCTTATCGAAAATTCAGGGACTATTACTAGTTATAAAGTCATTTCTTCGGGAAAACTTCATCACCATATTGTTATGTTTGACTCATCAAGTTCTACAATCAATTGTAGTTGTAAGAAATTTGAATTTGTCGATATCCTATGTGTAACACTCCTTTCCCGTATTCATCGTTGAATGAGAGTTAGGGATGTCACATGATACTTGTAAAATAATTCTTTAGCATATAAATAATAAAACTGCCTAATTTAAAATCATGCAGATTTTGAATAAAATACGATTCATATCAAAGCAAGCTTCACATTTTACTATACATGCCGACTAGTAAATATCAAACAATATGAAATTATATTACTGATACTGATGTACCTGTTTTCGATAGATGATGTTCGCTAATGCTTCTTACTCCCAACACTTCTCTTTTTCTACGCGTGAAACAATCACACGCTAAGTATAACTTAGTGAGGCATAAGATAAGTAACATTTATAAACGCTTAATAATGCATGATACTTTCATATGCATGATAATCAATAAATCATATAACTTGTAATGCAGGAATATTTATGCAATAAAGCATACTGTAATCATTCTTAAACATAAAAGCATGTGTTATCTTGTAAAACCATATAGTTATCATATGACATCATATAGCCCATAGTAATTATCAAGTGACTTGTATTATTCTTTTTTACTCGTAGACACATTGAAATGTCGAGACACAATGAAGTGTCAATATCATGCTCGTAGACACATAGAAGTGTCGATAACTTACTCGTAGACACAATAAAGTGCCGAGACACATAAGAGTGTCAATATCTTACTCGTAGACACAAGGAAGTGTCGAGACACAATAAAGTGTCAATAACTTTATAATACAATATTCAACATTATAATTACCAAGGGCAAACTTTTAAAAACAATTCCTGCAATTAATGGCTAGTAACCCAAATTCCATACTTTCAAACATACATATATACATCATGTAAAACATCTTTATACTGGAGCAGTTCATACTCCAATATACTTTATAACATTCATGGTATACTGCCACTTAAAAATTTCATCAAATAACTTTGTCATGCATTTGTCATGCTATAAAACATATATAAGCATGAAAATGTATCATAATCTTTAAATTATTAAAATAAAGTATCATGCTAAAATTCATGTCATGCTTTATAAAAATAAATCTTTACCATTAAAAAATGCATGTTAATAAACATACAAGTTAAAACATGTATGCACTCACCTAGGCCATTTATTTTCTTGCCTCACTAAGCTTACTCATTAATCTTTTCATTTCCTTGAATACTTGTACCTTCCCCAGTATTTCTTGCAACTGTAGAAATTAATCGAATATACTTATTACTATACACTTATTTAATTCGATTCTAACATTGCCAAATAAAATACTAATATTTGCCATGTATCTCATTTTGGGTCCTTAGTGACTATTTTGAACATTTGGCAACTATTTATGCCTTAATTTTCAATTCTTCCATTTTAATCCCCCACTTTCTTATTCTTGCCAAAATGGTCATTTTTCATCAATTCAAGCTAATTCGATCATAATTTCAATAGTTTACAGATCAGTCTCCCTTCAAAACAAAATTTCCAAAACCATACCCTTATTTCTTCAAATAGCCGAATAGGTCCCTAAACTTTTTCAAATATTCAATTTGGTCCCAAAATGCTAAAATAAGCTTCTAATATCACAAGTCCACTATTTTCATCACCAAAATAATTTTTGACAATTTAATCCCTAATTTCTTTGAATTGCCAAAAAGATCCTTAACTTTTCAAAATTTACATTTTGGTCCTAAATTGTCAATTCAAGCTTGAAACATCATTTTCTACTCATTTCCATCATCAAATAAATTTCTCATCACAAATTCATCATTTCCCCATCAAACTAAAATTCAAGAATAGTTCTCTTATTTTCCATCATCTTCGAATTGGTCACTAAATTCTTCCAAATATGAATTTTTCAATCTAGCATCAAAATCAAGCTTTTTGAATCACCAATACCTCAATTTCATCATTAATTTCCAAATCCCTAACAGAACCCTAAATTCAAGATTAGGGTTTATAACTTCCAACATGAAATTAACTTGATTCAAGCAAAATTACACCTTTATAACATGAATTCTAACATAATCAAACTTAAATCCTTTCTTTAATCTTCAAACCCTATTTTCTCTCTCTTCAAGAATATAAACAATTCTTCATAACCCTATGTAAAGTTGCTATCAACATGTAGAGAGTGAAGAGAAAGATCATTTTATCTAACTTAAGCAAAATCAAAATCTAACTAGAAATGATCAAAATAATCAAAATTTAGAAAAACAAACCTTGTTCTTTTCTTCTCCCAAGCTCACGTCAATATGGTTGAAAATGGGATGATTTTTATCATCTTTTATCCTTATTAATACACTTGTAAAGTGTATTTGAATATAAAATTCAAATAATGCCAAATTACCAATTTAGCCTCCAACTAAATCTTTAATTTCTAGTTTGCCCTTCTAGTTCAATTCCAATCAGACACTATTCACTTTCCATGTAACAATATTCAAAATTCCATTCATGTCCCCTTTAAGTGAAAAGACCAAAATACCCCTCACTATTCAACTTTTCCACAAATTTGCCATTTTACCACCTATATAAAATATTGAATAGAATTGAATCTAAATAAATTAAAACGATTCAAACTTCAATGTCATGTTTATCGGGTCTTCCCAAGACTGCCTTCAAATTTCCATAACATTCCGAGCTCGACTGATCATCCGAATTCCATTTAAACTTTAACCGTAATTTCCCAATAATAGAAACATCAGATCAAACCATAATTTTTATATTCAATCCACACCCTTAGGTATCTATTTATTTATAGAATAAAAATAATTATTGGGAAAATTATCATGTTGGTCCTAAACTTTTCTCAACTTTTCACTTTAGCCACTAAACTTTAAAATTTTATGTTTTAGTCACTAAACTAAAACCACCAACTTTTAATTCTTTGTAAAATAATCACTAACCAAAAATTAGGGTATTACACTATGTGCTCATGCTTTGAAGGTGTTCTCATTTCAAAATTGCAAACGACTTCCAAATCAATACATTTTGAAAAGATGGACAAAGGAAGCGAAGAGTGGAGTTACAATAAATTCTTTCATGTCTACTAGATCAAATGATCCTAAAGCAGATGTAGGAACTCATTACAAAATTCTACTTAAATGGTATTCTCATTTAGCGGTACAAGTTGCAGTGAGTGGACAATCATTTGATATTACTATAGGTGACGGAGAAAAGACATTAAGCAAAGTTGAGGCAACCTTGAAGCAATTATCTATCGAAGAATTTTTGAGCACGTGTGGCGAGAATAAGATGTCTCAACCTGATGCAAGTGAACAAAATGAAAATAATGAGAAAATAGTTAAAGGAATCAAGTGTAAACCCCAAAAAAGGAGATGAATCATCAATTCGATCAAAAAATACTCTAAAAAAAGCTATTAAAAAGAAAAATCGTCGAAACAATAAAGTACAGACTTCATGAAATAAATAGGTAAGAATAATAAAATTTTAATACTTTTATATTTTACTCTTGAATTTTTTTACATTTTATATTTTTAATATAATACCATACTAACTATTCTGTGATAATTTTTTATATTTTTATGTTATTTTATTATTTTAATTTTCTTTTAACACTACTGAATTAGTTTTATATCAATTATATATTCAAATATTTTTACAGTCCCAAGTTGACAACGATCAATTAAATTTAGATACACTCAATTCATATGGTCAACCTACAACATCTCAACACACACAGGTATTTTAAGTTTTATGGTCATATTTGAACTTAAATAAAGATTATTAGTAATTTTATATTTTTCTAACCTTTTTGTGTATAAATAAGTAGCAATGGGATTCTAATTTGGACATGAGCATTACCAATTAGACCGCAATCACAAGTATGGTAGATTTATTACAGGTAATATCTATATATTTTAATAAATAAATTCAGTTTTATTTTACTTTAATTATTATACTTAGTTTAATCTTTTTAATATTTGTAGGCTCAAATGCCACAAACTCAATTGTTACAAAAAGAATGTAGAAGATATAGCTTACAATCTCAAAATGCTACCATATTAAAGTAAAGTTACAACTGTAACTTGCAAGTGAACAGATCATGAAAAAGATATAGCTTACATCTTCATAAATGTTCATAATTTAATCAACCATAAGACATCTAGAGATTAATCACCATGATCAGCTAAAGTAATATCAACTACATTATTAAGCATTACTTGACAGCTAACAATATCACCAAAAGAAATAAAACTAACAACATACTAATGAATCATGACTCATACAACAATTATACACCCTAATCACTAGTGTCATATGTGTGTTTAGGCTAAAGTACTTAAAAAGTATAAGGACTTCTCAAGTTCTCTAGATAATTATACTTAATAACACCTTAAGAAAAGTAATACTTAAAGGGCTTAATCGAGTGCAAAAAAATGATGAAGGCTCTTTTAATACTTTAACTGTTAGTTTTATTCGCAGTTTTACAAATTCACGCTATGTTAATTTAGCTTGGGAAACAAAGCTAAGTGCTGATTTGGGAGCCACATCTTATACACATGTTGAAAACAAAACGACTATGGGAACACAAAAGTTAGTCTCATTAACAAATCATCTGTTATATGTTACACTTTTTAATAAAAATACGTCATTCTAAATAAGAAATTGTATTAAAAAGCAAACCTGATTACTCAGACAGGTTCCCAACTTCCAAAGTGAATCAAGCATAAGTTTCATAAACCTGATTATCAATGAAATTAAGCTTAAAAATTAATATGATATCCAGGAAATATCAGTTTTGATTTTAAAAAACTCCAATCAATACAAGCATATCAACGCACATCTCAATCTTTTAGGTTAAAGTGATGACTTCATTTTCTTGTCCTCCTTGATCGAACGTTAACAATCGTCTTAATTGACCCTTCGATTTCGTTTTAACATTTGCCCCTTTTGATATCTGAACTCCTTTTTCCTCAAAGATACAGTGAAATCCTCCAAAGTCGACAAAAAATTCATTACTTTACTTTTGCTGAAGACTCTGAAATCGCTAATTTTTTTTTGAACGAAATCGCTACTTTGCATCTTGATTCAATAGAATTTTCTTAAAGATAGGTGAATCTCCATTTTTATAGTAAATTTGCGTTAAAAGATTTTTCTTTTATTTTTTAAGGAAAAAACTTTGATACAAATGCTATGTAAATTTTAGTTTACACGTGTCTTTTAGTTTTAGGGTTATGATTTTAGTTTAGTGTTTAAGGTTTAGGGGTTTAGAATTTAAGGGTTTATGGTTTAGAATATAGGGTTTAGAGTGTGGAGTTTAGTTTTTTAGGGTTAGGATTAGAAATTTAAGATTTGAGTTTTTATAGTATAAATACATAGGCTTGTGTAAAATTAATTTTACACCGCCTGTGTATCAAAGTTTTACCTTTTTTTAATACATCTATAATTTAACGCAGCCGGACGGAAAACTCTGTTAACTTAGGTGAAAATAATTAATACACGTGGCAATATATTACTGGCGGGGCATAATCAGGAGCATACAAAAGGGGCAGGTGAATTTCATCCGGTTTAGGATATAGATATATTGGTACAACATGTTCACAATAACAAAACATATGCACATAACTCAAAACATCTTCCACTCTAACTGTATGTTTCGGTTCCACCAAAACAATCGAAACGAAAAGCTTGACCAAATCCAAAACAAAGTGGGTATTAGATACATTAAAATAAAAGGGTAAATTACGTAAATTATCACTAAATTTTAATCTCCAACTTATTTCGGTCACTGAAGTTCTAAAACATTTAATTTACTTATTAAATTTAAATGGTAAATGTTTTGGCCACTCATCTCTTAACTTTTCAATGACGTCTTTTTACCAACGAATTTTTTTTTCCAAGATTTGAACAATGAAAAACTCTATTGGTATGAGAGATGCAACATTCTGATAAACGAGCTCCATCCAACAACAGAGGAAAGAGATCGACTAGAGAGAAACTAAATTTTTTTGGTTGATTCTGAATTTCAAAGCACTTTCTAATAAAATAGATGTTGAATACAGACTCAAGGAGTCGAGACAAAGATACTGATGTAATTTAAGACCGGATGACCACCATCTACAACCATTTAAGGTTTAAGAGTGACAAAAAATGTTCAATATCTAAACTTGTGAATAAATTGAATATTTTAAAATTCCAATAATCAAAATAAGTTCAAAAATAAAATTTAGTGATAATTTACGTAATTTAATATAAAATAAAAAATAGGTAAATTACACCAGTGACCACCGAACTAATTGGGGATTCTTATTTTGACCACCGAACTAACGAACTCGTCAATCAAACCACTGAACTTATTAAATTAACCTATTCTAACCATCAACCATTAAAAAACTAACGACACGACTGAGTTGTCTGTTAATAACTAACTGCGAAGCATGTGTGGCATTATAATAACATTTGTTTTCTATGTCAGAAAAAGTTATTTATTATTAATTTCAGAAAACTAAAAAAAATAAAATTAGAAACTGAAAGGACGATTAGAAATTAAAAAGACAATTAATTAACCTAACATCTTTTCATCTACTTCATTTGGGGGAAATATTCTTTCGACATTTCAGAGAGATAAAAGAAGAGGGATAGTGAGGAAGGAAAATCTTGTGCATATGTTGAAGAAACTGTGTTGGATACTGAAATGAGCCACGTTCGTTGCGAACGAAGGAAACTAAACGCGCGATATGGTAAGTTTATTATATGTTTTCCTTTTCTTTTTAAAAAATCCCTAAATCTTGTTTCGGTTTCGATTTGGGTGTGGGGTTAAACAATGTAGGGTTTATTGAAAATACAATTTAGGGTTAATATATCAGTTAGGGTTAATTTAAAGTAAGATTTAGGGTTAATATATCAATTAGGGTTTCCCCAAATAATTTGATTAGAGTTAATATATCAAGTAGAAGTTAGTTATGATAAGAAGCTCTGTTAATAGTTTAGGTGTTTTTTTTTCTTTTAATGAATTACATAGGATTTTTTGTTTTCTTAGATTGCAGGACCACTAACTAACAGATATTATGAATGACCTTTTTTTTGAATGAAGTACCACTGAAATGTCATAGGAATTATTTAGAAATTAATGGATTGTTTCAATAAAGTGACTCTTTTAAAGAGAGATAAGAGAAGAGGGATGAATATAGAGTTAATAGACTGTTATAAAACTGGTATCTGTGACTTTTATGCATGTGTTGTGCATGTTTCAATAAAGTGCTTTCTCTGGTTTTTTTTATGCATGTGACAAAATTGGTGCAGGTTTAGTGGAGCTGAGTTTAATGCATGATATATGTGAATTCTTTAATTTAAAAATATACAAGTTTAATGCATGTTACACGTGTTAGCAGAATAAGTCAACTAAAGGGTTGGTACTTAGTATATGTGCCTGCTTTTTTGATGGACCATGATAATTATTTATTTCATTATTATATGTACATTATGTCTTGTTGTTGTTGCTTAGTTGCTCTGATTATTTATATTATTATTATATGTTTAATTGGTTATTTGATTTTGCATGATTTGTTTGTGATTTATTTTCTTGAATTTTCTGTTGATATATATATATATATATATTATTAACAGAAATTTATTCATCCAAGTTGACCATGGTGGTTACTTTCTTAGGACCAAAAGTTTATCATATACTGGTCAGTTTGTCGATTATTTTGATAGATGTGATGTGGATAAAATGAGTATTTTTGAGGTTATTGGCATTGTTTAAAAATTAGGGTTGACTTATATAATAAAAATATACTGGCAAGTGTCTGAAAATTCATTTGAGGTTAAACCCTTAGGCAGTGACAGTGATGTTCTAGAGATGGTTAGCCAATTACCTAGGGACCATTATGTTCATGTCTACTTGGAGGAGTTTAGACCCTATCAATCTAATGATGATGATAATGTTGAGGTTAGTGATGAACCTAATGATGATGATAGTGTTGAGGAAAATATTGGTGAGCCGGAAAAAATGATAATTTTGTTGAGTCTTCTGAGATTAGGGTAGAGTATGATTTTGACTCAGAAGACATTGATTATGAAGCTTCTAAATCAACTAGCTATGAATCTGGTTTTACTGATAGTGAGAATGGTTATGAAGATGATGATGTCTGTAGTGGGGTGGGTGTTAATGTCAATAGAGAAGGGTCACATAGGGCATATGGGGAGGGCACTGATGAAGTCAGGGCTGACAGTGATCCTGACAGTGTACATTTTGACTCATTACACAATTTAGATGAGTCAAATTTTAATGGTTCATATAGGAAGCCCAGATATCCAGAATTTAATACCACTGTAGACATTTTGAATCCTATTTTTAAGGTGAGATTACTTTTTGTAACAAAGCAGGTATTGAGAGAGACTGTTAAGATGTACAACATCAACAATAGATATAGTGTTAAGCTTAAGAGAAATGACAATAGGAGAATTCAAGCAGTTTGTAAGTCAGGATGTTCATGGGTTTTATGGACTTCTCTAGTTGACTTTAATGCACCTTATGATACTTGGCAAATAAAGTCACTTAGTGGTGAACATAAATGTCTTAAGGAGTATAAAAACTCAAACATGACTGGTAAGTTTATGGCAAACCAATACTTAGACAAGTTTCATATTGATCCCAATTACTCAGTAAATCCCTTAAACAATATGTATTTAGGGATTACAGCTCTGTCCATTTGAGTAAGTGTAGTAGGGAAAAAGACTTGGCACTTGAGAAGCTGCATGGTAATATAAAGGAGCAGTACACAAAGTTGTATGATTACCTAGGTGAGCTTAGGACCTCAAACCCTGGTACTACCACAGTCTTGCAATTGGATGAAAACGTATTTCAAAGATTGTATACATGTATGCAAGCTATGAAGTATGGCTTCAAAGCTGGTTGTAGGCCCATTATATGTCTGGATGAGTGTCACTTGAAGGGCCATTATGGGGGTCATCTTCTGGCAGCTGTTGAGATGGATGCAGATGATTGTCTTTATCCCATTGCATTTGCAATTGTAGAGGCTGAGACTGAGTCATCTTGGTGCTGGTTTTTGGGAATGTTAAGAAATGATTTGGAGTTAAACAATTCCCATCAAATCACATTTATGATTGATAAACAGAAGGTAATTTTTAACTTTTTTGATAAGTAGTTATTGCTTTATTTAATTCATTTCCTTTAATAACACTTGTTGTTTTGTTGTGCAGGGATTGATGGAATCTGTGATGGAACTGTTTCCCCATGCAGATCACAGAACATGTGTAAGATACCTTTACAATAATTTCAAATTACATGAAGAGCACAAGGGAAAAGTTTTGAAAGATCAACTTTGGAGAGCTGGCAGGGTAACATATGTAAGAGAGTTTAAAGTTGCCATGGCAACTTTAGAAGTATAATAATTTATTTTTTAAAATCATATTGTATATTATTTTTATTGATTAATAATCTTATTTTCATAATAATGTGTAGGGTTTATCAAGTTCTGGACATACATGGTTTCCAGGGAAAGACCCTACAATGTGGACCAAGTCTAATTTTTCCTTCAGATCTAAATCAGACATTCTTTTAAACAATCATTGCGAGTGTTTCAATAAGGTTAATGCATCTATTTTTTCTCTATATTTTCTATACTTAACTTACAATATTAATACTTATTGTTTTGGTTTGTAGATGATAGTTGAAGCTAGAGACAAAACAATTATAACTTTGGTGGAGTCAATCAGATCCAAATTGATGCAAATAATTGCTAAAAAGAGGGATGAAGCTGAGAAGTTAACTGGCCTTTTATGTCCTAAAATTCAGAGAAAGCTGAAGACTGCATTATCATTGTCACATAGGTTTGTATAGTTTCAAACTTGTATCTTTGTCTGATTTTGTTTTTTATGGTTCGTTTATGGGTTATTTCTGATTTTTAATGGTTTGTTTATGGGTTATTTTTTATTTTTAAAGAATTTTTTTATGGTTTGCTTCTGATTTTTAATGGCCTGTTTATGATTTTTCGTTTCACTGCATTATCCTCTTTATTTATGGTTTGTTTTTATTTTTTAATTCACTGCTACATAGATGTTGGCCTTTACGTGCTGGTGGTGCAATGTACAAAGTTTCATGTGGTCCTCAAGATCCACATTGTGTTAACATGCAAACATCAACTTGGCCATATATTATTATTGCATCAACACGAGAATTATATGGATCCATGCTACTCAGTGTCTACCTAAATGGCCATATATTCTCATTGCATCAATCCAGTGACGGTTGAAAACTAGTGGAGTCGACAACAAACACATTTATAAGTCTTACCTCCTGTCTTGAGAAGGCCACCAGAAAGACCACATAAAAATCACAAAAGAAGGGAGACAGATGAAGCACCTCAAGGTGCTAAGGTGCCCAGGAAGAATGTAAAGATGTCTTATACAAAGTGTAGAGGGTTTGGTCATAATACAAGGACATGCAAGGGCCTTGTTCGTGCCAAAGCTAGACCATGCCAACGATCATCCACTTTTGCTACAAATAGAGCTCCTAAAAGATCTAAACTGCCAGTAAATTTTTTTGTACATGCAATTTATTTTTTATTAATTTACATTTGTTGTTTAAAGTTCAGTAACACATTGTTTTATGTATACAGGTTAAAAGAAGATCTGAAACAAGTGTGCACCAGGATTCTGTTACAACATCAAACCAACTTGGTAGGCAACATCAAGGCAATAGTCTAAGGCCAAGCCAATCCCTATCACCAGTCCATACTGTTAGATGGATGCCCACCCCTATAACTCAGGAGAGTTTTGTTACTCATCTGCTAGGCAACATCAAGGCAGAAGTCCAAGGCTAAGCCAACCCCCACCATCAGTCCATACTGCTAGAGGGATGCCTACCCCTACAACTCAGGAGAGTTTTGTTACTCAATCTGCTAGGCAACATCAAGGCAACAATCCAAGGTGAAACCAACCCCCACCACCATTCTAAACACTCCAAGGTTTACTGTTTTAACTTTTTTTGTGTAGTGCATGCAGTTGACCATTAAGATTTAACTTCTTTGTTGTGATTATAGGTAACACATTAAATTTTTTTGTGTAATGCATACAGTTTAACTTTTTGTGTATACATGTTTTATACATGTTCAAGAAATGGTAAAAAAACACTTTTTGTTTTTTATGGATTACTTATGAAATGATCAATTATGGTCGGATCTTATATTTTTGTTTACATTTTTTGTTTTTAAGGCATTCATTAATAACCAAAAATTCAGCATAAATATAGCAACTCTATTACAATAAGCATATGCCAGATACGTAACATAAACATCATAGCATAAACATTTATTCCATTTCAATAAGCAACCCAGACACTTAACAATAGAACCCTAATATAACAACTCCAACAACCCAAATACATAGTTGCAAAACAACATTGAATATGTCTTAAAATTTAACCACAAATTAGGACACACATTTTCCTAATCTTAAACACAGCAGAAACACAAAACAGATAAGTAAAACTCTAAAAAACCTCTTATTTCTTCTTTCACGTTCCATAGCTGAAATCTTTTTTAGAAGACAAGAATCACAATCTTTGATTGATTATATACTTGTGGATCGTACCAAACAAAAAAAAAACTACAATTGTGGGTGCTTTTTCCATAATTTCTACAGCCCCAAAACCTTATACCAAGATTATTCGTTTTCCATCCTATCTTCAATGAAGAACGCGTTCCACAGAAGCATTCCCGATCTAAGTTCTCACACTCTATTTCGATTGGAACCTTCAACTTTTGTTCCTTCCTTGCTTCCTTCTTCTGCAGACTCGTCTTCATCAATATCGCCGTCGGAAATAATGGTTGAAAGAGACAAAGAAACAACCTTTGTAATTAGGGTTTCATTAAATAAAACAATAAATTTACCAAAATGTCCTATGCTTATGTGGCAATATACCTCCAACATGGCATCAAAAAAATAAGAGCCACAACCAACTCAGCTGTGCCGTTAGTTTTTTAACGGCTGATGGTCAGAATAAGTTAATTTAATAAATTCGGTGATCTAATTAACGACTTCGTTAGTTCGCCGGTCAAAATAGAAATCCTTAATTAGTTTGATGGTCACTGACATAGTTTACCCTAAAAAAAATTTACAGATAGATCCTTCCTACCCATCAAAATGTCTTCTTTCAGCTGCCCATTGGGTCAACTGAAAGGTGCGTCCCACCTTCGTTTATACAACTCTCCGTCCCCACCTTTTTTACAAAGGCCAAAATCTCTCTATTTATTTACCCTTTTTGTTTCTCTGACTCCTCTCCTTTTGATCCTCTGATCGTTCTCCATGGCAACCATTTCCAAGCTCTCCGTCCCCAACCCAGCCGCTTCTCTTCCTTCATCTTTCAAACCCAGATCTTCTTTTACCCTCAAATGCTCCCTTGGGTTCCCAGCCAAGCCTGGTTTTAACTCTAAGCTGCTTTCCTCTTCTTGCTTCTCCTTCACTAGCAACCACCCTTCCAAGGGTCCATTGGTGTAAGTGTATTGGGTTTTTTGTCTTGTTTTTGCGTTGATGTTGATTGATCTTTAAGTACTAACCCCCTTTGGAAGTTTTTGTTGATGCAACTTGCAAGCGGATGTTTTGATTTCGTTTCTTTGTTTGATGCTGATGTTTTTTTAGAAGATTGTTATAAAGTAAGTTCCTTTGATTCTCCAACTGTTGTTTTCTTATTGCAGTGTTAGATGTTCTGTTGTTGATGGAAATGGTGGTTCAGTAAAGAGGACCACTTTACATGATCTTTATGGAAAAGAAGGGCAGAGTCCATGGTATGACAATCTTTGCAGGCCGGTGACCGATCTGCTTCCGCTGATTGAGAATGGGGTTAGAGGTGTAACTAGTAACCCTGCGGTACGGTTTCGGTTTTCCGTCGGTTTAGTTTTCTGTATTTGCCTATTTTGTTTTGCTCTAACAGTTTTGAAGTATATGACTGCAGATTTTCCAGAAAGCTATATCGTCCTCGAATGCTTACAATGATCAATTCAGGTATTCTTGGGTTGCATAAGTAGATTGATTGATAATGCTAAGTAGACAATTATATTTAGGCTTTTCTATATATCCTGAGTTTTCTGGATATCATTATATCTTCGGGTTTGAGAATGGAATTTCTTCTTTTTCGTAATCGTGTCTGTACCTTTAAAATTACTTGAATTTGTAGGGAACTTGTGCAATCTGGAAAAGATATCGAAAGTGCATATTGGGAGTTAGTTGTGAAGGACATTCAAGATGCCTGCAAACTTTTCGAGCCAATTTATGATCAAACAGATGGAGGTGATGGTTATGTTTCTGTCGAGGTTTCTCCTAGACTTGCTGATGATACTGAAGGGACCGTTGAGGCTGCCAAATATCTTCATAAAGTGGTTGATCGTCCCAATGTGTACATCAAGATCCCTGCGACAGCACCATGCATTCCTTCAATCAAGGAAGTTATTGCAAAGGGCATAAGCGTGAATGTCACTGTATGACTTAACTTAAGAGTGGAAGATGTTTTGAGTTACACGCATATGTTTTGTTCTTATGAGCATCTACTGTTATACCGATCCATACGATTAATGTTTTGGATGGTCCATTGTCTGATAAGTCGAGAACAATTCTAAATCAATTAATGCCTGTAAATCTTAACCTCGTTTTTTTCTTCGTCCGCAGCTCATATTCTCGCTTGCTAGATATGAAGCTGTCATTGATGCTTATTTGGATGGCCTTGAGGCTTCCGGTCTGAGTGATCTCTCTAGGGTTACGAGTGTAGCTTCCTTCTTTGTCAGTCGTGTAGACACCCTCATTGACAAAATGCTTGAAAAGATTGGAACACCAGAGGCCCTTGATCTCCGAGGAAAGGTAACTTAAACCAAAATATACATGCCTTACTGTTTGAAAATTAACTTTAGTATATATCGGGATTTACTTGCATCATGTTACTAATTTTTAGGCCGCTGTAGCTCAAGCAGCATTGGCGTACCAGCTCTACCAGAAGAAATTCTCTGGTCCAAGATGGGAGGCTTTAGTGAAGAAGGGAGCCAAGAAACAGAGGTTGCTGTGGGCCTCAACTAGTGTAAAGAACCCTGCCTACCCCGACACTCTATACGTCGCTCCTCTTATTGGTCCTGACACGGTGAGCTATCTTTCTTGTTCAATAAAGACATGATTTTTGACATGATTTGGTGAATAATCCTGACGTGTGTTTTTTGGTGAATTAATTTTTTTGCAGGTTTCAACCATGCCAGACCAAGCTCTCCAAGCCTTTATAGATCACGGCACAGTTTCGAGGACAATCGATTCGAACGTGTCTGAAGCTGAAGGCATCTATAGTGCACTTGAGAAGTTGGGGATCGACTGGGCCTACGTCGGCACACAGCTGGAAGACGAGGGAGTGGAGTCTTTCAAGAAGAGCTTTGACAGCCTTCTCGACACTCTGCAAGAGAAAGCAAACTCTCTTAAATTTGTTAGCCTGTAAAAGAACCATTCTAATATGGAGGTCGAGCTGTTACTACAAGTGAATAAAACAAGCAGGCCTTGGTTCCTGTTGTCAAGTCTAGTAGGTGAGCATTTTGTGAGACATTCAAATATGGTGCAACATAAATTGTTTGGATTAGTTTTTTGTTTAATAAACAATTGATTTTATGCTTGTTGCTTCCCCTCTATCAAAATCTGTTTCTGCTGATGGTCACGAAATTGCACAAGTAAAATCAAGGGTCAAATTTGTTAATTTTGAAACGTTTAAATTATATTTAACATAGATTAATTTATTAAAAAAATACTTTGATACACAAGCTTGTAAGCCTTTTAATTTTAGGGTTTATAGATTTATGTTAAAAATAGGATTTAAAGGTCTAAGTTGTAGAGCGTAGAAATTATGATTTATAGATAAAATTTAGAGTTTACGGTGTTAGGGTTTAGAATTTAAAATTTAGATTTTATAGTTTAAATATGAAGATATTCTCTCAAATTCTATATCCCTACCAAGAAATAAAAATTTGAGATATTCCGATTGCATTTCATTGTTGGATACTTGGATAACATCTAGGGTTCTTAAAGTTTGAGATATATCATAGTTGCGATTGCATTTCAAAACAGCATCTCTTCCATGGAACTGTCAATCTGTACGCCTTAGAAAACCCTAGCCTGTTCTCCTCTTGTCTCCACCGGAGGCCGCGTTGGCATCTTTTCCCTTCCCTTCCCCTCCCATCCTTTTGCTTCTTTTCGGACTCTTCACTCTCAAGTTCTTTCCTTAGTTCCCACTCACTTTGTTATGGTCTAGTGCTGCCTCTACACCGTTCAGCTATCTCTGGTCCCCCTGTTTGATTTTCAGTGACTTCCCCGCTTTGGACATTGTACACTAGTACTGTACTTGATTCATTTCCATGAATGAAGTTGTAAAACAACATGAAATAAGTCACGACAAATTGGTCATACAGGGTTTTTCAAGGAACCAGAAACAATGTACGAATCCACTTAGGGTTTTCCCTTATTAAATAACTAAAAACAGAGGGTTCTGTGTTCCATTTCCTCTTTCATACACTTGAGCAACATCATTAGAACATTAACCAAAGAAACTCTGCTACTTTTGATCCCAAAAAATGAACAGTCCGGTTGCTGGCAATGGCATGGCCAACACCGCCTAGATTATTTTTTTAGCTAACCAAGAGATAAACAAAGGTATCGTCATCATATGCAGATATACTTAGGCTGCAGATTCCTTGGCAATCTTGTCTGCCTTAGCAAGGACTTCCTCTATTCCTCCAACCATGTAAAATGACTGCTCCGGAAGATCATCATACTTTCCATCCAACACGCCCTGCACGAGTCGTGATTATTAAATAGTTAACGCTACTAATACCACAAAATATACAACTAATATACCACTATTACTGATGCACGCATGACAAACACATAATAATCGACTAATCCATATGCATGAGCATGACTAAACCTTGTCAATGAATTCAAATAAAAAGGAGGGTTGGAATATCTATATAAAGAAAATATACATGCAATCGACCAGATTCATATTATCTGTCTAAACAAGTTGAAATGTATGTCAACAAACAAGAATTGGCACTTTTAATATATCTGGGTTTAGCAATTATCCATGTGTCACATAACCTGGCCAGCGGCAACTTATTTTTAATAATTCATAAAATGGATCCACCCACTACAAGTAATTAATCTCTTTGTCATGCATCCCATAACACACTGTAATAGAAGCCATGTAGAGAAATAAAAATCGGTACCTGGAAGCTGGTGATGCTCTCTTTCAACTCCACATACTTGCCAGGAGCACCGGTGAACACTTCTGCAACATGGAAAGGCTGGCTCAAGAACCTTTGGATCTTACGAGCACGAGCAACCGTTAACTTATCGTCTTCACTGAGCTCATCCATTCCCAAAATGGCAATAATATCTTGCAAGTTCTTGTAGTTTTGGAGAACCTTCTGCACACCACGAGCAGTATTGTAGTGTTCCTCACCCAAGATATGTGGAGAGAGCATACGAGATGTAGAATCCAAAGGATCCACAGCAGGGTAAATCCCAAGCTCAGAGATCTGACAAAATAAAGAAAAAAGTGTTATGAGCAGAGAACTGCATGTAATCGTAAAGTAACATCAGAAAGAGCACCTTCAGAAACAATATAGATATGAACAATACCTGACGAGACAACACAGTTGTAGCATCCAAGTGAGCAAAGGTTGTTGCGGGAGCTGGATCAGTCAAGTCATCAGCTGGCACATAAATGGCTTGCACAGACGTGATAGAACCTTTCTTGGTGGTGGTAATACGCTCTTGAAGGCCTCCAAGATCAGTAGCCAAAGTCGGCTGGTAACCGACAGCAGATGGAATTCGACCAAGCAAAGCAGACACTTCCGAGTTTGCCTGGGAGAAAAGATGCACACAATTCGAACCATCAGCAACATGTAACATGTAAAGTGAAGTGTTTCAAAAGCTTCCACAATAAGCCAACTCACTTGAGTGAATCGGAAAATGTTGTCAATAAAGAGAAGCACATCCTGCCCTTCGGCGTCACGGAAGTGTTCAGCCACAGTCAAACCAGTAAGGCCAACACGAGCACGAGCACCAGGTGGCTCATTCATTTGACCATAGACAAGAGCACACTTGCTTTCAGCCTGGAATTATACAAAAGCAAAAAAAGACAAAGATAAGATACAACAAAATACAGAAATCTGGACAAGGTGAATAAGATGCCTGGTAATTACCTGCTTGTCACCTAGCTTGATGACACCACTCTCAATCATTTCCCTATACAAGTCATTTCCCTCTCTTGTACGTTCTCCAACTCCAGCAAACACGGAGAAACCACCTATGTACAGAAACTAGTAATATAAGAATAATAAACTACGTGCAAACTGAACCAACAGCAAATATAACCCAAAACCAACCATGAGCTTTAGCAACATTGTTGATAAGTTCCATAATAAGCACAGTCTTTCCTACACCAGCACCACCAAAAAGTCCAATCTTTCCTCCTCTTTGATATGGGGCAAGGAGGTCAACAACCTGCGAAATAAAACAAAAGAAAAAGGTTTTGACTGACATAATCTCATCCAGATTCAGCCAACAGAATATGTAAATAGAAATTCATCCTGAAATAGCATAACATCTTTCCATAAGAAATGGAGAAAAGAATACATAATTCCAAGCAATAATGTGTACCTTAATGCCAGTGACAAGGATCTGCTGTTCAGTAGCTTGGTCAACAAAAGCTGGTGCCTCTCTATGAATGGGCAAGTAGTGATCGGTTTCTGTTAAAAATTAAACAGTCTTTTAGACTATTGCACCAGTATACAATACACTGTTCAAACTATTATAATGTTAGCACATTTCTTACTGAGATCGCCTTTCTCATCAATAGGCTCTCCGATAACATTTATGATTCGACCAAGAGTGGCTCTACCAACAGGAACCTGAAAAGAACAAGAAAACATGATTAAGTGAAATTCAAGCACAAAAATATTATACGGTAGGCCAGTGAAAATGGTTAAAATATCAGTAGAGGCAAACTGAAGAATAAAGTATTGTATTCGAATTAGATGTCCAATAATTTCGGGAAAAAAGAATCACTGAAGCTTGTTTCACAAAAGAACTTATCACTGATTCCAGAACATCACTTAGATCTATAATCTAATCAAATATACATCTTAAATCTCCAAGTTCTAATTTCCGACACTATCTCATTTCCAATAGAAAATAGAACACTTAAAGAGAAGAGGAAAATTACAGTGATCGGAGATCCAGTATTGAGGACCGGCTGCCCTCTAACAAGTCCCTCCGTTCCATCCATAGCAATGGTCCTAACCATGTTTTCACCCAAATGCTGAGCCACTTCCAACACAAGCCGGATCGAGTGGTCCATCACCTCGAGAGCCGTCAAAATAGGAGGTAAACCTTCATCGAATCTCACATCAACGACGGCACCGATCACTTGACAAACCTGACCGATTGCTCCTGCACCAGTAAACTCATCGGTGATCTTACCTTTTCTGTCACCATTCTTAGCGGAAGCAGGCTGCGATTGAGCAGGGGAAGCAGCTGCAGCAGCTGCTGCAGATGTGGCGTACTCAGCATCGCGTGAGAGAAGAAAAGGGCATGGAATAGGGCGGCGCGTGGGAATCGGAGAAGAAAGACGAGGATTGGAGTTTGAGGAACTGGACAGAGATCGGCGAGAAGTGGAGCGGAGGAGAGAAGTGAGGAGTCGACGTGAAGCCATTGATTTGGGGCTTCCAGATAGATGCTAGGGTTTTATGAGACGAACTTAACCGAGTGCCATATCGGCTCGTTTACATGTTATAATGCTGAGAGACTCTGAGTTTGTTCCCATTTTTTTGTCACGAGTTTGTAAGTATTTCAAATTGGTCCTAAATTTTTCTATGACAACATTTTTACATTTTCTTGGTTGCTCTATCAATTTTTTAATATTTTATCTTGATTAATTTGAATAGATTTATATTGCATATTTAATTTTAATGATAAATCTTTTATCAAAATTTGTACATATATAAAACTTCAAACTTAAAATCGTTGAAGTGATATTAAGCTGCTTACTACTTTGATAAATCTCCAATATGATATATTTTGTAAGAGATAAATATTTCACACACTGCCGAAAATTTTTCATAAGTAATCTAATTTAGAGTTTAAAAAATTATTTAGAATTTAGAGTTTAAGTGTTTATAATTTAGGGTTTAATTTTTATAAATTTTTTTGTTAAACTCTAAGTTTTAGAACTTAGGAGATAAAATTTAAAATTCATGATTTTAACCTCATGAATTTTTACAATTAAAGTGAAAATAAGCATTTTTGTGAAAAAATTACGTGATCTACAAAAAAAAAATAGAAATATTGATGTTCAACAAATTCGTTCAATTAAAAAAATTGACGGCACTTCTTAATGCTTCACTTGAGAAGTTAATTTACAACATTAGATTGTGTTATTCTAAATATCTTAAATAATATTTTCATGAGAAGAGTAAACACGCGTGGTACACGCGTGGTATTATTTTTTTATTGAAATTTTATCTCAATCAATTTTTTTAGTAATATTTTTAATGTGACAACATGTTATGTGTATTAAAAATGTGTAATTTTTTTCAAATTTTTATCTTGATAAAATTTTAGAGCTTTTTATAAATATAAAATTTAAAGAAAGCATTATAGCAACATACATCGAAAATACAATACAAATTTCTCTTTGTCTCTCTTGTTTTTCTAACTTTATTTACAATATTTTTCATGTGTTTTTCTATTTCTATATATTTTGAGATTCTTTTTTATTTTAGCAATATACTATAATTTTTTGTTAGGCATATAAATAAACTGAACGAACACGAGTAAAGATATATTCATGTTGGTTCATTTAATTTTAACTGAACAAATGTATAAATACGAACACGTAAAAGAACATAGTTTATTGTTCGTATTCGTTTGTTAAGGAGTATAACTTGTTCATATTCGTTCGTTAAAATAATAAACGAACGTAAACAAACACAAACGAACGAAACATAAAATGACATATTTGAATAATTTTAACCGATTGTAAACAAACGAACAAATGGAAATAAATTAATTTTTTTCAAATATAATACTTTTGTTATAAAAAATAATAAATATAAATGAATATATGTGAATAAATTTAAACATACATAAACTAACGAATATAATCGAACATTCACGAACGATAATAAACGAACGAGCCATTTATTTCTTTTCGTTCATTTAATTAAACAAACAAAAAATCTTATTCATGTTCATTTATTTAATAAATATATGAACATAAATAAATTTCTCACGCACAGTTTATTAAATGTTTTGATTCGTTTACGGTCGTGATGTTTGTTAATACACTTCCTAAAAAAAAATATCAGTAATTGTACAAATTTGAAATATCATTTTGTCTGTTCATTTTACGCGAATTAGTCGTTGACCAAACTGATCAACACCTGATTCAGTGGAACAGCTTGACCGTTTTCCCCCAAAAAGAATTGAAACACTGAAAAGTATATAAATATCTGAAAAAAATGCCACCGCAATTAAAGGTCAAATAGGAAAGCTAGAAAGAGTCTAACCACTAATTCCTTTTTATTAGTGATAAAAAGAAAATTAAATATTCCACGTAGTAAAACAGTAAAGACGAGACGAAAAACTCGCCGATTCTCTCAGCATTATAACAAGTTCGCTCTCAGTAAAGTTCATTTCATCAAACCCTAGCCTCTCTGGAAGCCCAAATCAATGGCTTCACGTCGACTTCTCAGTTCTCTCCTCCGCTCCACTTCTCGCCGATCTCTTTCTAGGCCCTCGAACTCTAACCCTCGCCTGTCTTCTCCGGTTCCCACGCGCCGCCCTATTCCCTGCCCTTACTTTCTCTCCCGCGATGCTGAGTACGCCACATCTGCGGCTGCGGCTTCATCTCCTGCTCCATCGCAGCCTCCTTCCACTAAGAAAAGCGGCGGAAGATCACCGATGAGTTTACTGGAGCAGGAGCAATCGGTCAGGTTTGTCAAGTGATCGGTGCCGTCGTTGACGTGAGATTCGATGAAGGTTTGCCTCCTATTTTGACGGCTCTCGAGGTGATGGACCACTGGATCCGGCTTGTGCTGGAAGTAGCTCAGCATTTGGGTGAAAACATGGTTAGGACCATTGCTATGGATGGAACGGAGGGACTTGTTAGAGGGCAGCCTGTCCTCAATACCGGATCTCCGATTACTGTAAATTTCGTCTTCTCTTTCGAGTGTTCTATTTTTTTATTGGAATTTGGTGATGCAGTGAAATTAAGATGCATATCTGATTAGAACGTGGATGATGGATCTGAGTTATGTTCTGGAATTAGTGATAAAATTTTGTTCAAACAAGCTAAAGATTACTTTTCTTTTCGGTGACTCTTTTTCCTGAAATCACTAGGCATCTAATTCAAATCCATTACTTTATTCTTCAGTTTGCTACTACCGAACTTTTTACCATTTCACTTGTCTACGGTATAATACTTTTTGTGCTTGAATTTCACTAGCTTCTTAATCTTGCTTGATTGCTCTCGTCAGGTGCCTGTTGGTAGAGCTACTCTTGGTCGAATCATAAATGTTATCGGAGAGCCTATAGACGAGAAAGGCAATCTCAGTAAGAGAGATGTGCCAACATTTTAATAGTTTGAATAGTGTATTGTATATTGGTGCAGTAGTCTAAAAGACTGTTTAATTTTTAACAGAAACCAATCGCTACTTGCCCATTCATAGAGAAGCACCAGCATTTGTTGATCAAGCTACTGAACAGCAGATCCTTGTCACTGGCATTACGGTACAAATTATTGCTTGAAAAGATGTTATGTTGTTTCAGGATGAATTTCTATTTACATATTCTGTTGGCTGAATATGGATGAGATTATGTCAGTCAAAACCTATTTTCTTTTGTTTTATTTCGCAGGTTGTTGACCTCCTTGCCCCGTATCAAAGAGGAGGAAAGATTGAACTTTTCGGTGGTGCTTGTGTAGGAAAGACTGTGCTTATTATGGAACTTATCAACAATGTTGCTAAAGCTCATGGTTTGTTTTGGGTCATATTTGCTGTTGGTTCACAGTTTACACATCGTTTATTATTCTTATATTACTAGTTTTTGTACATAGGTTGTTTTTCCGACGTCGCTCGAATAAGGCTCTGATACAACTCTCACGTGGCTAGAGTAAGCCTAAGTAAGCGACCTTAGGCGATTTGACTCAAGACAAACGCAAAGCACCGACAAACGCCTAAGTAAGCCTTTTCAACTCTCTCGGAAGATCAAACTTCCCAAGCACCGACAAACGCAAAGCGTCTACGCGTAATTGGATCAAACGAGATGAGCGAAAGAAAAACTTCGAAAGAACGCTCAAGAACAAAGAAAAGAACACAACAACACGCTCAAGAACAAAGAAAAGAACACAAGAACACTCAGAGGATTTAGAGTAAATGCCTTTATGAACACTCAGAGGATTTAGAGTAAATGCCTTTATTCCGAGACTGGCCCGATTCGTGGGAAGATCTATGAAGGCTTATCTATCCACACAACACTCCATGTGAATATAGTAGATTATTTTCATGGATAGCTAAGGAATATTCTTGGCATTATGTCTCGGCATTATGTCTCGGCATTGATTTATCTAGACCGTTGATAGAGGGAAATGGCTTGTATAGGGAAATGATTGAGAGTGGTGTCATCAAGCTAGGTGACAAGCAGGTAATTAATTACTGGGCATCTTATTCATCTTGTACAGATTTCTGTATTTTGGTGTATCTTATCTTTGTCTTTTCTTGCTTTTGTATGATTCCAGGTTGAAAGCAAGTGTGCTCTTGTGTATGGTCAAATGAATGAGCCACCTGGTGCTCGTGCTCGTGTTGGCCTTACTGGTTTGACTGTGGCTGAACACTTCCGTGATGCCGAAGGGCAGAATGTGCTTCTCTTTATTGACAACATTTTCCGATTCACTCAAGTGAGTTGGCTTATTGTGGAAGCCTTTGAAACACTTCACTTTACATGTTACATGTTGCTGATGTTTTGAATTCTGTGCATCTTTTTTCCCAGGCAAACTCGGAAGTGTCTGCTTTGCTTGGTCGAATTCCATCTGCTGTCGGTTACCAGCCAACTTTGGCTACTGATCTTGGAGGCCTTCAAGAGCGTATTACCACCACCAAGAAAGGTTCTATCACATCTGTGCAAGCCATTTATGTGCCAGCTGATGACTTGACTGATCCAGCTCCCGCAACAACCTTTGCTCACTTGGATGCTACAACTGTGTTGTCTCGTCAGGTACTGTGCATATCTATATTGTTTCCGAAGGTGCTCTTTCTGATGTCACTTTATGATTTCCTTCTGCTAACTGCTCATAACACTTCTTTATGTATCAGATCTCTGAGCTTGGTATCTACCCTGCCGTGGATCCTTTGGATTCTACTTCTCGAATGCTCTCTCCACATATCTTGGGTGAGGAACACTACAATACTGCTCGTGGTGTGCAGAAGGTTCTCCAAAACTACAAGAACTTGCAAGATATTATTGCCATTTTGGGAATGGATGAGCTCAGTGAAGACGATAAGTTAACTGTGCTCGTAAGATCCAAAGGTTCTTGAGCCAGCCTTTTCCATGTTGCAGAAGTGTTCACCGGTGCACCTGGAAAGTATGTGGAGTTGAAAGAGAGCATCACCAGCTTCCAGGTACCGATTTTTATCTCTCTACATGGCTTCTATTATGGTGTGTTATGGGGTGCATGGCAAAGTGATTAATTACTTGTAGTGGGTGCATCGTTTGTATGATATCCTTCATTATTAAAACAAGTGTAGCATTTAGCAATTTTTTTAATCCATTGTCTGATTCTATAATGAAGTGGCCAAGTTATGAGAGATATGGATAATACTGCTTACATTAGAGCAAATAAATGCAATGTGATCTGTGTGGCTAAAACCCAGATATATTGAAAATGGTAATTACTTGGTTGTGGGCTGACACTTCTTAAACTAGTGGCTTAGACTAATGATATTTATCTGGACAATGGCATGTATATTGACAAGGTTTAGTCATGCACATGGTTTCGTCGTTTATCATGTGTTTGTCATGCGTGCATCAGTAATAGTCATATATTAGTTGTATAATGTTGTGGTATTAGTAGCAATAATTATTAATAATCACGACTTTTACAGGGCGTGTTGGACGGAAAGTACGATGATCTGCCAGAGCAGTCATTTTACACGGTTGGACGAATAGAGGAAGTCCTTGCTAAGGCAGACAAGATTGCCAAGGAATCTGCAGCCTAAGTTTATCCAATACATTATGACAACGATACCTTTGTTTTATCTCTTGGTTAGCTGCAAAAATAATCTCGGTGGTGTTGGCCATGCCATTGCTACTTGCTAGCAAGTAGCAACAGGACTTGTTCATTTTTTGCAGAGTTTTCTTTATTTATTTATGTTCCAACGATGTTGGTCTAGTATGAAAGAGGACATAGAACCCTAAACCCTCGGTTAACAAGGGAGAACAGAAAGGGGAGTATACATTTTTTCTCGTTCCTGGAAAAACGCTTTTGACTTGAAATATTTTCATTTAAACAACATTCGTTTGGAATGATATAACAACAAAAAGTGCAGCGTATCTTTCCACAGTATGACTTGAAATATTTTCATTTCTTAAACCAAGTCGATAGATAAAATACTCATAAAATCTGTCATTCTTTACCAGCCGCAACCGAGTCGCCTTTCATATGCTGACTTTACGATGATTGGCGAGTTTTAAAATTAAAACTTTGCTTGGGTAGAAAATTTGTTAGTTTAACGGTGAAGATTAATAACCACGTTATGACTTTAAATTTTATTTATTTAATTAATAAAATTTTCATTATTCATTCCAAGTGAACATCAAACTTTATCTCAGCTTCATAAGAAAAGCTGCGTTTTGTCCTTTTTAAAATTTTAAAACTCCAACTTATCTTTTTGATCCGAACAAAAACCATTTAGATATTTTTTTAAGAGATAGGATCAAGTTGCATGATGTAAAGCTAATTTAGTTTTATACTAATCTATGGCCATTGGATGAATATAATGTATGGTTGAGATTGAACACACTTATTTTTCTCTCCTTAAAAATCACCTTATTTTAATTTTTAATCTCATTCATCCATTGGACCTGGATTAGTGTAAAGTTAAATGAGTTTTACATCATGTAACTTGATCCTAACCCTTTTTCTTAATTATTCAATACATTTGTTTTAAGGTTTAAGATTCTAATTTAGTGTTTAAGAGTTTAGTTTTTAGGGGTTTATAGGTTAGAATTATGATTAGAATTTGAGATTAAGAGTATAAGATTTATGTAACACTCTCGACCCGGATGTCATATTTAAGCCTCAAGCCCGAACCCAAATCATAAAGTAGCGCAACTAGATTTAGCTCAAACCACATTCATTCATTTAAATCCATTAAGTTTGAAACATTTTAAAATAGAAACATAATTAAAACATTACAGGGAGAGTTCCATTTAAAATTACATAGTTAAAGCATTCGACACTTAATTTGAAATCCAAAATATGAGTTACAATACAACATAGGGTCTTACGAATACATAGCTCAAATAAACTTAAGTATTATACTCGAACACAAGTCGATGCCAAAGTTTTACTCTGATGGTGCTCCGACGAATGCACGCCAACCTACAAACCTGCGAATGAAAATAATAATTTCGAATGCTGAGCTAACGAAGCTCAGTGGATACACTTCCACTCAACCATGCTTCATGCAAATCATAAATAAGAGCATGTAGATAAATATGACAATAAAACAATCATATCATATCAATGCGGCCCAAACCCTAGCCGTCTCAATACATATCAACAATAGAAGACAAAGAGTTTCACATAGCAACCATATACATAAAATCAACAAACCTGGAGTGAGACCCGGTTCCACTAAGAAACAGGTACATACACTCTGAGTGAGGCCCGATTCCACTAAGCATCGGGTACGCACACTCATGCTTAGAGTCTCTCCTTGAGCCTTCGAATGAGTCTCGGTCCTACTAAGCATCGGGTTCATACATTCAGAAGTCTTGATCATGGTGTTGTAACACTCTCTTTTCTCATGGGTATTCGAAACCTTATCAACAAGGTGAATCAACCATAATAATGCCCTTACGTGGCATACGTTCACTATTCAATCCACCAAGGATCCTTAAACATACAACACAACAAGTCACCTAAGGTCTTTAATTAAGTTATTACCTGTTAAACTCATATATGAGGTTTAAACTTTAGTTTTTCGATTTTACTATTCATTTTACCACTTTAAAGGCCCATCGGGCCTTAGTCCTCAAATTACAGGCCTTTAGAACTCAAATCTTATTTTTCGGGCAAATTACCCAGATGGTATCGGTACACCCCTTAAGGGTATCGATACACCCTTCCATACCGGTATGCCTCCAACTTATCGATACCAGGCTTACAGGCGCATGGTTTTATCCAAACAACTCTGTACCGATACATGAGGACGTGTACCGATACCCTATAGCGTATTGATACACTTTTAGGTGTATCGATACCAAAATTGGCTACTAGAATTTAGATGAGAAAAATGTATCGATACGCCCACACCCATATCGATACTCGAACCCAAAATTCATTTTATAAAGTTCGTAAATCACTCCCAATGTCTCCAAAAACCCGAAGGTACAACCCCAAGATGAACCTACAAGTTATGGAATGTGTTTTAAGTAGTTTCCTATCAATTTTTAGCCATTTTAACATCAATCTTAAGAATTACCATTTTAAAGGCTCCAAGAATTCAAACAACCAAAAATGTCAACCAAGCTACAAGGCAATCCAATTCATAATTTCCAAAAACACAAAGGAGTTAGTAGTGTACTAACCTTGATTTAAAACTGAGAAGAAAACACCCAACCACAAGCTTCAAGCCTTGCTCTTCCCCTTTTGCCTTAGATGCCTCTCCAACATTTTTCACTACAAGATGACGTTGTAAGAAGAGTTACAATGAAATTTCGAGATGTGATTTTTAGTGAGAAGTGGAGTTAAAAACTCTTATTCTCGTTCTTAAGCTCATCCCCCACCAAAACTCATATCTCCCACACTCTACTAAACCCCTTCAAACTTACCTTGAAAGATAAATCCTTGCACGCTGATAACACTTCTCTAAACTAAAATTTCGAGATTTGCTTCCAAAACTACAAATATTGCACTTTTAATATGGGCTCTTGAAGGAAGGAAGAAGAAGAAGAATGGAGCAAAAGACTATGGTGATATCATCCACCAAACTTACAAGAGAAACAATAAAGAGAAATCATCGTTTCTCTTTAAAATTAGGGAAATTACTCATTTGCCCTCATTTCTTCCTCCCAACCCATATAACCCAAGACCCAAGGAAAGAACCCACCAAGGCTAACTCAAAATCAAATAGGCTCATTTCTTCAACCCAAGCATAAAGCCCGTGCATTGGGTTACACCGACCTTTTGGATTCTGAAATCTGGGTCGTTGCAACTTTCCTCTTCTTAAGAAAATTTTGTCCTCGAAATTTTCCTTTCAAAAACAAATGTGGATAGAACAACTTCATGTCTTTCTCGACCTCTCATGTAACCTCCTCGACTTTGTGGTTCCTCCACAATATCTTAACCAAGGGTATACTCTTGTTACGTAACTCCTTGACTCATTTGTCTAAAACTCTTATCGGCTCTTCTTCGTAGGTCAAATAGGTGTTAATCTCAATATCCTCAAGAAGAATAACATGGTAAGGATCGAAACGGTAACATCTCAACATAGATACATAAATTACGTTGTGGATGTGTGCCATCTCTGAAGGCAAGGCTAACTGGTAAGATACGAGTCCAACCCTCTCAAGGATCTCATATGGTCCTATAAACCTCGAGCTTAACTTGCCATTCCGTCCAAAATAGATTACCCATTTTGACGGTGACACTTTACGAAAAACCTTATCACCAATATCATACTCAATGTGCTTACGCTTCCGGTCCTCATAAACTTTCTGACGATCAAAGGCCGCTTGCAGTCTTTCTTTGATTATCTAAACTTTTTCTTCGGTTTGTCTAATCAAATCTAATCCCATGATTATTCTCTCATTTAGCTCGGTCCAACACAAAGGTCCTCTACACTTGGGCTCATACAAGACCTCAAAAGGAGCCATCTTGACGCTTGATTAAAAATTGTTGTTGTAGGCAAACTCAACAAGAGGTAACTATTCTTCCCAAATTCCCTCGAAATCAATGATGCAACGTCGAAGCATATCCTCCAAAATCTGGATAACTCGCTCTGACTGGCCATCGGTCTAAGGATGAAAAGCCGTGCTAAACTACAACTTGGTGTCCAAAGCCTTTTGAATCTTCTTCCACAACCTTGCCGTGAAACGCGGATTTATATATGATATGATAGATTATGGCACTCCATACAACCTTACTATCTCTTGGATGTACAACTGTGCCAACCTCTCAAGCGTAAAATCCAAATGCACAGGCAAGAAATGTGCAGACTTGGTCAACCAATCCACTATTACCCAAATGACATCGTACTTCCTTTGTGTCAACGGTGAACCTGTCACAAAATCCAAGGTCACACAATCCCACTTCCATTGTGGAATCTGGATGTGCTAAAGCAAGTGTGAAAGAACTTGATGCTTGGCCTTAACCCAACCAAAACCTAACAATTCAATCCACTTATAATCATCAATTAACATCCAAAATCCATCAAACACCATCCTTATATCACCAGCATACATTAAACCACCACAACTCCTCAAAAACTCTTAACTAGCAACCTAACCAATTAGAGATTCACATAGTTTTAGGATTCCAATGTTAAAATCATCATCTTGACATTATTAAACATCCAAATCATGATTAAAATTAATAAAGAACCCATCAAAACAAATTCAATTCGAAAATCACAAAATCTCATCCATAAAACCTTGATTTAACAAAATTCCATAATTAAATCAATTAAACTCTATAGAAATCATTTATAAAGAGTTAAGAACTTAAGAATTTCAGTAAATAACCTTTGATTAGAGGAGAGAAATAAAAATCACCTCTAATCCTTGCTTTTTCCTTCATTGGCAAGATTGATTGAAATCTTCAAGAAAACAAGTGATGCTTGATGTAGAAATCCAAGGAAACCATTTAGAAAACAAAGTTGGATAAGAAGGAGTAAATCTCTGGAGTTTTTTTTAGACAAAGAAAGGTAGTTTGGCTGATGAGAAAGTGGAGAAAAAAGTTGAGAGCCAAAAGAAGTTACGTAAGCAACATGACTAAGCTTACCCTTACATCCGAACCTCAAACGATAAACAACCAGACCAACACACTCCAGAACCTTATACGGTCCAATAAACCTTGGACTAAGCTTACCCTTACGTCTGAACCTCATCACTTTCTTCCAAGGCGACACTTTTAAGAACACACGATCACCAACAACAAATTCAATCTCTCTACGCTTCAAATCCGCGTAAGATTTCTACGATCCTAAGCCGCTCTTAAATGATAAAAAATGAGCTTCACTGTCTCATTTGTATCCTTGAACACATCCGAAAAAAAAACATATTTTTCTCTCTCCTCAGCCCAGCACAAAGGCGTACGACACTTCCTACCATACAATGCCTCATACGGTGTCATTTGTATACTAGCCCGATAACTATTGTTATAGGCAGACTCCACCAAAGGCAATTGTCACTCCCAGGTTCTTTGGAGCTCAATGATACAACACCTCAACATATCTTCCAAAATCTAGATCACTCGTTCAGACTGACTATCCGTCCGAGGATGATATGAAGTACTAAAACTCAACTGTGTACCCAAAGCTCGATGCAGACACTCCCAAAACCTCATTGTTAACCGTAAATCTCTATCCAAAACTATGAACTTAGGCACACCGTGAAAACGTACAATCTCATTAATATATAAATCTGCCAACTTATCCAAAGTATACGTCGTATACACTAGCACAAAATATGCACACTTCGTAAGCCGATCAACAATTACCCATATAGAATCTTTTTAGTGGGCGTCAAATGGCAACCCATACACAAAATCCATGGTGATTCTCTATCACTTCCATTTTGGTATCCTCAACGGTTGCAATAACCCAGAATGAAATTGATGTTCAGCCTTAACACACTGACACACCATGCATCTAGCAACAAAATCTGCCACATCTTCCTTTAAACCAACCCAATAGTACTCTCCTTTCAACCATTGGTATATCTTTGTACTACCAGGATGCATAGTAAAAGGACTAGCATGTGCCTCGGTCAAAATCATACGTCTCAAATCATCATCATTAGGCACTACTATCCAATCTTTAAAACATAATACCTTATCATCATTAAAATGAAAATCTGTCAGATTCTCATCCATAATTTCCTTAACATGCGGTGCCAACGCATCATCATAAGGTTGCTTCTCTTTAATCAACTGTGACAAAGATGACTTTACTTGTAACTCGGCCAACAAACCTCTGTCACGTGTCACACTCAATCGAGCGAACATCGCTCTCAACTCCACTACAACCTTCCTACTCAAAGCATCGGCTATAATATTAGCCTTACCCGGATGATACTCAATCGTCAAATCATAATCTTTAAGCAACTCCAACCATCTACGTTGCCTAAGATTCAAATTCTTTTGAATCATCAAATACTTCAAACTCTTGTGATCCGTACACAACACACTTCTCACCATAAAGATAATGTCTCCCAATTTTCAACGCAAACACAACTGTGACAAGCTCAAGATCGTGGGTAGGATAATTGGGCTTATGCACCTTCAATTGTTTAGATGCATAAGCCACAAATTTTCCTTCTCGTATCAACACACAACCCAAACCCACATATGATGCGTCGCTATAAACAACAAACTCCTTACCCGACTCAGGTTGAATCAAGATAGGAGCTTGCGTTAAAGCTTCCTTCAACTTTTCAAAAGCTCGTTGTCTATCTTCCGTCCACTCAAACCAAACATTCTTTTACAACAATTTGGTCAAAGGAGAAGCAATCTTCAAAAACCATCCATAAATCTACGGTAATACCCAGCCAACCCAAGGAAACTACGAACCTCTTGCACAGACTTAGGCAACTTCCAACCTATCACCGCCTCAATCTTGTGTGGATCAACCCGAAACCCTTCGACCGACACCACATGCCCAAGGAAAACAACCTCCCTAATCTGAAACTCACACTTGCTCAACTTGGCATACAACTGATTATCCAACAAAGCCTGAAGCATAAATCGCAAGTGTCTATCATGATTCTCCTTGGTACAAGAGTACACAAGAATATCATCAATAAACACGACCACAAATTGATCCAAAAACTCATGGAACACCCGATTCATCATATCCATGAACGCAACATGGGCATTAGTCGAACTAAATGGCATCACCAAGAACTCGTAATACCCGTATCTTATACAAAAAGCAATCTTAGGCACATCCATATCCTTCACCTTCAACTGATAGTGCTCGATCCTCAAATCAATCTTAGAAAACATTGATGCACCTCTAAACTAATTAAACAAATCATCAATCCGTGGCAAAGGATACTTATTCGTAATCGTCAACTTGTTCAGTTTCTAATAATCAATGCACATCCACATCATGCCATCATTTTTCACAAAAAACACTGGTGCACCCCAATGTGAAACACTAGGCCTAATAACCCCCCAATCAAGCAACTCCTAAAGTTACGTCTTTAACTCCTTCAACTTCTTTGGAGCCATACTATAGGGAGCAATAAACACTGTAGCTATATTTGCATACAACTCAATACCAAACTCAACCTATCTATTGGGCGGCAAACCAAGCAACTCCTCCTAAAAAACACACTAAAATTCACATACCGTACGTATGTCTTGAACACGTACTTTCTTTGATCCCAAATTCATAACATAGGCTAGAAATGCCTCACAACAAAAATCCATCAAACGACTTGCTTCTAGAGCCGAAACAACATTAGACATGAATTTAGCATTCTCACCCACGATTACCACATCGTATTCGTCAGCAAGTTTCAAGGTAACTCGCTTGGTCTCAAAATCAACCACAACTTTATGCTCTAACAACCAATCCATACCTAGGATTACATCAAAACCATGAAATGACAACTGCATTAAATCAACCACAAACACTTGACCTTGAACAGTTAAAGGACATCTCCTAAACAACCTTCTTGTAACAACCGTCTCACCAAAAGAACTAGTTACTTGCATTCCCACATTTAACACCTCAACGGGTATATCAAGCAAATGTGCATGCTCACATAAGATATATGAATGCATAGAACCGAAATCAACCAAAGAAAACAATGACAAAGATTACAAAGTAAATGTACATGTAATTACATCTGTCGTTGTGTCTCTATCCACTCATGTGGTACTTCATTGTACAATATATATAAGAATTATACGATAAGAATTATATGATATATATTCATCTGTATAGATATCATCATCTACATCCAAAAAGCTGTATGCTTATCGCGATGTGCGTACACCCTCGCAGGACCACCACCCTCAGGTTGAATAGCAATGGTATTAACCACTATCCTCGGACCTTCGTCCCTACGCTAAAAATGTCCATGGCCACGACCATGGCCTCACTGTGGTGCAACTTCAGGTGCCCTAACTTGTCCACCACCAGCCAACAACAAACAATCGCGTCTCAAATGATCACTCGAACCACAGCTCCAACAAGTGTTAGCAGCAATGGGAGCAAGAGCTTGTCCCTTGTGAGCCAAACATGGACAGTCTCACCTCATATACTCACGCGATCCACACACCCAGTAGGTGTTATACTTTGCTCTAGCTTATGTACCTTGACCCTGCACTCCTCGTCTAGCATTACCCCCACTACGTCTCACCTCAAAGTGATATTTCTTATCAAGATTCCTCTTATATTGACCATCATTGAAACTAGAGTCTGCAACTTTTTTCTCGAGCCAGAACCTCCCACACGAGGAGATAAACCCAAGTTCTGCTCAATATCCTTCGCCCGTATAACCAACACGTCGAAATTAGTGTAGTCAGAAGCCAACATGTATGTCTTCACATCCTGTACCAATCCGTAACAGAATCGGTCACAGCGATGCCTCTCATCCGCTACCAACTCAGAACCATACTGACTCAACCGAACAAACTAAACCTCATACTCAGCCACAAAAATACTTCCCTAAACCATCACCATAAACTCATGTTTCTTTTTATCCAAGTATCTAACTCTCATATACTTTCTTAAAGGTAGCTTAGAAAAACTCCCAATCCACATCATTAGTTTCCATGCCCACAGTTACAGTTGTCCACCAACTATAAGCATTACCTTGCAACAGGGATACAACAGATCCCAACTTACGAGATTCATTACACCCCATTTTATCCAAGATCTGAATAGTACTGGCCATCCATGCCTTGGGTGATAACCCACGGTACTCAACCCCTCTGAAACCACAAAGACGTTCCAATGGTATTCCTGTTTTCCCAGCAACTGGCGCAGGCACATGCGCTCCAGCAACAACAGCCTGAAAAGCTCTAGTCATCACCTGTATCAAAAGCACCATACCATCCAACACTGGCCCAGCTAGCGCAGATGGTGCTTGCTCCACATTCTCAAGTGGAATAAGAAGATGAGGTGGCAACCCTCCAGGAGGTACAACATCCTCTTAATTTCCCTGCCCAACGGCAGTAGCAATCGTACTAGATCGCAACTCTCTCCTTAGTCTCATTATGCAAAAATATCTAAGGCATGATAATACACCAAAACAAAATAATCATGTCAGCTTTAAGAAAGGATCCAAGACTTCTATTTCAATCTTAAAACATTTCAGACTATAGTAATAAGGCAATGTGTTCCTCTAACTTTCCCCCCAACATGGCATAACACAAATAATGTGCATTTAACAATCACTGTGCATGACAAATAAAAAAAATACAATCCACAAAAATTTTACAAAAATCATACCAACTCCCAATTATCATAAACCTGGCTCTGATATCACAAAATATAACCCCCTCAATCCGGCCTAATCGCAAGACTGAACCGAGCGAGCTACATTAGGTTTATCAAAGTAAACCAGAAAGATTTAACTCGAAACACGCCCCTTTTTTTCTTTTATCTTATCTAAATGCAACTTATTAACTTATGGTGTATATACTAGCAACGGTGAAAAACTCAACTCAATCGGGCATCAAATCAATATCCAATTGTTCATAATTGAAATTAAGGACCAAATTATGATTCTCAAAAACTACAAGGACTTAACCCATTTTAAAGTTACCATTATTTAATTAATCAGGTTTCATACTCATATGTCAAAAATTAGCCCAATACAATCATCCAAACTCATACAATTGCATATATATCAATTAAGGACCAAAACGTAAGAACAGAAACTTTCAAACATCACTTTAACTAACGTAACTGCTATCGGTATCGGTAACGAACATGTGTACCGGTATGCTTTGGCATAAGGTGTACCGGTATGCTTTGGCATAATTCAAAATCCCAAATTCTAGTAGTTCAAAATCGTACCGATACGACTTAAGCGTATCGGTACACCTTGCCAAAATACATTATATGTACCAAAAAAACTTCCTCGCGTACTGAAACGCAGGCCAAACTTTGCCTAAGCCCTTACTAAAATGGTAGCCCGCGTATTGAAATGCATCCTCAAAAACAACTTACCCGTATCGATACAGGGACACGCGTACCGATACGCCTGGACCTAAAATGTCCATTTTTGCTAGTTTAACATACTTTAATGACTCCCAAACTACTTAAACATGCTTCAAACATTCAATCAACATTACAAAGGATCGATCCTAATCAAAACATCATAGAATCATCAACAAAGCGAGGCATCCATGCTTTAAAGAAAGTCTAGAGGCATGCTTCTTAAACCACAAGTCAATCAAAGCATGAATCTCAAATCAAAAGCAAATACCAACCAATAAAGGCCAATTACAATCAAAACACAACAAGACAACCTTGCTCAAAAAAGAAGTTTAACAAAACATCTCCCAAAACACAACGGAAACCCCATCGCCCTTATTACTCATAGTCTAACTTTGAAAACATACTTTCAATACCGAAGTCCTTGGTTCCCCTAGCTTCCTCGCTGCCTTCAATTTTTAATTCTCTACATTGATGGACAAAGAGAGCGTAAGCACACTAGCCTTAGAGATGAGTGCTCGAAAACAACAAACCACCAATGCATTTAAAACCATTTTCCAAAACCACATTGAAATTTTTATTTCAATCATCGTATAAATCATCATGCCTTGAAAACCATGCACTTAACACTTTCAAAAACCAACATATTAAACCATATGCAACATGTATCAATAACCAACAGCAAATCACATTGCTAAACCTCAATTTAAGCGTTCCCATGCATAACAAACCATATGCAAAGCTTAAAGAGTAAACATGTATAAACCAACATTATACATTAACCATCATTAACATGATACATCAACAATTATATTGGCTTTCAAGTGATCACTAACTAAGTCCCATTTCCAAAATAGTTCATCGAATACACGGATTTAACAAGTGCCCTCTCAACACTTCAAGCCATCTCAACTAGAATCATGATACAATCACAATCGTGTTACATTCACAACCAGGTACAATTATAACTCTGGGGACACCAACCTCAATCATCGGTTAGACACTTAATCCATTAACAGAAGTTTTCAGTACCATAAATCCCTCAACTATTAGGGTACTTGGATGGAGTTTTGGAACACCGTATAAACTCTTCAACATCTAAAACGACTTTTTATATTGCACAATCAACCCTATGGACGGCCAACTATACCCGATAACATTTTAAACCACATCACTATCGCAACCCTTTTTTAGGAAAAAGGTTTTGACGTTTTGGAAAAAAAAACTTCATAAAATCACAGAGACGCCACCAATCTTTTTTAAAAAGTGTGTTTGGGTTACTTTTAAAACAAGGGTTATTTTAATAAAACTTTTTATTTATTAGAATAACATTTTTGGTCAACGAAAAACAAGAAAATAGGTTCGGGGGTCGATTACGTGTGGGGAAGGGTTAGCACCCCCACAGCGCCCAAAAATTGGTACCTAATAGATTTCTAAAAAATGCTTTGAAAACTAGAATTTGCAAGTTCACAAAATTTCGATTTATTTGTCCGCAAAGTGAATGTAAATCTATCTTAACGGCCTTATCACCTGAGAAATAAACTTTAATCACAGCCAACACTCTTGGCGCTAACCCGTCATTCTCGTTTGATAAGACACCACATTAATTAAGTTTTCACTTTTTTAAAACAAACCAGAGAAAAGATTAGTTGTGTTATTGTTTTTTTTAGAATTTAGTGTTTAAACCCTAAAGAAATATCTACATTTATTTTAATTATTAAGTAAAAATGCAATTAAGTGTGTTTTATTGAGAATGAAGAAAGTTTTACAATATACAAGTTTCTATTCTAGGTTTTAAGTCCCTATTCCTAAAGTTTAACATACATACAAATATATACATACAAAAATAAGAGGAACAAAAATACTTAAATTAAATTAACTATTAAAATAATTGCTAAATAAAGAAAATGGGAAATTAATTTTATTTATCTAAAAAATATGTATTATGAACTAAATTAAAAGAAAACCGAAATATGGGGGTTAATTTGAAAATAATTTAAAATTTGGTGCCTAATTGAAAAGAAAAATGACGAAATTGAAACGATTGAAAACTGAGGTGTTGCGGCGCAAGATCCAAAAAAGAAGGGCGCGAGTTATAACTGGGTTTGGGTCGGGTCAAACGGGTTGGTATATATAGCCAAAATTATAAACAGATTTCATTTTATAACACTCCCACCAAATGGATCAAAGTCGACCCTTATAAAATCCTCTAAAGACATTCATCGTGCTCTTCATGAATTGAAGAACACGGTGGTTGTCTGCCATGTCGGTCGCCTTCCACCGGCACCAGCCGCCGTTGCCGGCGGTGAAATTCCTAGAAAACCCAAATTTCCCTAGATTCCAGCGACCTCAAAATCGTGTTTTTCCACCAGATTTACTTCGAAGCCAAATATCCACGGCATTTCAAATAAAAATAAGGTAAAAAATAACCTCTTTTTCTTTATTTAATTCGAAACAGAAAGTAAATAGATAGAAAAGATTACCAGAAACTTGCCTCTCTTTATTGCTTTTGAACTCTGATTATAACTGCTTGCTTCTACAACTTCCGAATGCTAATTGTATGTATCTTGTATTTTTTTGTAATTGTCGTGTGTGATTCCTCTTGTTCTTACAATGATTTACAGTGGGGTTTATATAGCTATTGAAATGTTTGGATTACAAGAACAAATCCCTAATTTCTTCCCTAGATTATCTCCTATTTTATTCGGATTGCTTGATCATTGATAGAGGCTTCAATTTAGGGATTAACCCTTTCCTTTTTGCTTCTGATTTTGGTTTTGAGTTGCCTTTTTCATCTTTGTCCATATCCGATTGTAGCTTGATTCTTGCTAGGGCTTCAAATTAGGGATTATCCCTTTCCATTTTGCTTCTGATTTTCCAGCTAAGGCTTCAAATTAGGGGTTTAATCCCTTTTGATTTTATCTTGAATTGTTGTGCCCCAATTTGGGGATTTAACCCTCTTATTTCTCTATTTGTATGTTTTTGATGACTCGAACGGCGCCGGCGAGAAACAATCGAAGCGAGTGGAGCATTAGAGAAGACGAAAGGCACAGCCGGAGCTAAAATGTCATGCGTGTGGCTGCCATGCGCGAGTGATGATCAGTGTGATACACTCTGAAGCGATCTGGGCTGTTGGATTGCATCCTGATCGAGCGGCCGCGAAGCGTGGCTCTTGATAATCCGCGTGTAGGCCGTGTGGGATCCTGTGCCGTTGGATCTGCTCTCCATTGATCCAACGGTTCTTCATTAACTACACATATAAGAGTCAAAGCCCTGAGGAAATAATAATCAGGCCGAACGGGCCTTTGTGTAATGGACCTTCTATGTATTTTTTAATGGATTAAATTCAGTGGACCTTTTTATTCATTTTTTATTCCAATTGGGCTATGTATTTTATATTTTTTTTAGATTTTAATAACTACCTACTACTAACAAAGATACTAATATATATAACCTAAGTTAATTCTAACTATACTATATACTAGCAATTATACTAACAATTATACTAATTATAACACCCCAAGTATACATTACATGACCCCTAAACATTTCTAATTGCTAATTATGGCATTAACACTAATATATGGCACACTTATATTAATTATACTAGAATGTAATACTACTAAGCCAGAAATGGAAGTTAAGAAAGTGAGGTGAAAATTCAGTGACAACAGCTGCCCCTCTTTGGTCATTCCGGTGAAACATGAATAGAGAAAAGAACAAAAGACACTGATTTTCACCAATTATCAAACCATTAATGCCTGAAAAGACTAGCATGTTCTATTCTCCTTGTGCTCGAATAGATAAGCAGGTTCTATTCTCCTTGTGCTCGAATAGATAAGCAGGTTACATTCTCCTTGTGCTCAAATAGATAAGCATGTTCTATTCTCCTTGGCTCAAATAGATAAGCAGGTTATATTCTCATTGTGCTCGAATAGATAAGCATGTTCTATTCTCCTTGTGCTCGAATAGATAAGCAGGTTCTATTCTCCTTATGCCTGAATAGATAAGTAAATTTACATTCTCCGAATGCCCGAACGGATAGGCAGGTTCTATTCTCCATATGCCCGAATAGATGAGCAGGTTCAAAAAATATTCTATCCTCCTTATGCTTGGATGGATAAGCTGGTTCCAAAATCTGTCAAAACAAATGCAAATGGTCCAATTAAGATGCATATGCCCCTAGGGATGCCTAGCTATGAATGCATGTTTTATTTCCTTTGTTCTTAACAACTTTTCTCAAGCGATAGGCACAGAAGACACTGTGGAGCTCCGAAAAACTTAGATCAAACATTTTTTTAACTCTGGAAACAGATGGTGGGTGTCTATTTTGGCCCATCCCATAAGGAAAGACAGTATGACTTCTTTTCATTTCTCTATGCCGAATGGCTTTGCACTTGCAATAACTCATCTTTCATTTCTAGTTGGCTTCACCAATTTCTTGTTGTTAAAATTCCATCGACCCTTCTTTGGAAAGGAATTTTTCACCATTGCCTGCTTCATTTACCACACCGTATCATGAATTCATCATATATTCATCCTTTCCTGCGACTTCTGCCTTGGTTTTTCAAACAGGGAAGCTCTTTGTTGCTAAAACACCTAAGAGCGAAACTCCATGGGGATATGGGAAATGCATTAGTTTGCCATCATTAATGCATGGAAAATCATTTGAAAATTTCAATTGTATGCTTCGATGATTGACTAAATAATCATAGATAGTTATCTCCATTATTTCCGTCTTTACCATTCTCTTTCTTAGCACTTCCTTGTTTCATATGATCCTTGCACATTTGCTCGCTCAATCCAGTTATCTTGTACTCCTGGTTGGAAGGACTGATTTCATCTTCATATTTTTCAACACTCTTTTAGCCTGTCAAGCTATCATTGTAGTTGATACATCAACGTTCAGTGACAAGCTTCCTAGGATCCTACTATTCTTCCAATGTTTCATATCCTTGGTTATTTCCTCCAATGCCTGTAAAATTGTTCTCATTGTTATAGGAAACAAATTATTTCATGTAAGCACTTATGTTTTGCAACATGATACCTTAAGATAATGTCAAAGCATCTCTTGAGGTCCTCCGCAGAGATTTGCAGCAAAACCCATTTCCATCTTGAATTCCTTCACATTTTTGCTGCTCTTAACACTAAATTATCTGGGGAAATCTCGAGCCATTTCTTGCCAGTTTAATGGGTTTTCGACGACCGTTGTTCACTTTATCCATTACCCACCATTCCAGACAATATCCAAAAACATATCGACAATAAGCTTTTTCAATTTCAATATCTATTTTGACTGTCATTCACTCCCTTTTTTTCTTTTAAATTTTCTTTCGTATTGTATGGATAATTTCCTGTTCAATAATAATCTTTTCCCGACCATTTTAGGCTGGGATGCAAAGTTAGTCGCTGACGTTTCAATAATATTTTTTTCTGTATTAACACATGACTAATGAATCTATATATTAATTTTTTATTACTATATTTATAATCATATATTATTGTTTTAATTAATCATATAATATTATTGTTGTAGTTGTTTCATGATTATAGGTACACATTTGACCGATTGGTCAAGCTGTTTATCTTTGTTTTTTTATATTTTTTTAGGTCATGAATTCTAAATCTACTAAAAATACTCATTCCTTCTCGTAGAGTCTCGTAATTAGAAACCGCTAGATTGTTTAATTTGGATGTCACTTAAACCCAATAGACTGAAACTCAAACTTAAATAAAATATACATAACAATGGATTAAAAATAAGTAGCCATACTGCTACGTGCTCTCAGTGATCATAGAAATCAAACAGGTCATCTTCCTCAAAGTCGTTGCTTCATACGTCCAGCCGAAATCATCACAATAAGAAACTAAACTGATACATTGCTTAATTTTCTTGATAATTTTGTAGTTATAGTAGTTACAGAGCAGTACTCTTGATTATTTATGTTGGCTTGTTATTTAAAGAAAGTAACTCGATGATGAACTCAAATCAAACCCGGGGGTTCCCGTCTCTGAGTTAAAGCCTAGAAAGGGTCCACTCACCCCCGAGTCAAATGCATGCGCGGTTTGATCCGAGAACCCGAAAAACCCCGTGTCATTCCATGCTCCATAGTTCATATCAAGTCCGGAGCCGTAACAAGCGGAGGAGACATCCGGAGGCAAAGGTGGCAGCTCGGAGTCATGACCAAACTGCCGAGAACCACCGTCTCCGACATCCATTACACCGGTAATGGGTCTGTAAGATTCGACGGTGGCATCGCTGGTCTCTTGGATCCACCCGTCGGAAGAGAACTGGCATGCAGTGAAAGGGTCTCCTTGAGTAGCGAAGAAAAGCTGGTTCTGGTTCGCCTCGTTTTGATGGTGGTGGAAAGGGGGATTAATGCAGAAGAATTCATGCTGTGACTCGTCGGGGGAGATGATGGAGGTGACCGATGAACCGACCGGCATGTCCGAATAAACGAAGTTGGTTCGAGCCTTGGAGCCCCGCATGGAGCGAGCGGCACGGTCGTAGGCCAAGGCTGCTTCCTCGGCCGTGTCGAATGTGCCGAGCCAATGCCTCTCTTTCGTGGAAGGATCTCTTATCTCGGCTGCGTATCGACCCCATGGCCGCCGCCTTACTCCCAAGAACCTTGTTTCTGGTTGCTGCTGTTGTTGCTGCTGCTGCTTTCTTTTGCTTTTGGAAGGTGATGGCGAATTGGTTTTCGAGTTGTTCGGATCCATCACTATATTGGATTGGTGTTGTCTAAGAAGAGAATGATAGTAGGCCTTTTTATACGAGTGTTTATATACACGTACAGTTCAAGAATAAATTCAACAATTACAATAACTTTAAATATGAACCGTAAAACGAACATAAACGTGTTTGGGCATTAGTTTTGATTGGACCCTCGTGAACTCGCATGAGCATAGTTGCCTTTCATTATGAATCACTCCAAACAAAGCACTTTTTTTCCAATGTGATGATGGTACCATGATGTTCAAGAATGTAAAGCAAAACACCAAAATTAAGTATTAATCCGATTCGTTCAGCTCGGTTTGATTTTGAAAATACTGATCAAAACCCATTTTCAATAACCAAATGAAACATCACTAGGAAGTGTACAACTCATCATTGGTCTACCTGGAATTCAATCATATCCGTTGGATTATAACACTAAACTTTCTGATGGTTTATTTCTCCCCTCTGATGAGTAAGTGCAATCATGGGCTCATCACCCGCTTAATATACCTTGATGAACTTTCTGTTACAATATGTTTTCATTGTTCCTTTCTCTTCTATCTACATTTTCTATCAGCTCTTTCTCCTACTATATATATATATATATATATTCTCCAAAGATTCTGACAAGCAAAAGCTTGTTGGAGGGGAGAGTGTGTGTCTAGTTAAGTTGAATCAGGAACTAATAATGGAATGTACCAATCAATAAAACCATTCATGAATCTGAATATAAACTTGGGTTAACATGCAACCACTCTCTATGCATTATTAATAAGCTAAAGTTTACATCTAAAATAATAATAATAATAAACTAAAGTTTAAAGTTTTAATAAGGCTTAACTATAAAATAAATGTCTAAATTATATCTTTTTCTGCAATAGACAGGGACGGAAGAACATGGGGCACATGCTTCTAACTCAAAAAAGTTTACTTTTTTATGATGTATTTTTTTGAAAAAAAAAATTATTTACACATTTGCCCACCTTACTTTTTAAATATTTAAGTTTGCCCCCAACTCCGAATCCTGGTTCCGTCCCTGACAATAGGTGCTTAAAGTTTTATTTTGATGAAATAGGTGACTCAAGTTTTCTTTTTCGACCAAAGTATGTGCCTCAGTTAACTTTAAAACAAGCTAAAAATAAAACTTTAGGCACCTATTTTAGCCAAAAATAAAACTTTAAACACTTATTTTAGTTAAAAAATACTTTAACATATATTGCAAAAAAGAGGCATAATTTAGGCACTTATTTTATAGTTAATCCTTTTAACAATAGATTATTATCTTATACACAGACAGTGAAAATTTTTTGTTTCCACAAGTGCCTTAATTTTAAGGTTTAGAGTTTTAATTTAGGGCTTAGAGTGTATGAGTTTTAGTGTATAGGCTTATAATTTAGGATTCATGGTTAGAATTTAAGATTTAAGTTTTAGTGCAAAAGGGTTAAGGATTTAGGTCTTAACTTATAAACCTTAAAATTTAACCCTAAACCCTAAATTCTATCAACAACTTTAAATTAAAACTATTACACTCAAACTCCTAAACTCTTAAAATCTTAATTTAAGATTTAGGTCTCTAACCCCTTATAACTACCCATTAATAATATACAATCATCTGGTTCGTTCTATTCTTTTATCCAGACCCTGGACTAACCTGCACCCTATGATTGCCTGATTATCATTCGCATATCATCATTTCCCACATGCATGTATATCATTAACCGACCTTTTCATCTTTCAGCCTACTTAGACAGCAAGTCTAAAACCCGTTCTTCTTTCTGACAGAAAACAACAAAATCTTTTATATATAAGTATATATAATATACGTATGAGTTGAAAATGTCATGTGGCCCTAGACTTATGAATGTGAAGAGCCTTTTTACGTGGAATATATATTGTATATATCATGATCGGAGCCATGTGCACCCAATTTAAGCTAAAAGATACAATGATAAGTTCCACAATCTTTCTCAGCTTTTGAAGCTAAAATTGGTGCTTCCCCTCCCCCATCTTCTTCAGAATGGCTTTTCCTTGCTAATTTTATAACATTTCTTAAGCATAGATTAGTATCTATAAACACACCGAAATCAAACCAAGGCATGTTGGGTTGCATGTGAGGGAAGGACATGTAGGCATCCCTTTTTTGAACCAAACAATTCACTATGAAGACCTACTCACTGGTTATTTGTTAATTTAAAACCACAAAAAAAACAAAGATTAATTAATTATGTATATGGCATTCTTTTCGACTCAAATTATCATACACTATGAGAGTGAACGGAAATATTTTATACAAAAAATTTATCTATAAAAATTATTTTGTGTTCCTATCATAATATATCCATCTTTTAAAATAATTTTTAATTGAGCGAGCACATTTAGCTGGTTGGCCAAGCTGTCCATCTTTGTTCCATCGTACTTCCTTAGGTCATGGGTTCTAAACCTACTAGGAACACTCCCCTTATTTCCCCTAGAGTCATCTTTCCCCTTTTCTCTAGGTAGAATTAGGATTACATTTAAGGTACGTAAAAAAAATTAATCATTTTTAACTGAATTAATATGGATGACAATAATTCGAGTAAAGTTTGATATAAAAAATATTTGATTCATAGTCAACATAAACTTTTTACACAAATATGTTTTATCTTAGGGTTTAAATGTTTATATTAGGATCAAGGATTTTGAATTTAGGGTTTATTGTTAGAATTTAGAGTTTATTATTTAGGGTTAAGGATTTAGAGATTTTAATTTTAAATTTTAAAACTTAAATAATTATACGTATGAAAAAAGTTTTATTGTCGGTGAATCAAATATTTTCTCTTAATATATTATGTACATAATTTTGTAATCTTTCTCTTTATTTAAAAATAATAAACTTTTGAGATCCACTAATTGGTCAAATAATCAAAGATGTTCATGTTATCTCAGTTTGTGTGATTTTAAATCTCGAAATTTATCTTTGGAATGTAATAACTCTCTACTTAAATAAAAGTAATAATGAACCTTCAATTTCTCCTAGTGTATTCTATTCTCACGTTACCCATGTGGAGTGATTTTTTATACTATAAAAAAGAAAATGAACATGCACAAGAGAAAAGTAAAATGCAAAAAAATACAATAAATTCGTATTAATATGATAATAGTTTTTATTTTTGTTATTACAATAAATATTGTACTCAAAACCTGAGAAAGGAAGGTGAATCTCTAAGTGACTGAATATCGTTTGTACAAAATTACAATTTCTATTAGAAGAATTAAATTAAAAATTCAGAGAGCGACCATAAATTTTCATATAACCGATTATTTAATTAGAAGTATAAGATAATTTAGGGGCTCCGGGTCATTATTATTATTATTATTATTATTATTATTATTATTATTATTCAGAGTGGGTTTATTAGAACGAAGCATCCTAATCCAATAGCATATTTGCCTATTAGATTGCATATTCAAATAGGGAAAAACTGGGTATCCCAAGTTATAGATACGACTTTTAGATCCTCTTTATCCTTTATTTGCAGTATTTAGAGTTATTAAAGCTTCATTTTAAGTAAATTTATCCGTTAGTATATTAGGATAAGGCGTTAGATTTTTTAAATAAAAATAATAATTCAAATACTAATATTATGAACGGAGAAAACTTAGTTTGAAGAGTTATACTCATAATATACTTTTACAATATTCAATTCGAATTATTCGAACAATAAATTAGATATCTAATATAATTTTTTTTAAATATATTTGATTGTGAAACAATAAAGAGTGGGTTAAAAGCAACTTTTTAAGACAAATAAAAGGCTTGTGGTTGTCCCTGGGTGATACCTAACCTAACTTAAAAAAAAAGAAGTAGATTTGGGTTATTATTCATTATCAAATAGGTAGAGGAATGCTTTATTATCCGAGTTTGACTCATTTTCAGTTGCATTTGATTTGACTCAGAATAGTGTAAAACTATTTCTTTAAATGAACAAGTTGGATTTTTTTTTTACAGTTTATTAAATAATTTTTCACTAAAAACAGGAACAGTAATTTGAATAAATAATCAAATCTTTGAACAAGTATAATTTATTCGTTAACAGTGGTACTACGTGGAAAAGAACATGCCTAGTGTAGCTACCATCCATATATTGCACATGCAAACATTCTTTTTTCTAGTTGCCCTTTAGATTTTCGGGTTTTCGTCCTGATTAATTTGTACCGATCTGCGTAGTACATCCGATTTTGGTGGATAAATTTTTTTTAAAAAAAATTAAATACACAAAAACTCAAACTTAAAACTTACTTAAACTATACTAAGCTGCTTCCATCCATATATTGCACATGCAAACATTCTTTGATGTGAAACAATGGCTCTGAATATGAGAGGGGGAAAGGAAAATATAACAGTTAACAGAAGAATTTTAGGTGGCTGTAGTTTTTGCTCGAAAGTGTAGAGGTGAAGACAAAATTACGTCCATTGCCAAAACAACAAAAAATGGTTTGAAAGGTTCTCATGAATCTCAATTTCCTAGGTTCAAATGAAAACAAAGATTATCTTGTCTAAAAGATGTGTGTCATAAAATTAATTGGTCAATCAAAAACTTATGACTATTGTTACATGGAACAAAAGGCGATCTCCGACCGGAAACATCGGTAAAATTTCCGTTTATGGAAACTGTAGCAAAGTCCCTCCTTGATTTAAAAAAACAACTGACAAACTAACAGTAGAATGATTAAGAAACCGACATTCTTTAAATAATGTATTAAGTTTTATGGATTAAGAAAGTGTTCGAAGAACAATAGGATTCGACTAAACTAAATTTAGAACTTAATCAACATTTTTATGACTATCGTATAAAGGAGGATTATTAAAACAAACGGTGAATTAATTCTGATAAAATAAATTTAGGTTTTAGATTTGGTACTCTTAAATAGTAGTTGTAAGTTTTTTTACATAACTTTGATTAAAATAAAAAAATTTAAAACTTTAAATAAACTCTAAAATTAAATAAAAATCCTAAATTTTAATATACAAACCTAAACCCCTCAACCTTGTGTAACAACCTAAATTTCTAAAACACTATAAAAACAAATCTTAAAATGTTTTTATTTCTTTTATCATAAAAAATTAAATTCAAAATAAAATAACTATGTTGTTTTTTCTTTTAAAAACTAAAATTTAAAAAATCTTTGTGACACTGTAAACATCTTAAAAAAAAAATAATCTTTTTTAATTTAGATAACTATCAAACTTAGTTTTTCGAAATATTAAAAGTCATTTTGACCAAAAAATAGTCAAAAATTACAAGCAAATTTTTTATTAAGGGTTTATTTTCATTTATTGCAATTCTAAACCTAAAAATTAAATGCATGCAAGACGGGACAAAATAAATATCTTTAACAACTTAACAACTAGGACAATTAATTAATCTCAAATTTTAGAAAATTTCAAGTCTTTATATAAATTTTAAAGTTTTAAAATTTATAAAACTTTTTCGAAAAATCAAAAAATAAATAATCAAAAAGTTATATAATATAAAAGATATTCTAAAAAATATATAAAATTGTGAAAATAATAAAAAATACCATTTTTATAAAATACCCATTGATACTTTTTTTTGGATTGGTGATTAATTTCAACTAATTTTGATTCGTAAATTTTCTCACCCAAAATACCCTTATCCACCACCTACCAACACCAGTTGTCCATTGGCAGTCATATCTGCTACCATACCCAGTTTTATGGTCTATCAAATACACATGGCTCAGTTGAAGCATTACCTTTCCTTTAAACTAATTATGTGCTGAAGCAACACCTCAATGGTCATATCAAGCAAAGCGTGCAACAAAAAACAAGTGCTCATTTTGGGGGCAAAGAACACAATTATAAACTGTAGAATACGTATATGAATGCAGTCCCTCTCAAGAACTCTTTTTAACTAATACCATATAGTGATTTTCTTTTGAAGAGTCGTCCCACTCAATTCCTTCGAGATGATTCCCAAAGTCAATATTCGATTCCCAATTTCCGCAACTCCATCAGTCCTTCCTCAACTAAACAAGTAAAAAAAAACAAATGGTTACATGCAAAACGGTCGGGCTCAGCAATAATACATGCAAGGGAATAACTGAACTTAAATGCAAAGTTTGGTTAAACCAACAGAGAAAGAAAAAGATTAGAGGCTGGGAAAAAGTGCACCAATGCTTGATAAAATTAGGATTACCATCGACAGCATCATGTGAACTTGGTGAATGTGCAGAACGGCTGATCCAAAATTTAAGTCGCTCTTTGGCTGTATCCTCCTCGATGCCGTGGGATTTGGCTCTTCTCCAAAAATATGTAAGCCATGCCTATACAGTATGTTGTATAAATGGTCAACCGCATAATGTCGTATTCCTTTTTCCAAGTGTCAAACAGGACATACAAAATACTAAAGGCAAAGTTATTCTTGTACTTTGTATGGTGATCACTGCTTAACCAGGAACCATTTTAACAAATTGGCCTAATCAATTTAAAGGAAAACAAATTGAAAATCCAATATTTAAGCTCGGCACTACGCCAACAGGTCTAGCAAAAAGGGTCAAGGAATCTCGTCCCTTGTTGGCAAGTAAATTAATAGGCAATAACATGGAAATTCCAAAATTTGAAGCCGATGCAATTTCCACACATGGAAAAATATACATGTCATTTATTGGGTTTTATAAACAGACTCGAATTAGTATCTAGTTGGGCCAGGATAAAGCTAGTGCCACCAGCAATCAAACAAAATAGTTTAACAGGAAGACCAAGAAATTCATGAGCTTGGTGGATTAATTACTTATGAAATGGCAGCAAACATCACTGAGATAAAACTGCAGATAACAAAGAGAGACATCGGCCATACCTCCTTGAATAGAACATCCTCAGACTCCTCTGGACTCAATTCTGCAATAAAGCATACCAGTCATTCTTGTAATCACAAGTAATTCATATTGCTATTGAATGTCAAAATCAAAGACAGAAAACCAGTTACATCAAGATTATATATAAGAAACAATGAGAAAACGAGAGACGTTTACTTCCATCCTTTCTATTAATGGTTTTATGTCTCTCTCTCTCTCTTAAGGCACCATCTTTACTCCTTAGTTTGGGAACATGGTAATACAAACAAATGGGACAGCAAGTAAATAAATAAAGACTTACCAAATGCCTCCATAAACTTTATATCACGTGGTGATTTGATATCTGAAAAACATGCATTGAATTAGCAAAAAGCAAAGAAATCAGCTTGTAAACAATAAGATAAAAATGAAAAAAAAAAAAAAATTTAACAATTTAGAAGTCAGCAAATAGTTAAGCAAATATGTGACAAAGTAATATAGAGTATACCGGACAAAGAAAGTCTAACAGAACTTGCTCTTCTCTGTTGGGAAAATGCATTCACGATAGCTTCTTCAACCTTCAAAAAACATGTAAACTAAATTATTAAACTAGTGGTCAGTGCACATAGCATCTTAATTCCAAAAGTGCACCACTTAATTTTCTTTTAGGTAGGAGAGGGAGGGAGGGGAGGGAGGAGAGCACCTTTAAGGATGCAAGCTCCTTCAAACCCATTTCAACTGAAAGCATACTCTCAATATTTCCTTCTCCAGTCAGGTCACTCAAATCCTCAACAAGTTTGCTCCTCTTTTCATTCTCGACATCACCTGCTTGACATTGTATATAGTTTTAAAACAGGATAAATGTGTATGATGTGATATGAGAAAGATGCTGCTATCTAGTTAACAAGAATAACACCTTGCTAGCGAAAATGTTATCTGGCTATTAACCACAATGCATAAACTATTTATGATTACTAGCCTTTTTCAGAAAACTCCTCCTTAGCTTTTTGTCCAGCAGAAACAACCACCTCAAAAGGAAGAGGAGCTAATGATGACCAGTACTCATGCTTAGACACAGCAATATCTGCACAGATACCTATAAAGCACGAGAAATCATGTGAAACAGTATGGCCTTAATGATGGATAAATTGTACATTAAACTACAGCTAAATGCAATGGCATTATAATTGTCAGTTTGAATAAATGATCACATTCTCAACCTTTCAACAACTTGACATGAGGCAGGATAAAGTATTTTTTCTTAAGGAAAAAGAAAAGTTGACATTAATCATCCATAATGACTGCCGCATGATTCAACAAGATTTAATCAAAAGAAATACTCCTAACTAAATTTCAAACATAAGTTATCCAGTAACTACCATATCTCGCAGCTAAGCCCCAGTAACGAGCAAGCCAACACCTCTTAAGGACAACTTCTTCCTGAAATTCAAATGCATAAAGCAATTAATCTTCTAATAAAAAGTGAAAGACTCCTCATATTTTGCAAGAATTTAAGCACATACCATCTCATTTTGAGTCAATACCATTCTTTGAGTCATTGAACGAAGGGCTTTTACTTCAGATTCAGCTCCATTAAGTTGGCTTGCAATGGCTGTCACCTCATCTTTAGCATTCTAATTCAAGCAAAATTAATGCATAAAATAAAGCACAAGGGAATGCAGCATAGAAACAGAAAAAGTTATTATATTCATTTAGAAGGTGAGAAGATCATAATTTAGGAAGACCACTTGCTGATATTTACCTCAACTTCAGATCTAAGAGACAAAATCTCCTTGTCTACAACATTGCTGGTTTGCTTAGCATCCTTAAGTGCAGCCTGTGAAGATAAAAGAAAAGGAAATGAACTATTCTTCTTTTGCATTATCTTGAAGCTAAAATTGAAAGAAGAAAAAAATGGCATTTCCTATTCTCAGATGGAAAGTGTCAAGTTTATCACAATTGATGAAACTCAAACTTCAACTCATTTGTGGTCTAATGACGAGGCTGAGTTTGCCTCACTCAAATCAACATTAAATATAAATAAATAAAGACTGAAATATAGCCGGCAAGCCTAGAATTAGCCATTTTTCCACAAATAGAGCAGAACCCAAAATTTCCAATCACCTCTCTTTGACGCAATGCAGCCTCTTTCCTGTAGATGGTAACACAAGATGTTAGAAAAAGGTAAAGGAAACTAAAGTGGATAGAAAAAGATACGCCTTAAGGTTGTTTGAACCAAAATCTACCTGCTTAACAGTTTCGCTTCCAAAGATACCCCTTCTCCAAGAGCAGCAACCTAAAAACTCAGGAGGATAAAAAGGAACAAGTAAATCATCTTTATATGATGGGAAAACTACATAAATGGTCAACTGAACCTTTAGGACGGATTCATTTTAGTTACCGTACTTTTAAAATATTCGATAAGATCACTCAACTTTTAGTTCGATTTCGATATGGTCCCTCCCGTTACATTCCTTTAAAAGTTGACGTTGGTCTTCATTTTTTCCTTAATAAAAAATGGATAAACTACATCAATCATCACTCAACTTTCTTCTCACTCCTATTTTAGTCATTAGAGTTTAACAATTTTCAATTTAATAACTTAACTTTCGAATTGTTCATATTTTGACCACTATCAAATGACATGGTTCTAAAATAGAAAAATTCGATTAATCCTTAAAAAAATTCGATTAATGATTTTTTTATTTTGCTTATTAAATTTATCATATTATCATATTTGATATTTTAATAAACAAAGTAAAAAAAATTATTACTCAAATCAAGTATTCTAATTAACTGGTCAATCGATTATCTGATTTAATTGGTACAATATAAGATCAAGAATTAAATAATTTGAATTTAGCAATTAACCAAAATATTTTTTAAGGATTAATCGAACCCGATTTCGGTACAATTTTTAAAATAAATTATTTCGATTCGGTTACGGTTCATAATTTTAAGCAAAATTGATTAACCGATCTGATCTATTATATACAATATTTCTAAATTTTATGCAATACAAAATCTTATACTCTAGTGATTTTGATACCCTTCTTATTTTTTTAAAAAAAAGTTTTAGCTCTGGGTAAGATTAATGGGTGTAAACTTTCAATTTTTAATTTTCTAGTTGTTTTTACACTTTTATCACAACGAACAATTTTAAATTTACCATATTGTCATATTTTAATAAACAAAGTAAAAAAATCATTTCTAGAATCAATTCGAAAGTTAAATTATTAAATTAAAAATTTTTAAACTCTAGTGACCAAAATAGGAGTGAGACGAAAGTTGAGTGATGATTGATGTAGTTTATTTATTTTTTATTAAGGAAAAATGAAAACTAACATTAAAAGAAGATAACGGGAGTGACCACATTGAAAGTAAACTAAAAGTTCGGTGATTATATTGAAATCGAACTAAAAGTTGAGTGACCTTATTATTTAAAAAGTACAGTGACCAAAATAAATCTGCCCTAAAAATTCAGTGATCATTTATGTAGTTTACCTTTATGTCGATATGAGTTACTGCTGTAGTTTATTCCCTAAAGGCAATAGGACTTGATAGAAATGTTCTACAATTTTATGTATATTAAGCACGTACATAACATGTGTTAGAAACTCTAAACATGTCAATGTCGACTTTACATTTTGATTATTACTCTGAAGAAATGACTTTAAAGAATTTGGACTTCACTTACATATAAACCTACACTCTCGCTAAATTTAGAATTGAAAAAATGTACTAAATAAAGTTATGTAACTTAAAAAGTCTTTAAGATTACATATATGTTAGCATCCCTAAATTGTATTTGAAACAATCCAGTAGTTGGAGTTTAGCTTTGAGGGGACGTTTGGTTCGCAGAAAAGATAATTACCAATGGAAATAATCTTTTCGGAATCAAATGCGCACGTTTGGTTTAATAGAATTCCCTCCAGGGGTAATACTAAATTCCCAATAGTTGCTTCTTTTCCCCAAAATAGTGAGAATGTCATTTCTACCCTATTCTTAGGTATTAGACAGTTTGCACCACTTTAGACTAAAATACCCTTGAAATAATATGTTGTAATCAAATAAATCATTATTTTCTATTTTTCCAACAATATTTTTTTTATATGTTAAAATAATTTTTTATCTAACCCAAATTGTTGTATAATAAAATATATAAATCACACTCATCATTAAAAATAATTTTTAATATTATTTCTTCTCTAAAGAATAATTTTTTATTTATATGGTAAAAATATGTATTATTCAATTTTAAATCACGTTATAAATTTTGTTTGAAATTTTAGATTTTAAAGAATAACTTTTCATTTTAAAAATAATGTAAATTGAGTAATAAAACATATAAATATAATATTTATTGTTAGTTATTAGTATATTTGATTTAGTAGCGAATGTGATGATTATTATAAAAGATTATAATTTTGTTATTTTTTCCTATATTTTTCAAATATATAATTATAATAAATTAAAAATATTTAAATATATAATATTGTAATATAACATTAAAAACTATATTCAATTATTTGTGTAAGAACTTTATAAAAGAAAATATATAAATTAAAAATAAAAAATATCTCCAATGAATTTTCATGCAAATACTTTCACTTTAATAGTAGAAGTTTGACTAATTTAAATAATTTAAATATATATATATATATCACAATAATAATTTTGTAAAATATGCATTCGGTAATCTTATAATCCACCAACCAAACGATGTACTTTTATATTCATGTCAAACAAACCAAACAAAGTAACATAACATTCCCAGTAATATGTCAAGTAATGAATCATTCCGGATATCCTATTCCCAAAGGTAATATTACGTGAACCAAACGCCCCATGAAGTTGTTAAGCTTTAACTCTAAGGATTACAAAGTTATATTTTTGAAATAGGAGAGAAATATCAACCAAGGTACCATCTACCACTCGAAGAGGATTTATGTGGCATAATTATAGAAAATAAAAATTACCAATAACACTTCAAATTATCAATTTTCGGATTATGCAAAAGAATTTGTAGAACTTGATATATAACATCTACAAAACATGATCATTAAGTAGTTTTTAAGAAATATAAAGTTACTCATTTGAGGAAAATTATGAATAACAAGTTCAAAATTTTAAATGAAAATAATAATTACTAGTTACCTGTTTTTCAAGCTCTCTAACTCTAGCCTCCACTTGCTTGCACCTTTCTTCCTCAAGTCTGAGCTGCAAAGTTTTTTCAAGAATCATTCAACTACAATCAAATGTGATTAGATCCCATGCTACATGTTAAATTGACAAAGTACAAGAATTCCACACCTTATCTAGGACGTTCTCGTTTTCTTCTTGCAGCATATCAAGCTGCATGACAAGTAATTATCAGTTTTACAGATGGCAAATTTAAAATTCATTTCCTCTGAATAAAAGACAAACATTTATATTATTAAAGGGTGATTAGCATACTTCATCAGAAGTGCAGAAGCCTCACGGTGATCTCCGGTATCTTTTGAGTTAAACCCAATGTCAGATGTAAATCTGCATCCATAGATGTTTACACAGTTAATTTGCTACATGAATAACCCCAAACCTACTTCCCCCTTTTTCTTGGGCAGAAACATACTTCCCTTAAGAGCTAGTATTTTCTATACAAACTCACAGATATTAAAAAATGCCCTTTTCTCTGAATTGTGAAAGAAATTATAATTTTTTTATACATGTTAAAGAAAAAAAAATGACTACTTTCAAAGCAAGAACTCAATAGTAAAACTTAACCAAGATGGTATAAATTGCTGTTGCCAGAATTATAAATATTTGATATATGCATGCTAAAAGACCATAAAAATGAAATAAGTAATACATCCTAGAAATAAACAATGAACAAGTTAGTGTCGAGATTTATTTGATCATCTAGAAAGTCCTATGACAGAATAAGGAAATTAAATTTCTGGACTTTGCTTTTCATTAGAGTTAGAGAGTGAGACATTATGTCCATCACTACATTTTATACCTTCTCTCTGGTTGCCGGTTTTTCGGAGGCTCAGAAGGTAGAGATACAGCAGTCCTCAGTGATGTTTTACTGGGTGGTGGTACAGGTGGTGTCGTACGAAGAGACATTGCTGACCTTCCGGCTGATGTTGATCGAACTGTTGGTGCTTCCTCTACCAAGTTCCGTGCCAACTAGTGTCAAAGTCTCATCAGATATTTCCGGTGAGCTTTCCACATAGACTAGTAAAGTAATACATCTAGTTTGGAGTTTAACATTAGCAATTCAAGCATAAAGCATTCTTAGGTTAACCATAATCCACGCTATCATTTTGATTTTATTAACTTTCTCCTAATACAAAATTTTAACCGAAAATTTTAAAATCCTAATTTAGAAGAAATTACTAAAAATATAGCAACAGAATTTACGACACAATGCAACTAAAATCAATTTGTGCTGCATCGTACTCAGATCAAATCCGATCTTATTATTTGCATTTATTAACATTCTCATAATACCAATTCTCAACCGACAAGGATTTTTTTAATCAAACACAAAATTCGAATTTAGAAGTAGTACTGAACATGGAGCAATAGAATTTAAGACAGGAACAAACTACAATATACTTTGTGCCGCATCAAACACAAAGATCAAATCCAATCTCAAATAAAAAGCAAACGACTAAAATACAGAACAGTAAAAGTTTAGCAAATGGAATAAACTTACGGCAGGTGAAGGAGATCTCCCCATCCTCGTAGAGTTAAGAGCGGCTTTATTACCGGCACTGCCAGCAGTAGCAGCGGCGTTAACCTTTCTAGACAGAGCGAGAGGAGGCGGAGCACTATACTTGAAAACTAGATCATCGCCGTCATCTTCTTCATCGTCGTTGCCAGTGGTTTGCGAGGCCATGACCTGAGCCAGCCGCTGAGCCGCTGCTTTCGCGGCGAAGTTTTGCGTGCGCTTGATGCTGGAAATGCCAGTGGCGGATGCAGAACGGGAGTGGTGCGGTTGCTGATGCGCCGGCGACAATGCAGGTGACTCGACACTGCCGCCGGTGCTCCTCGTGCCTGAGTAACTACTCCACCGGCGCGTGTAGACGGGGCTCTCCGTTCGCTTCCGGTCCATCAAACCGAAGTTGCTAAAACTGGAGCTTATTTAGTTCAATTTATCCGCAATAACAATAAATAATTATATAATTCAGAAGAAAGCGAGTGAAATGCGAAAGCCAAGCCTAGATCTTGGTGAAAGGGGAGTAGAAAGACACAGGATAAATATGTTTGAGGGTTAGACGGAGATTTCTTGGCATTTTATTTTTATAATTTTAAATTTTATCCATTCCGTCATCTGTTTTCTTAGTGAATATGTATTTGTAGTATTCGTTTTTTTATAACGGATAATAGCAAGAATGACTCCTAAACTTTAGCAGTTCTTTTAATATGATATAAATGTATTTTGGTTTATTACTGATATCTAATTATAAAAACAAGAAAAATTATTAAATGTACTCGTCTTACTAAGTTATTCGTGGTCTCAGCTAATAAAATTTATTCACCTCATTTTCTTTTAAGTTGAGTCTTTACCTATTTTTTACATGTAAATAAAGAGATAATAGTTATTTGAAAATTAGTTTAAGATAGATGTACCTTATTGGCTAAAACCACAAATAATGTGGTGAACCAGGTCTATCTAATAATTTCTCCTTGGTACTCTTCTTTGGTCACGTGTTTATAGAAAAATCATGACCTCTAATGATATGACCTTCTCCGCTAGCCGGGTCTATCTAATGATATTTTTGCTATCGCCGCTTACTCTCAAATCCTTAGTCCTTTCATTTTCTTTCAAATATAGCCGCTTGTTTTTCATTTTTTTTTATTTTTTCTTCGCACATTTTGTTGCGTTTTCCTCTACCTTTGTGGCACGTATTCTCTGTATTTATGGCACATCTCTACCTTGTAGCATGTTTCTATGGTTACTTTGGTAGGTTTTTGGTGTTTATACGGTGACCCTCGCAGCGTTTATTTCTTATTTGTGTTTGTCGGTGGTCATGTAGAGCTTGATCTCCTTTTAGGTTGTTTGTCGATGTAATCTATAACAAATTGTCGTTTTTTTAGGATAAGTGTGAAAGGTGGTTGCCAATTTAGGGAATTTTATCTAATTCGTGTTTTGACAACTCCCCAGGGACCTTTCCTACAATGGACCGTAGAGATTTTATCTGGTGCAAAGAGGAAGTGTCTATCTACTTGTACACCCCTTCTTGGCCTAGCAGAGAACCAGGTTAGAAAGTGTTATTAGAAGACATATTCGGAGATCAAAAATTTAATCGAAATATTTTATTAATCTCTTTTGTGGATTAACAAACTAACTTATTAACAATTTACTCAAATTTGGGTCAATTTTAAACTTTTGTAAACTTAGGGATCAAAATGTGAATTTTACAAGTTAAGGGTCTTTATCAGAATTTCTTTTTACTAGCCTTCAATTGAACTTATCAATTACTAGCCTGTGAAATTTTATCACTAACTGGGGTCATTTACCTATCCAATTAGACCATACAAGATTCAGTGGCCATTTTATAAAATATTCAAAACTATATTCAATGTTTTTTTTACAAAATTAACTAACCCCATATCGATACACCTTGGGGCTGTATCGATACGGATACACATAAATCACATCTTCATTCGAATCTGCCAAATCTTTTATCGATACAGCTAAGCTAGTATCGATACGGGTTGACCAAGGTTGACTTGTTTCAATACACCCTAAGGCTGTATCGATACAATTTATTTCCCAGGCTTTATTGCTAAAATATGTATTGATACACTTAGACCTATATCAATACCCTATGCTCGACCTGGGTCTAACTAGGCCAAATATGCAAGGCCGTATTAATACAGCTTGACCTGTATCGATACACTTGTATTGTAATGACAGATTTTAGCTGGTTTTTATTCGAATTAACCTATAGAACAATGTCCAAACTTTACCAAATTTTACCAATGAGCTATTAATCAATAATTCTAATAGCATACAAAATTTTATAATATTTCAAATCCATTTACTAAGTTTTTACCTTTTGGTGCCTTTAAGCCCATTTGACTAGTTTTATTATTTTACAAACACACCATATTTCATATATAACACCTAGACACTTTTATTCTATTACACATATATCAAAATAGGCAAATATAATATGTCTAAGCCTTATGCCACCTTACTAGGAGTTCAAAGCAAAATACAAGCATACATGAGATGGACGGGAGTGACTTGCAACTTCAACCACATGATTGAAGCTCGAATTTCTTCAAGATCCTGAAATGCATGAGACACACGAACATTAGGCTTACATAGCCTAGTGAGGTAGTTATAACATGCAAACAAGTTCTTTGATGGCATGTATATCATGTAAGCACGCTTGGATGATATATACATAACATTAACATATACAATTCAGGCTTAACATCAACATATAGTGATTTCATATATTAAATGCAAAACACATATTCTTCATCTTCCCCTTGGACTTAGCAAGTTGTGGATACGCGGATTCCCCTATACACCAAATCGTATCGAAAGTAGGCCTTAGCCTTGAGTCGTAGCTCCGGAGTCCCTTACACAATCCAACCTTTTCTCCCCACATATAGGTCGTAGCCCGGACCATAGTCCAATCCCTTACATGATGAGCTCAAATAACCCTATGGCATGCCAATTGTATCCAAAGTCCGCAAGTGTCCAAGGTTACACATTTCATCATAAAACTTACCTTTGTGCCCTTAGGCCATATCACATCAGATTGCAAATTGAGCCTTGGCTCTAATTAACATATCATATCATTTATGCATCATATCAATTCTCGTGGATGTCAATGTTAACATTAAACATTTTTCACGAATAATGTATGACAAATGAATCATAAAGCATTGAAATGCATCAAAAGCAATATAGTGGCCTTACCACACTTACCACAAGGAATTCGTACCTTGTAAGCTCTACTTGAGCTATCCAAATAAAGACACAACGTAAACACAATTCAAATGCAACCGGGATGGCACCTAGCCGGCCCCGAGACACGACTACACTCACCTAATGCTTGGAGGCTTCATGGTTCTCGGATAACGATCCTCTTGCCATTGGAAGTGCTCGGTAATGAAGATGGTAAAGATGGCTTGTCTTCCACCACCGCTAGTTCAAAAATTGGAGAATTACATTAGAGTTGAAACTAATGATTCACAAACGTTTTTTCAAGCTTACCAATGCTTGTAGACAACATCAAAATAAGGGAAATTAACCATTTAACACATGGGCTTAGCTTGAACATTCAAGACTTCAAATCTGGAAATTAAACTCTAAGGATTGATGGAATCATCAAACTAACATAGGAGTTTTACTCACCAAGCTACAAGCTTCCAAATGTTTAGTGGAAAAGGTGACAAAGATCAAAGATTGGATTGAGGTGCTTTCTTGAGCTTGAGGAAGAAGATGGCAATGAAGGTGCTTGCTTAAGGTGCTTATCAAGGTTTAGTGGAAAAGGTGAAGGAAGATGATAGCAACTATAATATGCTCTCGATTGGTTTTAACCAACTTAAAATGTTTCTAATATATCCTCTTTTTCCATGTATTAGCCGGTGGAGCTTACCCTCCAAGTAGAGAAACCTTAAGATATTCTTTTTTCCATTTTTGCACAATTAAAGCTATATAATTAGCCACCAAGTTCAACCAATCTCCTTCCAATCACTTTACATACTTCACGTGGGAATGTTAAGCAAGGTGGTGACTCATCTTTGAAAATGGTATAATTACAAGGATGGCCCTTTAACTTTTCAAAGTTTGTACTTTGTCCCCAAACTTTAATTTTTTGCAATTTAGTCACTAAAATGACTTTCATTCCTTGCAAAAAGGTTCAACAACTTCAATTAATCCCAAATAACTTTCGTTACTTCAAATTGGATACAAATATTGAGCAATTACACCATTCAGGTATGACTGGTACCAAATTTCAAATCACTGGAACCTAATTTCGACTATACCGATTTTCGGGGTGTGACACTACTGGTGCAACACTTATCTTTTCTTTTTAGTTTTACTGTTTTTTTTGTTGCTATTTTTTATGTTCTAAAACCTCTATTAGGTTATGTTATGTTTTGATTTTATTTTATTTGCCAATAAAGTTGACTAATTAATGTGTCAAAAAAACTAATTTTGAGTTATATTGTTTTTTTTTAACAATTATTTTTCATCGTTCATATTTTTAAATGGACACTTAAAATTCTTCAAATTAAAAAAAAAAACTTTTAAACTCTAAAAATATCAGTTTTTTTTATTTAGTTTCACAAGCTTTAAAGAAGCTTTTTAAAAAATAAATTGATAAAGTGATTGAGGACGATGAGACAAGTTCATTTTATATTTATGGTGGTTGTAAAAGATGTTAGAGAATGTTAATTTTCGACAACAAATAAAAATGAGAGAAAATCTAAGTGTTTGATAAAAATAGGTAAAAAGAAGAAAAAAAATTAACACATATCAGAATAAAGAATTTTTTTTAACGTCGACATCAAAATTATAATGTTATTTCATTGGTGGTGTATCAAGTAAAGCTCATATACATAAAACACACAAAAACACGTACCATATTATTAATCTTGTGGTTCAAACCCTCAACTATTAAAGGATGCACTCTCACTCACTAGTGCATCAAACAACATATTTCGAAAGTTAAATTTCTTTTCTTTTGATTAAATAAAGATCATGTCGAGATTTAATCTTATATAAGATGGAGCAACACGAGTATTCTTATTCACTAGACCAATTAATGAGTTTCAAGTTAAATTTTCTTTATTTATAAGATTTTTTTTAACCACAAATATCGAATTCATTGTTCGACTAATTCGAATTGGGTTCTTAAGATGCCCATTATGGGGCGGCACTTCTCACCAGTTTTCTTCATTCACGACGTCAAGATTCAAATATTTAATCTTGCTTAAGGAATCTTATATCTTATTCGATTAGATCAATTGATTGTTGGTATTTAGAAGATTTCTTTAAATATATAGAAATGGCTTTTTCTAATAGAAAGATAAATAATTGTTCTTGCTACTAATACAAAGATCCTAGTATCAAAGGCGGAGCCCGGGGTTGGCAGCAGCCAAGTTACTGTTTGGCCCTTTTAACTTAGGTAAGAACTTTAAACTTCTAATTTAATATAAGGGTAAATTTCACTTTAACCCACCTTAAATTGGTGAAGACGTAATTTGATCTCTAAAAATATAAAGATACCAAATAATTTAATTATAAAATTATATTTTAACTATTTAAACATCTTCCAATTCAATTATGCCCCAAAGAAAACAAATTGGCTTCGCCCTTGCTTAATATGCTTTGACCCATAAAATACCATCGAATATGTTTATATTATACGATTATATTTAATATATCGTCAGTGCGTAAGCTTTAAACAACGTGCATTTACGGACCACAACTAACCATCTTATAATGAGCGAAATAAAAAAATAGAGTAAAGTACACTAATGGTCACTAAAATTTTAGGGCGTGTTTATTTTGATCATCAAACTTTTAAAATTTTTATTAGGTTCAATCAACTTTTATTTCGCTTTTATTTTGGTCTCTCTCGTTAGTTTCTATTAGAAAATGCTGACATGTTCCATTAATTTTCCTTTTTTCAATAAAATAATATATTTTAGATCTCACTTTCAGTTGATTAAAACCATCTCACGTAAACTATTCTCTTTCTTTTTCTTTTTTTCCAAAAGCTTTTAAAGATGAAAATGACATTTTCTATTATGATATTTTAGTCTCTTTCGTTAGCTTCCGTTAGAAAATACTGACATGACTTATTAATTTTTCTTTTTTTTAATAAAATAATATATTTTAGATCTCATTTCTAGTTGATTAAAATCATCTCATGTGAACTATTCTTTTTCTTTTTCTCCAAAAGCTTTTAAAGATGAAAATGACCTTTTCTATTCTTTAACGGAAGAATCTTGAAAAATCACCAGCACCAAAATGTCCACAGTTTCCAAAAGCTTAAAGAAAATCCTACTCTGATATATCCCGTATAATAAAGTCAACAACACCAAATTGTCCACAGTTTTCAATTTTACACCACCCCATAACAACACGTACCACAACAGCTACAATCGCAAAAGTGATAAAGACACGCCGTATTAGTTGACTCCTCCACCTTCAAAAGCAAAGTTCATATACTATGAAGGTTAGATTTGAATACGAATATATGCATAAGCTTACAACATATATTCATAGAGATCTATATCTGAACTTACACATAAATAGAAAGAAAACTATAATTGGGTAACCGAAAATACAGAAGGAAATAAAAGAAAACTAATTTGAAAAGTTTAGTCCTAACATAAACATGCTTGAGCATATATTTAATTAGTAGTTAAAGAACATAACTTCTTTACCAAGATGTAACCTCTTCCAATGCACATGAGATAATTGTAGTGGGATATTAAAAGACGTGGATGTGGGTTGATAAAACTTGAAAACCCAAATTCATTTCCTAAGATTTTAAAATTCTTGTGGACTATACAGTGAACTGATTTATGATTAATCTCTAAGTTGTAAAATTGTATTGTTAAGATTCTTCCGTTAAAGAATAAAAAATATTATTTTCATTTTTAAAAGCTTTTGAAGAAAAAAAGAAAAAAATGAGTTTAATCAACTGAAAGTATGACTTAAAATCTATTATTTTATTGAAGAAAAGAAAAATTAATGGGTCACGTCAGTATTTTCTAATGAAAGCTACGGGAGTGACAAAAATGAAAGTGAAATAAAAATTGAGTGACTAATAAAAAATTTAAAAGTTCAATACCAAAATAATTGCTCCCTAAAAATTCGATAACCATTGGTGTACTTTACCCAGAAAATATTGAAGGACTTTTATTTAATTTTCATTTTAAAAATAGGGGGAAAATCAGCAGCTCTTTACACCGAAAACTATGGAGAATTGCTTAACAATTTACGGTTCCGAGGGAAGTAATTAGGGGTGTAAATGAGCCGAGTGAGTTCGTCTCGACTCGTTAAGAATTCGAGTCGAGTTTAAGTTTGATTCGAACTCAATCGAATCAAGTGTTGACAGATCTTTGACTGTGTCGGACTCGAGTAGCTCGTCATCTGTCACGTCTCTTTTAAAGTCTTATCAAGAAAAAACTTTGATACACAAGTTGTGTAAACTCAAGCTTGCTAATTTTAGGGTTTAGGTTGTTGGGTTTAGAATTAGGATTTAGATTTTAGGGTTTGAGACTTATGGTTAGTGTTTTAATTTTAGAAATATAGATTTTAAATTATAAAAAATAAAAAATTTAGTATATTATATTTTCGAGTCGAGTATCAAAAAGTTCGGTTTGGCTCGTTAAGAACTCGAGCCAAATTCGAATTCAAATCAAATTTTAATAGAATTTTAATTGAGTTAAACTCGAATAACTATCGATCTGTCACATCTTATCTACTGCCCTAAAAGCAATAATCACAGTCAAATAAAATCGTCTAAATATCGTCCAACGCAGCAATAATCTCTAACAATCGCCTGGTTTCAGATTTTTTTCCTATTATTTTCTCTTTCGTTGCCTAAGATTTTTTTGGGATATTTATTAATAAATCTTTTATTATTTTTTATTTTACTCATTAACCAGGTGGTTGATTATGATTCACGGCGCATCAAATATAATCTCTATATTATTATAAAACACTTCAATTTAGTATTTCTTGAGTTAATAGGCTTAAATGTCAAATAAGTGTTAAATTATATATTTTTTCTAGATACGTGGTTAAAGTATTTTACGAGCTAAATAAGTGCTTAACGTTTTTAAAATTTTTATTTAGGTGTTTTGCCGTTAAAAGTCGTTAAAAATTTTGTAGTCAGTAAAAAGATGACACGTGACATGTTTTATTTTTAAAATATCTTAAAATTCTCAAAAATTCCTCAAATCTCTAAATTCTTAATTCTCAAATCTCGATTCCAATCGTTGTCGCTGTCAATCGCTGACGGCGTGCCCACCACTTCCGCATCGGACTCCACATTCATTTCTCCTATTGCTCTGTCGCCGATAATCAGTAGACGTCGTGCCTATCAATAATATAAAGTCGGACTCACGAAAAGAAAACAATTGGCGAAAAATGACGGCCGATCGGCCAATGAACGACGTGCGGCAAGAGAATAAGACAACAGTGGCCAGATTTAGGGATCTATAGATTTTAGGGCTATTTTGTGAATTTTGGTAAATATAAGGGTTTTTTAAGTAAGTTAACGGCGGGCACTTAAACGGGTAACTTTAAAAACGTTAAACACCTACTTAGTTCGAAAAAACTTCGAGCACCTATTAAAAAAAGTATAGTTTAAGCATTTATTTTACACTTAAGCCATAATAATACTAACTCAATTAAAAATTAAAAATAAAAAGTATAGTTTACCAAAGCATTTAAAATTTAAAAAACCTAACTTAAGCGTTGGGTAAATAATAATACTAACTCAATTCAAAAAATAAACTAAAAATACTGAAAAAGTACAAAATGGCATTATCAAAATTGAATTGTTAATAAATTACTATCTTTAAATTTTCAGTTTTAAAATAACTTAAAAAAACCTGAAAACAAAAATTTTTTGCTCATGGTATAATTACTTAAAAATTATTTTGTTTCTAAAAAAGCGTTATGGGTTTAACAAATATAATTGGTAAGTTAAAATTTGTCACCGACATAATTTTGTTTGGGAAAACAGTTTCAAATGTATTAGGTATAAAATTTAGGAAAACAATAAGTTTTCATTTATGTATTTTAATTTAGATTTCAATTTTAATTTTTGTATTTAAGTATTTTAAAAAAATCACATTTTAAAACTTTAAATAATAATAAGTGAACATTATGAAAAATTAAGACTTGCAATCATCGAATTGAAGAACAAAAAGTGAATCTACAACTTATGTACAATACATAAATTAATAAAATAATTTAACATATTTTATCGTTACTATTTGAGTCATGACTAAAATTCTAAAATTTGAAAAAAAGACTAAAATTGATTACATTAAAATATAAGGATTAAATCCATAATTTATACGTAATAAAAAGACTAACTATAGAATTTAACCAAAAAAATACGAACGGCGTGGCAAAACCAGGCGTTTTGAGTACCTTTAAGGCTTTAAGCGACTCGAGTTTCGTCTGCTTTAATCCATTTCTCTATTTTTTTTTTATTTTTTCCCCTCTCCAAAATAACCCCAAAATGGAACCCCAGCTTCCGCCGCCAGCGGCGACTTCACCTCCTCCTATCACCACCACCACCGCAACCATCCCCGCCACCTATCCCGACTCTATCGACTCATCGCCACGCTCCCGTAACACGGACTCATGGGACGACCCAGCTCCTTCTACTATAAACTCAAAGCTCCGCATTATGTGCAGCTATGGCGGCACCATCGTCCCTCGTCCTCACGACAAAGTATTATGCTACATCGGCGGCGACACCCGTATGGTCGTCGTGGACCGCCACACTTCCCTCGTTTCTCTCCAGCGCCGCCTCTCCGTTTCTCTTCTCCACGGCCGCCCTTTTACTCTAAAGTACCAACTTCCTTCCGAAGACCTCGACTCTCTCATCTCTGTTACAACCGATGAAGACGTCGAAAACATGATCGACGAATACGACCGTACTTGTTCCCAAACAATGCCGTCAAACAAGTCCTCGCGTATTCGCCTCTTTCTTTTCCTATCAATCCAGAGGGGATCCAGGTATCTTCGCATTCGATGGGGCCGATTATAAACAATTCAACGAAGTCCGATGAATGGTTTCTTAATGCGTTGAATGGGGCGGGGTTGTTGAGCAGAGGGTTTTCTGATTCGGCGACGAAGGCGAATTGTTTGCTGGGATTGGATGATGATCGGCAGGGAAGTGTTGTTGAAGTTTGTTCGAAAGATGAAGGGAGGGGGAGTCAGAAGAATCTGAATTTGAAAAATCAAGATGTTCAGTCTGTTCCTGATTCTCCTATGCTTGAAACTAATTCTTCTTTCGATTCCACTTCTTCGCCTCCAACTCAAGTCCACGCCGATGATCAGAAGGAGCATAAAATGGCGGGGATTGAGGAACAGTTTGTTCAGCTCACTGTAACTGCAGCTGCTTCTGGTGGAGGGGCGAAGCAGCAGGATGAAGGACTTATGGGTTTGTCATCGGCGCCGCAAGCTGTTTCTGGTGGTGGGGTTTCTGGGGAACATACGAATTGGGGTTGTTCGGATGACGAGAGATCGGATCACGGGCGTTCCTGTTGGGTACAAGAAACCATCACCACCTCCACAGTCACTGCCTCAGGGTGGTGTTCTTCAGAATCAACAGAAATCTAGCAGTGGTCATGATTTGGCTTCTCCTGATTCCGTCTCTAGGTACCCTTTACATCTTTGTTTCCATGCCTTAATTTTGCTTGGATTTACTTTTAGAAAGTAGCTGAGATCGGTTTTCTGTTTCTTGTTTAATTTGGGCAGTGATTGTAGTTCTACAAATCCATTGTCACGCCAAAAACCTGTGATTCATCAAGACCAAGTTCTTCAAATCCCATCTGGGGTCAAGGTTCCTGCTAACCCTGTTGATCCAAACCTTGATATCTCCGATCCAAATGCAAACGCCCGGGTTCCATCACCACAACTCGTTCAGGAATCTGGTTATATATTACAGCAACCACAATTTGATCAACAATTGCAGCAGCAACAACAACAGAAACAACTAGTTGAGGATTCTAGTTATATAATGCAGCAACCTCAATTTGATCAACAGTTGCAGCAACAAATTGTTCCGGATTCTGATTATATATTTCAGCAACCCCAATTTGATCAACAGTTGCAGAAGCAACAACTAGTTCCAGATTCTAGTTATATATTTCAGCAACCCCAATTTGATCAACAGTTGCAGAAACAACTGCAGCAGCAGCAGCAGCAGCAACAACAACTAATTCCAGATTCTGGTTATATGTTGCAACCCCAATTTGATCAACGGTTGAAGCAGAAGCATCAACAACTAGTTCCAGATTCTGGTTATATATTGCAGCAATTCCAATTTGAACAACAGATGCGGCAGCAGCAGCAACAGCAACAGCAATTAGTTCAGGATTCTGGTTATATATTGCCACAACCCCAATTTGATCAACAGTTGCTGCAGCAGCAGCAACAACAACAGCGGCAGCAGCTAGTTCAGGATTCTGGTTATATATTGCAGCAACCCCAATTTGATCAACAGTTGCAACCACCACCACCACAACAATTCTTACATGCTGGTGCAGCACATTATATTCATCGTCACCCTATTGGGGCTGTTCCAGTCGCAGCTTATTACCCTGTACATCATTCTCAACAGCAACATCATCATCATGCTCAAATTGATCAGCAGTATCCCCTCTATTATGTGCCGACGAGGCAAGCTCAAGCTTACAACTTGCCTATCCAGCAACTTAGTATGAATGAAGGTACTCATGCAATCCCATCTAGCCATCCACAGACTCCTCCCAATCCGACGTTCAACCATATGAGAGATGCTCCTATTGCCAAACCTGAAATGGCTGCTGCCGCAAGAGCATACGGAACATCAGCTACTGGTACTCCACAACTGGTTCAAGTCCCAAACAGTCAGCAACAGTATGTCCATTACTCTCAGATTCATCAACCATCACAATCTGTTGCACCTACCTCTGCCCCGACTGCCACATATGCTTATGAATTAACAGATCCTGCTCATGCTCAGATGTTCTACACTCAGCACCTGGCACCCACTATGCCTTCTCATTTCCAAACCATGACCGGAGCTACTCCAGTAGTTTTGCCAGATTCATCTGCTCAACGTTCGACAGATAACGTCAATCCACAGATCAGAACTTCACAGCCAATGTAAATCAGTCAAGAAGAAAGCAACAACAATTTTGAAAGAAGTGTTTGGTTTATATCTTTAATTTCTGTTTTTATGTCTGCTTTGTTAGTGGTATTGGTTTTCTGATATGTATTTGTGAAGGATAATAAGGAACTCTGATTGTCTTTCTCTATCTCGTATTTCACTTGTTATTGTCATAGGAAACAAAAGCCATCTTAAGATTACACTGTAAAAGCTTAAACTCAAAATTGCGTGCTTTTTGCAGTTCACGTATACAAATAGCAAACACTTCAGGTTAATTATTTCTTACATTCTTGATCCAGGATTCCTATGATATTGAGTATGCAGAGTCATGTACTTGCAAGTATACATTCTTGCTAGAAGCTCGTTTATGATCAATCCATTACTTGGTAAGTTTTCGTGAAGAACGAGTTCCACACGGATTGATGTTCGAGTCTCTATCCAAAACAAGATTTGAGGTCAAGTGCCTGAAACCAGGAGACTTTCTATACCACTGTTTGATTTGGCAAAGTTGCCATTTAGGTTCAAGCCATGCAGGACCATCCAGTGCTCAAAACATTCATGAGGATCTCAACTGCAATTTATAAAACCAATCTTAAGATCTTTATTGCTGCAGACTCCTAGTGTCTCATCATGAATTCTGCGAGTTTTTGCATCTTTGATATATGCAGTTGATTAGTTTCATTCTCAGGAATGTGCAGAAGATTTATTTCATTTATATTGATTGTTTTATTGGTTTGAGATGTGAACATTCTTTAGTACAGAATATGTTATCAGCCACAATATTATTTATCTAAAAAATCTAACCAAATCTCGTGTATTATTCAAATGTCTCATAATTTTCAGGTTCCAAAAGTAAAAAATAAAGGGAAAATACAATGAATGGATATATATATATATATATATATATATATAAAATCCAAGGAAAATGAGAATCAACCATGTTGTATTTGATTTGAATAAAAGAGGCTATAGTACAAAGTGGGTTATCGGATTAGTCAATGGTTACCTCATACAACCTCACACTATTATCAGCTCCACAAGAAGCAAGCTGGAGGCTTGTGCAATTTTCATTGTTCTTGCAGTTCTTCCACGCAAAACGGTTAACTGCAGAAACATGGCACATGAAAGGATTGAGCCGGATGATCGGAGCAGCAGTCACACTTGGTGTTGAAATGCTGCCATCGCCTCTTTCAACATGAAGGCTCCAAATTTGAAGAAGTCCAGTTTCCATTCCGACTGCAAGAAGCCCGAGATTTCTTCGCCGGTCAAGACCAACCCAAGACAGGGCATTGACACTGCTGTTGAATGGCGGTAAAGTCAGAAGCTGTTTAACTGAAGATGTTTTCTCCACACCCCAAATCTTCACCGTCTTGTCCCTAGAACCCGTTGCAAATTCATGACCAAAAGGGTTCCAAGAACATGCCCATATTATTCTTTTATGGGCCTCCCGCCTCTCTACAAGGTTGTATTCGATTTCATCCATGCCTAGAGATAAAAAAACCCAACGATCATATATGACCGATAATCAATTACTGTGAGTAACGATGGCATGGTATAAAAATCATAAATACATGTGATAGGTTATTCATCTGCCTTGAATTTCTAATTCCCCCGGCATGGACCTCATTCAGAAACAAACTAACGAAGAGAGTACTTAAATGAAACAGTATTAGAACACAATTAGTGGATATAAGGGTACCTCCTCTATTGATTTTAAAAACGGAGAACTGTCGATCCCGTGAGACTACCAAAAGAAGGCTGTCATTGTGAGAGAACTCCATCTGCGTCACTGTCAAGCTGTGAGATTGCAAGCGACCAACAGCTTTCCATGAACCCACTTGCCATAGCCATATTTCGGCTACTGTCGCAGACTGGGCCTGAAAACGAAATAGTATAAGAAACAATCGGAAGACTTCTGTGTGATGGTAGATCACTTCAGCACCGCTAAACCAATGTCGGTCACATTGCGAACTCACATGACTTGTACGGTTTAACGATCAATGTGAAGAGAGATTAATTCAAAACATACATGGGGGTCAATATTACATCAAAAGACAATCCACCTTACCAAATTCATTGGAATTAAATTTCTAGTAAGCCAAATGGTAAGAAAGACACGTACCTTACACGATGAAGCAACAAGCTTTCCCTCATGATCACAGCATAAAGAAAACAGTTCATTCCCGTGACCATAGAGTTTGTGTGATTCTGGCCAAAGTGTATGCCATGCAAGTTGATCCTCGATAGGAGGTTCAGTCAAAGCAACTGGAACAGCATCAGGAACGGATTCAAGAGTGTCAAGACCATCATTTCCGGGATTATCTTGGACCTCATGGGTTGCTGCAAGGAAAAACTTTCCTGTCAAATAATTTGCTTACACAAGTTCATGCACATAAACTGATGGTGCTAAACTTAAGTCATTGCAAATATAAAGGCAAGAAAGTTTCACCATTGAATGAAAACACAAAAAAGATAAGACCTGAACACACAGTAATCCGATAAAAAGGGGTGTATCCTAAGGATCTCAATGCATACTGTATATTAGTTATTTACGAAACTAACCATTTACATAAATAGGTTTCTGTGATAGACCAAGAGCAGACATATTGGCACCCAAGATCTGAACATCTGCTTGGACGTCTTCAGGAAAACTCGACTGTTCTGAAGTAGCATGATGCAGAGTCTTTAAGAAAGATAAAGGGGCTTCAAACACTCTGGCAACTTTCTCGTCTGCTCCACTAACAAAACGATGGTTCCCTTTTCCTTGAATGATAGCTGCACAATTAATATCATGTCCATGAACTTGAGGCCGAGCAATTTCATGCCAGGAGTCCCCATTAGACTGAGGATCTTGATTGTCCCATGGAGCAAAAATACGAGTTGTCTGCAACAAGAGATTCAAGCATCAACCCTTCCATTTAATTTCATGAAAGTTTCAAGGAATGTACATTGTTTATATCATTATTTCAACCTCTCACCATTTATACAAATTAATTACAGAAGGGACCCGATAATTCAAATTGATTCTTGCATTCACAAAATGTTCATGAAGTTAATAAAATTAAAATATTAGAAGTTTGTAAACCTATGTCTTAAACAAGGATGACATCTCACCTGATCATGACTTACTGACAGTATGTACTCACCACACCTCGCCCAACAGATATCTGTCACTGCTGCAAAATGCCCAGACGGTACTTTCTGTGGTTGCCAATTATCTGCGCCAACACCGATATTTTTCCACATATGGAACGCGCCACCAAATCCATGCGCCAGGATAGAGCGTGCATCAGGGCACCAATGGCCACCGTAAAAGCCTAAAGCACAATGGCTTAATTCCCCAACAGTGACAACATTCATCCAAATACCGGTTTTCCTCTCCGGTTGCCAGATCATCATCGTTTTATCCATTGATGCAGACAAGATGCTTTGGGGTTGATAGAAGCTAACCTCTTCTTCAGCAACCACTGAAGGCGGTTGCCATTGTACCGAATATACCCAATCCTCATGTCCGATCAGAAGAGATTCTAAAGATATTTGGTAAGAGAATGAGCCAGCTACGAAAACAGGACCTTCAATATAAGATGCCAGGCTTATTTCACCTCTTGTATGTGTATCCTCTGTGTCGGCTAGAGAACCTCGGAGAGTCAACTTCCATATGCGTATACCTTTGTCCTGAGATGAACTTACAAGTAGAATACTATCGCGTTCACCACTGAATATAGGTAACGAGAAGTCTAAACTCCTGATCCAATCTGTATGCCCTTTTACTTCACAAGCACGAACAAACTGCACATGCAAATTTAAAAATAAAAAAGGAAATTTTATTTATTGGCCACAAAGAAATATTCAAGGGAGACCAAAAGTCCATGGTCGAAAATTTCAGGGACTATTGGGTATATTGACACCTTTTAGAACTCGTGGCCTTAGATAAAGGAGAATCGAGAAAAAGGATTCATCTGTTGAACGTCTACCAATTTTAAATAAAAAACATATTGAGTTGATATTTGATAACAATCAAAAATAAAGGTTACATGAAAATAGATGGATAAAGCAGAGGTTGGTACCTTTCCGGTCCTCTCCCCACAATAAAGATATATCTTGTTATCCAATCCCCCCATTGCCAGGGCTATAAGCCCTGTATTTCCAGGCAGTTGTGCAAGTGAAAATGTCACCATTGGTCTTGAGCCGACGATAAGAGTTTCCAGACATGTCAATTTACATTCACCTAGAGGAAAAACAATCAAGGTTCCAATGGTTACCAACTACTGTCACATTAACAATCTGTCTAAAACAGGACCTAAAGAGGATTACAAGTGACAACTAGCAATTTAGATGCAGAAGCAGAACATAACTAGTTTTACAATTGTAGCAAGTTATAGAACAAGGGAAAGCAAAATATTGTAGATTAACAATGGCCTCAAATGCAAAACAGTTAAATTAAGTTTCTTCAAACATTTGACTCACCCCAGAAGTAGTTGGAAACACGGCATCCCATACGCAAACAGTGCCATCAGAAGAAGAAGTAGCAAATATTGCATTGCTTTGAGAAACCATAAATGCAGTAATGCATGTTACGCCCTTCTTATGTGATTGCGGCAATTGTAAAACATGCCTCCACTGAAAAAAAAAAGGAAAAAAAACGAAGAATCAACATAAAACAATCTTAACTATAAGATCCAATAAAAACTAAACATGCAAAATGATTTCAAATGATAGTTATATCTGAAAACACCACCAACTCACTATATTTTGTTTTCTAACTAAACTAGAGATTTGCAGAGTGAATACCTTATTGTCAGCAACAGAAAGTTCCCATAGAATAATAGTACCATCAGCATCTCCGGACAAAAGATAATGCTGCTCTAAGTGTTTCGCTGCAAATAAACAATTGAAAAGAGTTCAATACTACAACAATAAATAGTTCAAATCCTCCCAAAAGCACTAAAAATGACTGGAACATTTTAACAACAATTTAGAACCAAAACTAACAAATTACAAAATACAAATTTTATTTTCCTTTTCCCTCATCGTTTATCATCAAAAAACAAACAAAAACATGTTCCAATTTGATAAATCTATACCCTTTTGTAAACAAAACAACAGAATCAAAACTGTACCTTTGAAAGCAAACTTGTTTCTTGGAAGCCAATGGGTGCAGTTCACAGCTGCCCTATGACCCGGAAGTGTTGTCAAAATCTGAGCAGACTGCAATACATATACAAAGACAAGTAAGAAGAAGCGTTTGATCGGATAACACAAAGATGGTCAGAAGAAGATAAAGGACAAAACCTTGGGACAGAAAATGGCGACAGCATTTTGGGCACCAAAAGAGACCAAATCAGAAGCACCCCATGAAACGTTGTTCACTATTCTGTTGCAACCTGCTGCAATGAACAAGCTTTTTGCTTCTGCTTTACTGTCATTAACAGACATTTTTTAGAAGAAGAAGAAGAAAAAATGAAGTGAAAAAGAGAAAGAAAAGGGAGGAATAGAGAGGGCGGCAAGTAAAACAGTTGAGTTCGGCTCTGCCCACTGTCCCGTTTAGCTTTCTTTAGTTCGGAAGACAAAGAGAGGTTCGGATTTGAAAAGGTTTAGGGTTTTGGAATGAGAAACTGGATTAAGGCGAGTTAAGGTAACTTAAATTTGGGTAATTACACCAAATACACTCAAACTATTGATTAGATTTGAAATTAATCTATAAAGATAAAAATATGTTCAAATGAATCCTTATAATGTCAATATTTTATCATTCGAGCCTTTCTATCGGCTTATCATCAGCCTTTGATACTCACATACACGTTAAATAGACAAAATACAATACTTAAATTACCTATAACCTCAACCTTTGAACCCAAAAACAATTATGATTTGAACTCGAGTCTCCTATGATGAACATCATCCTCTTTTGCATTGGACCACTTGTCGAGTTCATAAATTATTTGAAAGACATACTTAAATTAGTCGTAACCTCAACCTTTGAATCGAAAACAATTATGTTTCAATAAACTTAAATTCATTATTTTCTAAATACTACAAAAATAATAATGTCTACTAAGCTAATGATTAGTCAATGTAAAAAGCAAATTTCAAATATGAATTAAAAATAATTATTCATTGTCTTGATTAGTGATTACTATATGATTCATTGGTGATTAATATACATTTAATATATACAAAAATAAATCTATTTTGTGTACCATAATAAAGATAATAGAGAGTACGATTTTTTTTTGTAATCATCGGCATTTAACTTATTGATTGGTTATGTAACACCCCATTCCCGGCCTGGTAGGAAACCAGGTCGAAAAGTGTTACCGGAAAATATATTTTGAGATCGGAAACTTAATCGAGGTTTGGAATCTTATTCAGACTGTTCGATTAATCTCATTTAAGACTCAACATACTCACTTATTAATAACTTACTCAAATTGGGGTCAATTTTAAACTTTCTAAGTACTTTAATATATGACATAACATGCAAATGATAATGATTCAGTGACTAAATTCCTCAAGAAGCAGTGTCAATGGCAGTAGATCATATCTTATTGCTACAGAGTACATTTCCATAACAAAAATGTGGAACAAAAGCTAACCATTACCGAGGAATCGGAAACGGCGATTACCTACTGAAACGATATCCATTCATTAAAACCAATGCTCTCTAAACATATTTCGTCTTTAAGATGATTAAAGTTGATAAGCATTATTAGCATTACAATGCATATAAGGGATAGCTCAAAGGTTGCACTTGTACAACCAATCCTAGAGGTGGCAAACGGGTCATTCGGTTCGGGTCATTTCGGTTTTGACTGTATTCGGTTTAAATTCGGTTCAATTCGGTTCGGGTCTAGTTCGGTTTTAGTTCGGGTCTATGGTGATTTCGGTTCGGGTATGGGGTCAGGACGTCGAGTCGGTTATTTTCGGATCGGTTGATTTCGGATCGGGTCAATATCGGGTTAATAGGAGATCGATCGGTTTTAGTCGGGTTTTTAGGCCGAGTTAGGTCTTTCCACCCTATATATGACTTTATATAGCATGTATATTTGACTTTTTGATAAGTTGTACGACAGTTCACATCTCATATTTATTTATTTATTTTAATATATTTTCTTAATTTTGGGTTGCCTTCGGTTCGGGTGAAATCGGTTTGGTTCCATTCGGTTCGGTTGAAAATCGGTTCGGTCTATTCGGTTCGGTTGAAAATCGGTTCGGGTCAATTTTCAATTCAACTGAACTTCGATTCGGTTTCGGTTCGGTTTATTTCTGGTTTCAGATCAAATTCGGGCCATCGTGTTCAGGTCAATTTCGGGTCTCGGTTCGGGTAAATCGGTTCGGGTCTCGGGTCAAGTTTGCTAGGTCTAACCAATCCTACCAAAATCCCCTCTATAATGTTCTAGTAAAACATGAAATCCTACAATTTTTTATCATCAGGACAAAAAAAGGGCCTGGTTTTTTCTTAACTTATCCATAAATTAAAACTAAAACATGGTAAAGGAAAAGCAAGAAGAAGAAACTAACATATATGCTGATAGCGAACGGAAACTGCCTCCACACTGGCTCGAGCTCTGCTCTACATCAGCTTCTGAGTCTAATTTTTTCTCCATTCAATTCCTTATTTATCGCAAATTCTTCACTTCTTCCCTTCCATCCAGCAGATTTCTGTGTCAGACTTTTTTTTGCAAGTTCTTTTTATAAATTATTACAAAAGACAATCACCCCAAATTTAACTTTTGGCATTGACCTCCAATACTGAGGAAATATAGTTGTTTGTAGGAAATATTTTGACATGTAATGATTGAACTTCCCTTCTGGAATGATAGAACTACCATTACAAAGATATTGGACTATCACCTGCGGCAGAAAAATGTGAAATCTGGCTGATTGACACTAAAGAGTCTCAACCACTTGTCAGCAGCCTGAAAGAGGTTGTTTGCCAAGGCACATTCGGTTGTTCCATTAGGCGTCCACAAGGAGCCCTTGAACTTGTATGATGCAAGACCAAAGACAGGCAACGACATCTTTGGAACACCATCCATGTAATTGGGACATGTCAAAACCGGTGCCTGAGCACTTTCTCCACCTGAAATATGTCAAGTTACATAAAAGCAACAGATGAAATTTCTTTACCAATACAGACATGCTACCGACACTAGTACAAACACAAACTGTTACCAAATAAAAGCAAGTCCCTAAACACGAGGTTATGCAATCAGCAACAAAAACTTATTGTAAAAGACATTTTTATCCACCAAATCAAATCATGGATTAAATGTAGGACTTGGGTAAAACAGAGCAAGATTTTCAGTAACTACTTTGAAGTCAAACACGGTAAAACTTTTGAAGAAAAGTGATGTAAAGAAGAAGGCATGACTACTAAAACACTTTAAATTATTTTATTATTATTCAAGCAATTAGATAATAGACGCATTATGACTCAAGCACCATCTGACAAAGTAATTCACAAAGGTTGATAGAAATGTAGAAGATTCACAATTATAAGTGAAAGCCAGAAAAGATCAGTTAACAAGAGAGCCTAGCATCACTATTCATTCCCTAGTTCACACACATTGAAAAAAGATTTAAAATAAAATTTCTATATTACCTCCTATGGGTGTATGAAGATAATGGTAAGTCAGAAAGCAAGCATCTAGATCTTTTAATGTAGGTCCAGTAGGTATTCTGTAAATCGGATACCTACGAGAATTTCAGTATATATTATCAGTCAAGTAGGCAAACACATGTTTGGAAACAAATATGTCAAAAAAAATAAATAATAATACCAGGCAATGGAAAGCCAGCTGGAAGAGAGTAAATCACAGCTTTTTAATGTCTTCAGTTCAGGGAACCGGAAGGCCAGATCTCCAATCTGTTACCAAATATTAAGTTTAGGAAGTGATCAAAATAATACAAACATTGATCCAGAAATTAAATGCCCTTTCATTAAAAAGGAGAGGAGAGAAAAGCATAACACATAATAACCTTGTCAGCTAAAGGTTCTCGGCTATAAGGAGGGTCTCGTTCAAAATACTCAAAAATCAAACAACTTTGAGAATTGACAGATTCACCCTCATCACTAGACAAGTCTTCTTGAAGTATCTGCTGATCTCCCATGGACAATCTATCCATCCTAAGAGACATCTCACTTGCCATGTGGAGATTTCTTGTTTCCCTCAAAGCATTTGATCCTCTTTCAGGTTCACAATCACTACTACCATCACTGCTTGAGTCCCTAAAGTCACTATCACTATCCTGACCTGGTTGCCTATCATAAAGAGAATCAATCATTAACTATAACGCAAAATACTTTGTATTATCTTACTTAATGCAAGTATCAAACATTGACAATTTCTAAAAAGTACAGAGCCAAAAACAAATGGAAGCAACATCAAAATTATTTGCTTAAACCAAATATATTTCTCAAGACATAATAATGTGCAGGGGCAAAGGGGGGAATTGGGGGGGGCTAACGAAAAATATAGTCAGAGAGTTTAGCTACTTAATGAGAAAATGGAAACAACAAAGAAATCACTGCTCTTGATATTCCCACAATAGATACTCAAGGTGACCACTTATACAATTAACACAGCAATTGATTCACTTCAAAATTATCACCATAAGACTCGGATAGTTAGATTTAGCACAATCACTTTTGCGTTACATAGGAACTAGGATACAAAACAAAGGATTTTGCAATAGGGAAGAAAGAGGTAGGACTCAAGTCAAGAACTTAGTTTCTGATAACCCAAGAATACAGAGTTATCCTCTTTTAGCCAAAATATTTTTAGTTGTTTTAAGTAGTTAAATAATCAATAATTGACCCTGGTTACTTTTCATTTGTTTTAGGTGTCCCAAGGGTTGGAAGAGTGCAAAGCAAAGGAGGTCTGTGGAAGAGCCACGTGTCTGCATAGCAGCTAGGGAGTAGTTAATAGAAATTTAAGGTAGTTATTTCCTATTCTGAGAGCACGGAAGACATTCAAGTTCAAAGGGATATCAGTCAACCATGGAGATCTAAGAAAGGAGATCAAGGATGGTTCCATAGAGTTTCCTCTAAAGCTTTCTGATTTAAGTCCTAGATTTCAACTGTATCATAATGATGAATTTGATCTTTACTTTGTATCTAATAGAGAACTGAACTTCTTGATCTAGAATTGCAATAAATCTTCATTAATTATTGATTGTGTTTTATTATCTTTCTAGAAATGCCTAATTTGTTTATGCAATTCTAACCTTAATGCCTTCAACTGCTTGATCACCAAGTGATTGATTGATTGATTTTATATTTACACCTTCAAAAAGTGATAATAAAAGCGATCTTAGATTCTATAGCCCTCGTTTAATTCAATTTTGTGAGACAAGAAAGTTGATTAGTAATTATGATAGGAATATACCTAATTGCCTTGAATAGCCTAACTAGAACTTGATCCTAACATTAATCCTTAATTCAAAAGTCACAGGTGTGGGTTGTATGGGATTAACATATCTACAAATCTTCAAAAGATACTTGCAGACAAATAAGTGCTCTAGGTTAGCAAATTATGGTGTTGTGAATGTGATATAGAGAGGCCATTGATCTTGATGAAGTGATAAAGAGTTGTAATTCAAGATTCAACTCTCTTATTGTGCTAATGAAATACATAGTATTTTTATAATTTTAGTGTTAAATTTACTTGGCTATGTTTCTATTTTAGAATTTAAATGACAATTGGATACTTTGAATAGAGTTGACATTTGTGACATTCCTAGTACTTCATGAACTAGGCAAAATACTCCACATGGGAGAAATACTTTTATTTTATTACTTGAAACGAAACATGCTAATATTTAGATTAAGCAAGTTGACTCTAATTCAAATGTTTTCTATTGCTTTGTTACCCAATATTTTTTTTCCTTTTTCATTTCTTGCTTTGCCGGTCATGAGTGGTACGCTAAATAGCAAAAATGCTGAGCTTATTCCTCATGACCTTGAGATCAAGTGTACTTTGAGGAAACAAAGGTAAGACAAAGGGAATTCTCCACACTACCAAATATAGCATAAACAATGGCTCGCAAGGATGGAATTCGATCAAGCATTAGGAGGCCATCCATCCATCCAAGCAAGCAACATCAAAACTAGTGCTCTAGATTAGAAAATTATGTTGTGATCTAGAGAGATCATTCATTGATTGTGATGAAGTGAGAAAGAAGAGTTGTAATTTTAGGTTCAAATATCTTATTGTGCTATCAAAATAGTCAATTTTGCTGCAACAAGATAGTGTTAAAATTTACTTCACTTTGCTTTCTAGTTTTCAGTTTAAATAGAATTGGACCCTTTAAATAAATTTGACTGACATTTCTAGTACTAAGTAAGAACTAGGCAATACTCCTCATGGGAACTATATTTTACTTTTACTTTATTATTTGAACCGATAGGCACACTTGCAAGTTGCCACTTTCACCTTCTAAGCTAAAGAATACTTGAAACAAAAGAACAACTAAATCCAGGTCATGCAGCATAGGAAACTTGAGACATTGTGGCTATAAGAATCAAACTCAAAACAGTTATAGATTGCTCTTAATTACATTCAAAGAAGATAATCATGCTTTAATAAATAGATTGGAAAGGAGATATTTGGGTTCAAAACAAGCATAAACCCTCCACATAGGAATATAACAATCATTCAAGCATAAAGAACCACTCAGAAAACGTGTGAGTGAATGAAAATTGACAGAATAAAACCATAAATTAAGTTAGTAACATCACATGACTAGATAACATGTGACTGAAAAAAGAATAAAACATAAATTAAAAGTAAAACAAAGCTAACAAACAAGAACAAACATAAAAAACCCTCCACATAGGAATATAACAATCATTCAAGCATAAAGAACCACTCCGAAAACATGTGACTGAATAAAAATTGACAGAATAAAACCATAAATTAATTTAGTAACAACACATGGCTAGCTAACAAAAGAGAACAAACATAAGAAAGTAAACAAACTATGTAGAACTAACTACTAAGGCCCTACGAGTTTAAAGTGAACGCCAAATAAATTCAATGCAAGCAATGTATTAATTACCTGGACTTGGCAGGCAATTTCATGGAATCCACATATATTTGAATACCGGATAAATAAGGTACATAATACTGAACAACAGAATCACAATCATTCAAAATCAGTGGGACTCCAGCTCCATAAGCACTCCACTCTTTGAATGACTCCCATAGATCGCCTAACACGAAATATGGCCGAAATTCTCCGTCACACGTCCGCCACCCTCTCATCGTCCTCTGTCACATCCATTTTCAAATATCAATCTCATTTTTTTAAAAAAATACTAAATCTCAAAAAAATATCGCAAATTACACCATAAATTGATTATCTACACAGTTACACAGTCTTTGAGTGATTTTCAGTTTCACTACTCGATAAACAGTCAAATTAAAACATCATATTATCTTACTTCAAATTAGAACAAACTCGAAATCTACAACGGAAACTAGCTTAAATCAAACAAACGCAAAAACAATTAAAAAATTAACAAAAGGATATTATCATTTTGAGATTGAATAAACCTTGGAGAGATAAAGTGCGGGGACGGAAGGCACGACTGAGTCCAAAAACCGCTCCAAATTACTCAAAGGAGAGACGACCGGTTCCGAAACGGGAACCAAAACCGGTTTATGATGGTCAGTCGAAGCAACAACACCTTTCTCCGGCTCCCGGTCCACATTCGATTGACTGACCGTAACATCGCTTTGAGCCCTCCGTAGTTGATCGGTTTGCTGGTTCTGAAACGACCTTCTCGCCTTGGCCGGATTGTAGAACCGGTCTTCTCCGCGGACTCTCCTGAACCCCAATCCTGTCCCCAACATAACTATAGCTTTTTTTCCCTTTCGATTTCTTTTTCCGAACTTGGAATTGGAAGTAATGGATTCAAATTTCCCTTTGCAGATCAAAGAGAAATTATAGGAGGGGAGGGAAATGGAGAGATCTATATGGGAAGGTTGAGGGCGAAACGGTCAATTCAATTGAATTAAAAAAATAAGGATATTTGAAAGTTGGAATTGAACATGGAAGGAAGAGACGGTCTTTAAACGAAAGGATGGGCAGACGACGAAGTAAGAATTATTATAGTATTTGTTTGGTCTAATTATGAAAATCATCCCCTCTGTTTTGTAAAAATTAAAAAAGTTATTCTTTTTATTTTGACTTATCAATGAAAACTGAAAAATTAGTTCAATTATTAGTAATATTGTTAAACCTTGAATTCATTGAATTAAAAATCAATAGCTTTTTAATTTATATCGGTTAATATTTGATGCCCTATCGGTGTAAAATTTGTTTACAACAAGCATGTATATTTGAACTCTACAATATAAAATCGAAATCTCTAATTTTAAACTCTAACTCCTACGTTATAAACTTTGAATTATAACCATAAAATTTAAATCTTAAACCCTAAACTAGACCTATAAACCTAAATTTTGCATGTTTATAGAAAATAATTTTTTTACTTTATATACAAAATAAGAAAAAACAACAACTTTGATCATTTATATGCGATAAATTAACAAAAAGTAACAATTTAACATCAGGGTTTCAATAGTTTTATTGCCAAATGAATTATTTTTTAATTTTCATAAAGTATTTGAACTAAATTATAACAAATTAAAATAAAAATGTTAACTTGTCATCTTTATAAAATAGAGGGATGGAATTCATAATTAAAACTATCCATTCCCTCAACGTTGTTATTTGTCAATTTCAAATAAGGTGTGGTTACCTGATTCTGATTTTTAAAAAATATATGTAGAAGACGCATAGTTAGTAATAGCGGAACCCAGATTTCGTCAGACACGCGCCCTTTCAGCCACGAATACACGCGCCATTGACACAGTCGAACTAAACTTGTTTTTACAATGGCTCATTTTGGTAAATAAGACGAGGCAGGTCGCAAACTCTTCGAATTTGATTTAATTGAAATTTAGTTAAAATTTAATTTGATTTGAGCTCGAATTCAACTTGAATTCTTAACAAATCAAGTTAATTTATTAATAATTAATTAAATCTGAGTTTATACACTCTTACTGTTGATAACAAAATGTTTAAGTATCAAATCGAAAAAGAAGTATAGTTTAAAAAGTTTGTTTAAACAAAGAAAAATGTCAAAAAATTGTAAGAAAATAAAGAGTAGGTAAGAAATCAAGTTATTTGATTTATTTTCTTCAAAATTTAATGAATTTAGGAGATTGCTTAATAAGTTAAGATAAAGATATTTTCATCAAAAGGAACATGTTATAGGTAATTTATTATTTAGTTCTTTTCACATGACATTTTATTTATATTTTAGGGTATTTTATTTATTTATTTATACCTAAAAACAAGTAACCGAATCGTACTGACCAAAAGAATTCTTTATGTTTATCTTAAATTGATTTTAAACTCACGTGATGCATGGCTGTTACATCGTTTTAAAATTATGGCGTGATTTAGAAATTTAAAAAATATATATTTATCATGTGTTTTATTGGTAATTATTTAATATTCAACATGAAATAAAAATTGTAAATGGTTTTACGGATGTTTATCTTTTTCACCGAAAAATTATAAGTTTCGTTTTATTTATGTTTTTCTTTATTCAAACCTAACTAAATGGTTTAAGGCAGTGGCGGATGCATGGAGTAGTTGCATTTTTATTTTTTCGAAAACATAAAATTATTTTTAATTTAATTTGTAAAAGTAAAAAATAATTTTACATATTAAAAAAAAATTATTTTGGACATCCATTTATAATTTATAGATCTGCCACTGATTTAAGGTGCATTTGATTAAAAATATCGAAACCAACTCCGTTAGAAAATTATTAGCATGTCTTTTTCTCAAATAAGTTTGACAATTTAACTCATATTCGATGAATTTTAATTCGATATAAACAGATTTTTTAATTCAAGTTTGAGATAGAAGGTGAAAGTTTTCAAACCTTATCCAACTCGGTATATTTTTATTATATATGACTTTTTATTATATTTATAAAAAATGATATATTATATATATATATATATATTCCTTTTAGGTAAAGGATTTCAACCACTTTCCATTTTCAACCTTTTGCCGCCACTCGTGCTCTCTTCCTCATTTCTTTTCTCTTTTTCTTTAATTTTCATTTTTTTTTTACTTCTTGAAAATTTTGTTTTATTGCTATTTTAGTGATTTAGTTGGCTAAAGCCTTTTGTTATAGTTGTTGAAAAAAAAACATTTTTCTGATTTATTTTCTTTTTATTTTTATTTTTGATTTATTGCACTTGTTAGAGTAAAAAATAAAAAGTAAAGTCGTAATTTATTTCTACCAAATTCAGTTAAAAAAAGTAAAATCGTCATGTATTTATGTCAACTTCAGGCAAAATAAAAGAGAAGTCGGCCTGTATTTCTACCACCGATTTCGGGTCAATACTCATGTCACTTCAGCTAAATTTATTAATTACTCTATTGATGTGATACGAATTATCATAAATCTAAAAATAAAAAATGCAACAAATAGTGAAATATTTTTTTCAAGCACAATACTTGAACAATTACTCCGATTTATTTGAAAACTGGTTTGGATTTTATTTTTTTTCAATCTTGTTCTCTCGTCATTACTTGAACTAGCTCAAGGTTTAAAGTGATAAACTTTCTTTCAATTTTTTTTAAAATGTTTTTCCCATTTTTAAGCTCAGCTTTATAGGACTATGCATAAATATCGATGAGTATATGAAATTAATGATTTAAACCGAGTACCTTCCTTTAAATTTATTGTTTACAATTAAATAATAATGTAACTAAAATAATAAAATAAGTTGCCTCTATTAATTATTATTTTAATACGATTTTTACACAATTATTCAATATGAATTTATTTAAACTAAGTTTTCACTATTGATTGAATAAAAAAGGAAGGAGCTTCTCGTCAGTTATTTTAAGCACGCATGTGATAGGCCTTGGCATGTTATGTCGATGTAGTGGGATGGGCGTGGTTTCGGTGTTCGGATGTTGTGGTACCGTGTTTGGGTTGATTTTTCGTTTTATTCTTGTTAACGTGTCGTACATTTTTTTTTTATAGTTTAAAATTACGAAAATTTTTAATAAGACACACATTAATATATATCTATATAACTTTCATCTAATAAAATCATGCTGATTTAATTGGGAAAAAATAAAAAAACAAAAAGCTAGTGCACAAGCAAGAAAATATTGCTAACACATTAAAAAGTTGAAACAATTAAATTGTCAAAATAAAAAAGTAATAAATATTTTTCAGTTTGAGTCAACCGAATCAATGTATATTATCAGTTAAATATTAAAAATAATTTAAAATTTTATTTATATAAAAAATATTTTGACTTTCAACAACTTTTTCACTCTAGCTGTGGTTTTATTACATTTATATATAATTCATTAATTAAAGGATAAATTATATAAATAGTCGACTATTGTCATTTTTTTTCTTTGAATCATTTTATTATTAAAAATTAAAAAATATCATTAAATTTATTATTTTTATCTGTAATTAACTCAATAACTTAAGATTGACATGATAATTTAAAATTTTATTATAATAATAAATTTAGTCCTTAACACTTATATATTATATCGTTTTAATCCTCATTCTAAACAATTGACCTTTGATAGTTATTCATCGAATCAATTTGATCTCGTAGCAATCCAAAAAGGTTGAGAACACATAATAAAAAAAATTACAAGCCACACCCCCACGTTTTTTTATTATTTGTTTTGAATATTTTAGAATGACTATAAGGATAAAATTCATTTGAAGTAGAAATGTCAGGTGTTGATTTAGAATCATAATCTAATTGACATCATGAATGTTGAAGACAAAATTTATTATTATGACAAATTTATAAACTGTCACGTTAATCTTATGTTATTGAGTTAACGAGAAGTAGAGGTGAGCAAAAACTAATTCAAAAATAAATTATTTTTTTATTTTGAATTGTTCAAGTTAATTCAAATTAATAAGTCATTTTTGAATTCGAGTCAAGTTCGGATTTCCTAAACTAAAAAAATTAAATTTTTGACTAAATTTGAACCATATGCTTTTGAACCACTATAAAATACCTATGCAGCTTTAGTTATAACTTCGAATGATTTCTAATTTCTTAAATTTCTTATTCGTTTTAAGTTTATTTTGACCAAGTTTGAACAACATCGTCTAATAACACTATATGATATCCATGTAATTCCAATTCATATTCTTAACAACAAATTTTCTTTTCAATTTAATCCCTTAACTTTTCATTTTACTTGTTTTTGTTATTCAACTACATTTTTGTAAAATTGTTCCCATAATTTCTTTGACTTCTTTATACTCCTATCTATACTTTGTCATAAAAATATATTCTTTAAAAAATAACATTAAAATAAATTTTAGAATTTCATAAGATAATTTAATTTATTAAATAACATTACACTTACTTACACAAAAGAATTTGAAGATATATACATATGATATAATTAAAGGAAGTCGTTTAAACTTAAACTAATATGTACCATAATCCATGTCATGCATCACCTTAGGTGGCTCGAGAAATTCCGTCAGTCCAACACGTTCGATACGAGACGTTCCAATACTCGAATTAACCGATTGCGGCGGAAATGGAGAAGGAGACGGTGCCGATATGTGTAGATCGAATGAAAAGTTTTTAAGATGAAAACTGAGTATGACACCGAAAGACAACCCGAAGACGAATAAGATGAAAGAAGAGAGAAGATTGAAGAAGTGAAATTGAACGTTAAAGAGCTTGGGACATGACATTAATAGATTGTTGCTTTTAGTACCCTTCATGTTTATGGTTACCGGAGAAGCTGGTTTGGAAAAGGGTATTGGATTTTAGGACAAGGGATGCCAAAAAGAAACATAAACTTGGGAGGAATCGAAATGTTGACAGATCAAAGCTGTCATTGGGAAACTATTGTATTGATCGAAAAACTGTAATAAAAAAAAAAACAAAACACGTTCAGTAGTTCTTACAAAAGGAATCAGCTGGCTTGAATCTGTGTATTCATTGAATGGGAAGAGCTGTGTACGGGCAATTTGCTGGCTTTCTGGGCTACAGAAAAAAGCTACACGGATTTCGATCTTCATTTCCGTATACGATTCAAGAACTGCCATTTCTAAGTAGTCAGTGACTATATATGATCAAATATAAATGGAATTAATCAAACAGTTTTACGCGTTAGAGCATGTTGTTAATCCTGCAGACAGAGCCCTTTGGAAAAATGAACAAGTTAAATGGAGAAATTATTAGATGGTACCGCTTAAAACGTTATTCGTAGTTCCAGCTACGGGTGAGCGTTTGATCGGATCGAGTCGAGTCAAAAAATTTTGAGTTATTCGAGTTGACGCGTCATATTTTACAACTCAAACTTTATTTGAAATTTTTTCGATTCGAGTCGAGTTTTCGAGTTCCTATAAAAATTTAATTGTAATTATTTATCACGTTATAATACGGTTTGATTCTAATTTAAACAGCTTTCTCTAATCATATAAGATATGCATATATATATTTCTTTATTTTTTTTCACATGTGACAATATTTCTTCATATTTTTATATATTGGTATATATATATATCATAAAAAATTAAGGGACTCGTCTTGTACTTAAAATAAATTCACTAATTACTAAAAATTTCGAGTTATTCAAATTTCCATTTTACAACTCAAACTTTATTTGAAGTTTTTTCGAGTCGAGTTTATGAAATTTCGAGTCGAGTTAAAATGATTCGAGTATTTTCGCCTCGAGTCGAGTTATTCGATTTTTTTCGAGTCGATTCGAGTTTTGCTCACTTCTAGTTCCAGCCAATAAGATCTATTCATCTTAACGTAACTTCTAAATAATTATACACTCTTTATTTACATGTAGGAAAGAAGTGAAGACTAAAACAATCTGTGCCAATTTATTGAAAGACTATTCGATATTTGTTCAGATAAAAAATATAGCATAGAAAAGGGGTTTGAAAAAAAAGCTTTGTTTAAAAAAAGTTACCAACAACCAATTGGTTTAACGGATGAGACACTAGTTCTTTTAAGTAATGTTAGATCTTTAAATTCTAACATTGTGCATATGATAAATTATCTCAATGAAATTTTGTAATATCCAATCAAAATTAATCGTTAATGTATTAAATACTGATGATTAAAAAAATAGAAACCAATTTTATATGTAAAGTGTAAGCCATGGAATTTCAAGCAAGGAAGTTCGCGTCTTGGGCTGGCTCAGTCCAACGCTAAAGACAAACGACAAACCTATAGAAGGTTGATGGGCTGTTGGATTTCAAAACAACATGGTTTTCTCTGGTCTGGTAGAAGCTTAAACAACCCAATCAGGTGTTACGTGTACGATGTCTGAAAGTGTAATGTTTTAATTTGGTCTTTTATTTTTTTAGATAAATAAAATTGGTCTTTTATGAGAAGAATCCCTTGTTATAAAATAGAGAAAATAAATAGAAGTATGGGAATAAGAAGATAATTTTGTATTATTTTTTACTGAAAATATGTACGATTTTTGTTTTTTCAAGTTCTATATTAGCTTATTGATACATTTCAGAGAAAAAACCCCATTTGAATATAATTTGAATCTATTTTATTTTTTATTAAAAAATTCGAGTTCAACTTTTTTTTCTGAACACAAAATTTTTTGGTTCAAGCGTATCTTATCTTTACCACAAATTATTTCCCTTAATTAACAATAATAGTAGAGTATATAAAACCTTAATTCTCATAAACTTCAAGATCTAAAGTTCAAAGTTTTAATTATGATGAACATCCAAATGTAAAAAAATATTTATAATATTCTCATTTAAATGTTCGTTAAAAATATTATACATCGTCAAAATCTTATTAAAATAAAAATTCTATGGAACAAGTATAATAGAACAAAATCCCAGTTAAGAAAAATAAAACAATGCGTATTTGCTCTCCGATGACAACATTACATAAGATTTGAGAGTTTTCGATAAATCGAAAAATAAAACTAGGATTGAAGGTTGAAAGCTAATGCATAAATGTTTGAAAATAAGGAGCAAATATATAACTTATCTATTTTTATAAAATTAAAAGATAAAAAGAAAATTGTTTTTTATATATATCAATCAAATTATCACTTAAACGTATTTGTTGTACATTTATATTGGCATTATCTTGTATATTATGGATGAAGAAAATCTTTTATGAAAAGATGATTTATTCATTTTCCTGATACATTTTTCTTTTAAACCTATACATATAGTATTATATTTATACATTGTTCCCGACAAATATATAAAAATAATAAACTTGTAGCACTTGAATATGATGTTTCTTGATCAATTAAGATATAATGTTTCAAGATCAACCGTAAACCACCCTATGTTATGCATCAAAAGGCGGTTTCGAATAATCTAAAGTAGTAATAATAATAAAAAAGGATAGTAGATTGTATGCGAGGAATACTGCATAGTTTAAGCTGAAACATAAACATACTTAAAAAATCGGCTAGTTTTAATACAAAACACAGTTTTGTCTTGACCCATGTCTGAATCAAAACCCACATGTAGTTTATGGTAAGAGGAAGACCCTTCGCATCTATGCTAAATTCTTCCATAACTCAAGGCTTTTTTCTCTTTAAAATAAACACACATGGAATTTAGATTAAGCAAATTCCGGATACCATCTTCATAAACCATGTGATGAGCTATATTACGTAGAAATAATAGCAAATTCTCGACTTCACAGCACGGGTGAAGCCAAGAATTGAAATTTAAGAAGGCCGAAAAAAAAAATTAAGGGTATAAAAAGCATTTGCTTTTTTGAAAAAATTCATTTAAACCTTTAAATTTTTTTGCACCCAATTAAGTTCTTTTACCAAGAAATTGATTTAATTAAGTCCTTGAACTAATTTTGACTATCAAATATTGATAGTTTTTTTGAATCTATTAGTGCAGTGCGTTGTATCACAATGTCTCGACTTACATTTCAAACATTTTTATTTTATTTAAAATTTTGTTTAAAATTCTAAAAAATGTATAAAATATAAAAATATTTGTTTTGAAGAAATCTGTAAATACATAATGATAGAACTGTAGTGTATCATGTGTTAATAATATGTAAAAAAAATTGTTAAAATTCTATAAAAATGAAATTAAAAGAAAGGAATGAACTGGACCACGAGGCTTGCCCCTGCGAGCTTACGTGAGGCTTCGTCTATATTTCACAGGCTTAGGGTGTGCAAAACTTGACTCTAATAGAAAAAATTAATATTTTTTTCAATTTCGAGTTATTCGAGTCGAGTTATTCGAGTTGTTTGAGTCAACTCGAGTAACTCGAAAAATTTTTGAGTTCGAGTCGAGTTAAAATTTTTCCAACTTGAAAAATCAAAAAATCAAATTTTACAGTTTTGCAATTTAGTCCCTGATTTCATTTTTCTTCAATTCCTCCTTCATTTTAAGTCCATTTTGACCAAATTTGAACCACATATTCCTAAACCAATTTAGAATACTTATTTATCTTTAATTTATATTTTTAAAAATAAATTTCATATTTTTTCAATTCAGCCCCTTAACTTTGTATGATTTTCTCATTTCTTCAATCTCTCATTCATTTTAAGTCTATTTTTGACCAAAATTAAATCACATGATTCACTAACACTATATAATATCTATATAACTTCAATTTATATTTTTAACAAATATATTATTTTTGCAATTTAGTCATTTAACTTTACATTTTATTCAATTTGATCATTCAACTGAATTTTTTTGTATTTTTTTTCTTCACATCAATTCATTGACTCATTTATACTCCAATCAATACTTTATCTCCAAAAGTTCCTTATTTAAAAATAATATTATAAATATATTTTAGAAGTTTAGATTATATTTTTTATTAAATAACATTACAAATCTTACTTATACACGTGAAAAATAATATGAAGAAATATATATGCATATCTTATATGATTAGAGAAAGTCGTTTAAATTGGAATCAAACTGTACTATAACATGATAAATAATTACAATTAAATTTGTATAGGAACTTAAAAACTCGACTCTAATTGAAAAAAAATTCAAATTAAGTTCAAGTTGTAAAATATGACACGTTAACTCAAATAACTCGAAACTTTTTGACTCGAATCGACTCGATCGAACGCTCACCCCTACACAGGCTACATATTTAGAATGAAATCCTAATAGTTATGATCTATTGTATTTGAAAATAATAAACTTCAGGAAGCAAAAGAAAGAGAGAAATATATATAATGTGTATATATACATGGAAAGACATGAAAGAGCTGGTATTCTAGAATCCAAAGAAGGGGTTTTTCATTTTACCAAGAAAAAAACAAAATTTTCAACATAAAATGTGTTTGTCACATATGGGCATGTGTACATGTCCCCACTCCAACTCTCAGTGCTCTGCAGGGTAAGATGTAACGTGGGTTTGTGTTAGATTAGCCGTCTAAATGTCTCACTTTATCAGCAACCCAAGCACATTTGTTTTGTCTCATTGGTTGACCCAAAGTCCCTCCCCATCATCTCTCTCAATACTCCTTTCACGGGAGAGCTTCCATTGTATTATTACTCGATTAAAATCGAAGTAAAATTTAATTTGGTTAATCAATCGATCATTGTAATGTTTGGTCGGTGAATTGTTCAAGATTCTTTAAAGTTTGATTATCAATTAATTTTGTAACTGAAATTCTAATATATAACTAATATATTTTTATTTTTAAACTTAAATCTCATCAATAACTCATAATATAATATAGTATTTATGTTTTAATTTCAGTATTAAATTCAACCCAAAAGAGAAAAAATGAAGTGGAAATAAAAAACATCTGATAAAAGAAATCTATTTTTAATTTATTGCTACTTGAATTATGATTTTAAATCAAAATCATATTAAAAAATTTAGTTAGTTCAAAAATTGACCGAATTAATTAAACTTAATTCAATTCGGTTAATAATTTTTCAAAATTTTTAATTTTGATTAACAGTTAAAGTTTTTAAGAGTTTGATCAACTCAGTTTCGAATATTTCAATTTAGTTATTAATTAAACCGACTGTTTAAACCCTCGTACTCACAAGTATGTATTGTTTAAGCTTAAATGCAATTTGACAATGCTTTTTCCTATTGCTTTAGATAATATATGGTAATGTGATTAACTAATTGAATTATAGCCAACAGAATTCGTAAGATTGAGATTATGAGATTACTGAGATCCTGAATTCGAGTCATATTCTGTATAATTTCAAAATATATAGACGAGTATTCAAAAGTAATCATATTTAATACATTGACCATGAAAATAAAAAAGTTTGTACAAGTGTCTTAGTTTTAAGGTTTAGGGTTAGTGGTTAGAATTTAAGTTTTAGAGTTAGAATTTAGGATTTCAATTTTAGAATTAGAATTTAGGACCAAAACTTTAAATTCTAACCACAATCCATAAATTATAAATCATTAAACATAAACTCATAAACCAAATCTCTAAACCCTAAACTACAACATTTGTAAAAACTTTTTATTTCTATTACCGGTGTATAGAATAATTATTTTATTTAAAATATAATTATATAGAAAGGGGGAGAGAGAAAAGGTACACTCCATCACATTACTTTAGCTAACTCCACCCAACCTCCCCCACCTATTTTAAAAGTCAAGTAGGTAGTGTCACTTAGAACCCATGGAGGGGTTATAATTTTATTGTCTAGTCACCCACATTGTTTGGGATTGCTTAAGAGTTCTTTGAACACATCCATAAAAAGGGGTTTTCAACTTGAAAACTAAGTCAAATTTGGGGATATCTCTTCCTTTTTTGGATCCTTCCTAAAGTAATTGTTACAAAAAGAAACAAAAGGAAATTTAGATTTTAGAGAGTTAGTGGAGTCTATACAATATGATGATAGAGGATGATGTCTCACATAATCTTTTGTTATTCCAATTGGTTAATCTCCCTTGATTAGCACAAAGCAAGGTGGGGCACATTTGTTGATTCGGGCAATCTTGTAATGATAAATATCGGCATCCTTTCAATCAACAACAAAGAAAAACAATAAAAAAGCATGATTAAGCCTCCTTAAAAGTTTGTCTTTTTCTTTTTAAATAGGAAGGTGGTGGAAGCCATTACAACAATGACAACACGACCCTAGTTAAGAAGACAGTTGTTTATTAATCAATGGTGATTGTGAATGTTTGATTGGACAATTGTTTCACCACCCCTTTTTACTTAAAGATCCTCCCTAATCTCAAGATGAGAGCTAGGTAGTGTTTTTTGTTCATGTGGGGTCATTGCCATGTGGTCCCTCAACATGCACCAATTGAATTTGGATGCAACCTCACATGTTTTTTTTATCCTTCATTAGTGGAGAAATCATTGTGACTTTGGTTCTTGTCTTTCTCTACCATTCTCAATACACATGAATATCAAGTCTAGACAATCCTTGAATCGAAATTTTCATTTTATTCTTATGACGCAAAGAAGATCAATCTCATCTTTCTGGATCAAGTTTAGTCTTGGCGACCTTTAGACTAACTACTATCTATCTGATTGCATCAACGTAATAGAAGTTCAAACTCATTTTTCAAGATTAAATGTTGACAATCCTTAAATCGAGCCTTATCTATCTAAGATCAAGTCTCGACGATTCTTGGATCGATTCTCAAGCAAATATCAAGAAAGAAACTCAGCAAACCCATTTTCAAGATCAAGTCTTCACTACCCTTCGAGTGTACACTCGTAATTTATGTGTACAATCCCTCAATGTTTAATGTATCAAACGCATCTCTCCACTTAATGTATACCAAAACTACTTAATGTTAGAGTCTGGTATGGGTCCAATTCAATTAGGCATGTTGGGGAAACAGGAAACTAACAAACTAGGGTTTAATTTGCAGCTGTAGTCCTACTTTAATTTCATAAAATCATGAACAATTTCTCAAGAAAACCATATACAATTTGGGACTTGTGAGTGCAATTCAGTGAAAAAGCTATAACGTCACCCTCTCAACACCCTTATTAAATGAAGACAATTCAGAAATCCCAAGTGAAACCAAGCAACCAGCACAAAACTTTATTTGGGTAACACTGGTCCCCAACAACCCTATGTGAACTCTTTAACCTTTATGACTATGACTACTCACATTTATTAGAATTTCTTGGAGTGAGTTCAAACTTGTCGAACCTCATGTGTAGTCAGCGACAGATTTAAAAATATTTTTAATGGTGAGCATCTTTAGTCAGCCTTTGATTATAATCTATATGTGTGTGGACATAACTAAAATCTCATAATAAGATAATTAATAAAAAAAATTAAATTTCAAGATAGACACTTGTCTACCCTGAGTAAAATATGGATTCGTCACCGTATGTACCGGGAGATAGTGGCCCTAATTAACCCTTCCAGGGACTGAGAAGGAAAGACCCACAGGAGGAAAAGGAAGGTTAAATCATTGGATCCACATAATAAAGCAGAAAGGTGGAGAAAGGTGGTTAGGCTTAATAAGAACAAAGGGTTTTTGTTTTTTTATAAGAAACTTTATTTCGAAACTAATGGAGATCCAATCTAAGACCTAAATCTATGTGCACAATAACTTCAGGGTTTCCTATAAAATAAGACACATGCATGCCCCACATAAAATTGATGCATGAACGGGCCATCACAGCCATCCCATCTCTTACCTGCTTATTGGAATCCACAAGAGAATTGTCGTCTGAAAGAATCTGTTAGGCTTTACTTGAAAAGGAAGTCAAGCCTTGTTATATGTATATGTATATGTATATGTATATGTATATGTATATGTATATGTATATGTATATGTATATGTATATGTATATGTATATGTATATGTATTAGGGTTCATGTATAAAAATATTGACGTTGAATGGAAACACAGATGAGAAATGGGAGACAAAGGTAGGCCATATTTGGAGTTTTACGCATATATTAATCATTAATCCTCATTTCAAGTGGTGGAAGGAGGAGCTCATAATTTACACCAAAAACCCTAAACAATTTTTTTAATAGTATTAAGGCGATTTTGTTGACACTTTAATAATGTACACACATGTTGTAGATAAAGTTGTTGGAATTCAAATTTCATATGACATCATTTTTTTTACTAGAATCATTGGTTAGATTCAAAAACCCTAAACAATTATATATATGCATAGTTTTAGCGTCAATCACGCAAACATCCTAAATAATTATTCATCATCAACACGTAAAGAAAGGGGCCCTTTGTGTAAAAACCTGAACATTCCTGCATTTCTCATACCAGCATCTGGCAAGTCTCTAGTCTACGTACTATTTACACCCAAACTTCTATATATATATATATTCAAAGTTGAAGCAATTAGCAAAGCCATGGCTTTGGCCTTTGAATGACTAAACTGCCATCATTGAAAGAAAAGGAAAGAAAAACCCAAGATTTTAACTAATGTGAAGCAAACGTATCCTTGGCCAGATATGGAAGATAAATGCGATGTGGACACCTCGGCCATCAATATTATTAATTATATAGAGAGAGTATCCCACTTATCGATCTTAGTTAATATATTTTCCACCTGTTTCTTTCCAACATGTTACTGTAAGTTAAAGCTTAAATCCCTAATTATATTACCTTAAACATAAACTCTAAATTTTAACCCTTATCCTTAAATTCTAATCATAATCACTAAATTAACCAATACACTTAAACTCATAAACCTAAAACTAATTCTATAAACCTTAAAACTAAAATACTTGTAAAAAGTTTTCGTTTTCACCGTCTGTGCATCTCATAAAAAAACATTACAAAGATACATCATAAAATCAAATTAACTTTTTATGTTTTCATATTTTTTTACAGATAAATAGTTTGACTTTGAAGAGAGATGAGGCAAGAGTGGGAGTGGGAGTGGGAGTGGGAGTGGGTGCCGCTGTCGGCTCCTGAGATTGAGCTCAAGTCAAGTGAGGTGGAGCGCGAGTTTTCTTTTAAGGAATATTTTTGCTCGGTGTGTTATTGTGCAGTAAATATTTAAATTTGAGTTTTTCAAATGTAAATTTATTTACATTTAATTTCTTTTATCTATTTTTATTTTAGTTAAATTTTATTATATAGGATTTTATCTGTATATAACATAATTATCAATTTGTTCATTTGTATTTTATAATAGTTATTCTAATTATAAATATATTTATTAAATTGTTGTTTAAAAGCCAAACCATTTTGAATGATGCTTATACCCACCATTCAATCAAATGACATTAACCCAACCAATACCAATGTTAGCAAACATCTTTAACCTTAGCTTCTAATTCCCCATTCTAACTTTAAAACCCCTTCACATCTCGAACCAAAGTGGTCCACGTCACATCAGTCCTCTCCCTGTCTGTTTTCCATCTTCATTGCGTCATATTTTCAACAAAACAAATTTAAAAAATAATTTGATATGTCCCAATTTGGTTAATATTAATGAAAGAATGATTAAGTTATGCCATATTTTAGTCTTCTATATAAACATTACCAAGTGTAATGATAAAGTTAATGCTCTCGAATTATTGATCAACAAACATTGGTTGTTATGGCATATTTTACTTCTAACAAAAGAATGATACCGTTAAAAAGAACAATTACAAATTACAATTTGTATTTTAATATTATAACCTCTCGTTGACGTGAAATTTAATACGTCGTATTATTTTATATGTAAGTTAGTAGATATTTATCACATGAGTAGAGATGATATTTATTTAGCACATCAATTTTACGTCAGTTTTGTCAATTATATTCTCGTATTATTATTTATGTATTTACATCATTATAAATATGCTAACCATAAACTCTAAACATTATCCCTAACATTGAACATAAACCCTAAAACCTAAATATCAAGCCCTAAACCATAAACAATAAACCCTAACTTAGATCCCAAACCCTAAACCCATAATCAAAACCACAAACTCTAAACCCTAAACAATAAACCTCAAACTCAAACCCTAAACCCCAAATCCTAAACCATAAACCATGAACATCAAACCATAAAACCACAAACTCCAACATATTGAACCCTAAACTCCAACCACAAACCTTGAACCACAAGCCCTATATTCTAAGCCATAAATCCTAACCATAAACCCTAAAACACAAACTCATGAACCCCAAACCTTAAACCCCAAAACTTAAACAATGAACCATAAATCCTAAACCTTAAACCATTAACCCTAAAAATAATATAATAATCAATGTCAAAACAAGAAAAAATATATGAAGCTAAAATTTTAAGGGTAAAAAGTTACATTCATAGGTAACACTACCTTTTAATTTTGGCTTAATATCCAAATAGGTGCCCAAACTATGCTTGTGGATCACTTTTGGTGCCTAAACTAATTTTAGCTCTAAGTAGGTGCTTAAAGTTTCAATTTTGGTCATTTTAGGTGCCTAACCGTTAAGTTTTATTAAAAAATATTTTTATTTTATTTTATTTCTTTTTTAATTTAATTTATTTTTAAACTTATTTTTTTAAAAAATGATAGTTTTAAATCTTTACAAAACAGTCCCAAATCCTTAAGCCAAAACCCAAAATCTCCAAATTATCGTTGTTGTTGCCATTTACTGCCTCACCGGAGATCACCACTATCGTCACCGGATCACCACGATTGTTTCCCCCAACCACCCATCGCCGGTAACCGGTGGTAGGTGTGTTGATTGGCTTTCTAACGTTGAAAGAAGCCAAAATCGCGAAAAGGAAGTCGTCGACACACCTACCGTCGGTTATCGGCGATGGGTGATTGGAGGAAACGGTCGTGGTGGTCCGACGGCGATAATGGTGGTCTCCGGTGAGGCAGTAAACGTCGATAGTGATGGTCATTTGGGGATTTTGAGTTAGGGATTTGAGACTATTTCATAAAGATTTAAAACTGTCAATTTTTTTAAAAATTAAAATTTTAATTTTATATAAAAATTAATTAAAAGAAATTAAAAATTTAAACATGCCACTTGTCACATTTTAATTGGCTAACGGGTTTTTATTAATGGACACTTGAAATAACCAAAATTGAAACTTTAGGCATCTATTTAGAGCTAAAAATAATTTAGGCACTAAAAGTGATTCACAAGCATAATTTGAACACCTATTTGGATCCTTTAATTTTTTTTCACAAATTTCACAACCAAACATATTGGTGTAGTAACAACTAACCACCATCTTTCATTCATCTTTTTAATATGCGTATGTTATTCACTACAACACACCTCTTTTACATCGGGGCAAAGTGCAATCACGTTGGGTCAACAAGTGTTCTTGGCTTGGGCTGTGTTCCCCCTTGAGATATCAGAAATCTTTCTCTCTCTGATTTCACTGTACACATTTTGCAAACCCTTTCTTTATTTTTCATCTTGTCTGTGTATATATATACCCCACGCATGCAACTCTTCTCTTACACTACATTACCTCATAGTTTCTTCTTTTCTCTTCTCTTTTTCTTTCTGTATAGCGCACAATCTTGCTTTATAACATGGCGGAGCTAGAGTACCAGGCTAATACCAGAACCACCACGGCCGCCGCCGCTACACGTTTAAAGCTCTTCGGCTTCAACGTCTCGGAGGACGACGATGGTTCGGAATCCAGCATCATTACAGCCAACACGACCAAAGCTCCATCTTCAGGGACGTCCCCGGAAGAGCCCCGCGGTTTCCCTGCACCTTCCGGTGAACGTAAATACGAGTGTCAGTATTGTTGCCGTGAGTTCGCCAACTCTCAGGCCTTGGGGGGTCACCAAAATGCTCATAAAAAGGAAAGGCAACAGCTGAAGCGTGCTCAGATGCAAGCCACCCGAAGCGCAGCGGCTGTTTCGTTCGCTAGGAACCCCATGATCTCCGCTTTCGCTCCTCCGCCACATCTGTTAGCGTCGGCCGCACCGCTTGTGGTGCCTGCTCCAACGGGGACATCATGGGTTTACTTACCACGTGGAGGACCACCGCCTTTCCACTACTCACATGGTTGTCTGATTCCAACCGGCGGTGGTGGTGACGGTGGTGGGAGGGGGCTAGCTGGTGGTGGTGGCGGTGATTCGGAGTTGAACGTTTGCCCGCAAATGATGCAAGGTAGGGCTAACCATGGACCCTCGTTGAGTAGGTTTACAAAAGGAGATGGTGGGAGCAGTTTTGATGATCCGTTGAGCTTGGATTTGCACCTTAGTCTTGCACCATCTAGGCCTTGACTCTGCCTTTTCAGTTTTCTTTTGTACATTTTCTAAAAATTTATTTATTTATTTTCATCAATAATTTTGCACATACCCTTCTTTTAAAATGTTAAAATAATTTAAATCTTGAACATATAAACTTCTGATTTAACTTCCATCCCTAACCTGAAAAGCATTAAACAATTATGTTGAAGATTTGAACAAGTGAACAGAAAGTCTTATAAATGCCCAGATTTTTTGTTTTTATCATACTTAAAGAGAAAATGACCAATTGTTGGATCTGTACACACAGGACACCATGCAGGTAAAAGAAAGAGCTGCTTTTGTTGTTAGTGTTTCTTTTCTTACAATTAATGTCATTGTCACCCAGCTCTCAAAGTTGACTATAGTAGAGGGAGATGAATGATGGAAATTGAGCCCCATTAACATGCAATGATCCAAATTTTCTAGATGTCCCCCACATTTTTGAAATGTGCAACTTAGTTTGATTGGATCATAAAGCTCAAGTCCAATTATAGTATCAGACTTTACTCCCATTCATTGTTTGATCCATTAATGAAGATTTCAGTCTATTGAATTTGGTGTCAAATGAAAATCTGATATTTAGATTTTAGTCATTGATATAGAGAATATGAAAGATCTAAATTTTGGTGTAAGCTTTCTATTTAGCAACTGATATTTGATTTATTGTTCGACTAAGACTAATCAAGATCAAATATTACGTATGTTCATTATGAGGTGATCCTCTCTGCTCAATTTGTTCGGTTTACAATGTCAAAATTCAAATTTTATGACTTTGCTTACGGGATATAGTTACTATCTCAATAGACTAACAAACAGTTATTCCACTTTGGTGTCGGATAATATTCAATTTCTGTTAATCACAATGTTCATTACCATTATTGGCTTCCACTATTACTGTATTAGCATAGAACTCTTTTATCTACTATACGTGGTAAGAGAGGAATCGAAGACTACATTGAACTCTTTTTATCTACTGATGTAAGTTGTTTTTTTAAGGCAATTCTCTTGCCATTTTGAATGAAATAGAAAAAAAAAAGTTTTAATGAACCCCAAATGTTTGCATTGATTGTTATATCTATCAGAATCGAACTTCCTAACTAGGGATGGCATGTCAATTTAAATTATCTCGTCTAGTTTGAAGTTTATTAAAAATCAATTTGAATATAATTATAAATGGATGAAATTGTAATAATATTGAGTTTTTAAAAACAAATTTATACACACACATTATATTGTCTATTTTGTGCCTCGAACCCTTTGCTCTAAAGTGACAGCCGAGCTCTACTTTTGCTCGGTACTAAGCCAAACAACAAATTACAACAATATTGAATTAGCTGCTATATTCATATTAAATTATATTCAACACCCGCTTACGTTTCACTTTCTTTGGTTCTGTTTAGGAATGATTTTAAAACGAGATTTTAGGTGAAAAGCGGTGAGAACGGTAGTTTAAGGAAAAGTTGAAAATTTCAGCGTTTTCAAAAGTTTGGTTTATAGATCAAATAAGGTACAAAAGTTGATTGAAAATGACATAATTTTTTGGTTGTTCGATTCAACTTTTCTATTGACAGCCAAAAACTGGTTTAGGACTCAGCCCTTTATGTAGTTTAATTAGAGGGTGGTAGGAGAAGTCACCTTCCAATGAACTTCAATCTCACTAGCTCAATTAGACATGTCAAATTTGACCCGAGACCCGAAATTGACCCGAACATGATGATCCAAATTTGATTCGAAACTCGAAATAAACGACCAAAACCAAAACCGACTTAGATTTTAGTTGAACCGAAAATGAACCCAAACTGATTTTCAACCAAACTAAATGGACCCAAACCTAAGACAACCTGAAATAAAAAAACATATTAAAATAAAGAAAGAAAGATGAAATGTAAACTTTCGCACAACTCACCAAAAAGCCAAATATTCAGGGTATATAAAGTCATATATAGGGTGAAAAAACCTAACTCGGCATGGAAACCCAACTAAAATCGATCCATCTCATATTGACCCAACCAAAAATCAACCGACCTGATACCCAAACTGTAACATTTAAAGCCCAACCAGATTATTTCTAAAACATTTAAAGCCCACAATTGAAAATATAGTTAAATAATCAAAATGGTACAAATGAGCTCCAATTTAATTTAAAACATTTGAACATTCGATTTGATTAATACAATTTCAGAATAAGAATTATAGACTCCAACATGTAAGGTCCTATGAATACATAGCCAGTAAACCCAAGTATCGTACTTTGGAAAACACCACGTGTTGGAATCTTGAACTGATAGTGCTCATTGATCCCGCGATCCGGTGATCAACCTATGCACAAAAATAACGATTTCGAGCGTTGAGCTTACAAAGCTTAGTGGTACACATCTACTCTACTATGCTTCATGCTAATCATAAACATAAGCATGCAAGCTAGTACGAGCAATAAGGGAAGATGAATAAACATGCGGTGTTATGACTAGTCGCCTAAACACATACTCTCAATTACAGTGAAACTTTATACAAGGCCCAACCATACTCGGGATCCTACCGAATCCTCCGAGCGAAACATACAATTCATCATAACAAACCTAGAGTGAGGCCTGATGTCACACAGCCTCGGGAACATACACACACTCTCTAGGTGAGGCCTGGTGTCACACAGTATCGGGAACGTGCATCTGGCTTCTCTAACCATGTGTTGCAACACTCTTCCACTAGGTATCTGGATCCCACCAATTAAAGTGACTCAACCACACAAGTGCCCTTATAGACAAGTCACTCAATATTTACCGAGTTATTATTCATTATGCTGGTATATAATTAATCTCATTTATTGGCTCTATTAATCCATGTTATCACATTTATTTAGGACATAATTCAATTATTAATATTCTCATCGATTTCTACCCTTAACTTGTATTTGCAGATTATTTATCATATCGGGTACCGATGTTGCATCATTGACTTCGAGAAGAGTTAGGAGGAGCGATTACCGCTTGTTGAGTTTGCTTACAACAATAGTTTCTAATCGAGCATCAAGATGGCTTCTTTTGAGGCCTTGTATGGGCATAAGTGTAGAACACCCTTGTGTTAGACCGAGCTTAATGAGAGATTGATTATAAGGTCAGATTTGATCAGACAAACTAAAGAGAAGGTTCAGATAATCAAGGAAGGACTGCAAGCGGCTTTTGATCGGTAGAAAGCTTATGCAAACCGGAAGCGTAAGCACATTGAGTACAATGTCAGTGATAACATTTTTCTCAAAGTGTCACCATGGAAAAGAGTTATCTTTTTTGAGTAGAAGGGCAAGTTGAGCCCAAGTTTTATTGGGCCTTATGAGATTCTTGAGAGAGTTGGACCCGTGGCGTATCAGTTAGCTTTACCCCTAGAGATGGCACACATCCACAATGTATTTCATGTATCTATGTTGAGACGCTACCGTTCTGATCATTCGCATGTTATTCCTCTTAAGGAGACCGAGATCAACACTGAGTTGATATTTGAGGAGGAACCGATAAGAGTTTTAGACAAAAGAGTCAAAGAGCTTCGCCATAATTGCCTACCCCTAGTCAAGATGTTATGGATGAACCGTGGAGTCGAGGAAGCTACGTGGAAAGTCGAGAAGGATATGAAGCTGCTCTATCTGCATTTGTTTCTAAATGGTAAATTTTGTGGATAAAATTTCTTTAAGGAGGGGAGAGTTGTAACGACCTGGATTTTTGAAATCCAAAGGTCAGTTTAACCTTAAGTATAGGCTTCACATTTCAGGCCTTGAATGCTTAGGCTTGTTGAGTCTTTAAGGGCTTGTTGTTGGTGTTGGGTTTGAGTCTTGGGTGTGGGGTTGTTGTTGGGATGGTAATTAGGCAATTGCCTAATTATTTGAAGAGGGATAAGGGGGACTTCTTTAATTTCCTTTGTAGAAAAGCAAAAGTGTGAGATCATCCCTTGCCTCTTTGCTCTATTCATCCTCTCAACCCCTCCTTTCCTAACCTCATATCTAAGTTAAAGGCTAAATCTTTGAGTTTTGGGGAGTGAATCACGTTTTGAGCATTAAGGGAGAATTGTTTAGCAATCAAAGATCTATAATCCAAGGTAAGAATGGTCTGAAATGGTGAAGGAATAGGTTTTGGTGGGGATGTGTAGGGAAGAACGAGATTGGGTTTTGGGAGCTCAATCATCGCGTTATGTTAGTGTTTTTTTACTTCCCTAGATTCCCCAACAATGTAATAACATGTTTTGCAACCTCCGTTTATAGTGAAAGAGGTTGGAGAAGCATCAAAGGTCAAAGGGAAGAGAAAGGCTTGAAGCTTGAGGTTGAGGGCTTTCTTTTCAGTTATAAATTAAGGTTAGTACACTACTAACTCCTATGTGTTCCTAGAAATCATCAATTGAATGTTTGCTTGATTGTATGCTGTTTTGGTTAGGATTAGAGCTTGGTGTTCATCTATGGCAATTTCTAAATTTGGTGTTGAATGGGTGTAAAAATAATAGGAATCCACCTAATAGACCTTCCAAGACTTGTAGGTTTAATTAGCGGTTTATTATCAAGTTAGGGGGTATTTATAGGGATTTTGAACTTCATAATTTAAATTTTGGGTTCGCGTACCGATATTGGGTGGACCTGTATCAGTACTTTTTTGTAGGAGATAGTTGTTTTTCAGGAATATTGTAAAGAGGGTATCGGTACCCATAGGGGCGTACTGATACCATTGTTCCATTGAGATTTCCAGTGGTGAAACTTGGTATCGGTACGCGTGGGGAATGTATCGGTATCGAGTGCGTATTGGTACACGTTCCTTGTGTATTGGTACGGGGTTCTGGTTAAAACCCTTCAGCGTACTAAGCTGGGTATCAGTACGCACAAGTGGGTATTGGTACCTACAAGGGCGTATCGATACTCCTAGGCAATCTGCCCATGAAACTTCGTCTTAAGTTTAGGGGTTCTATAATTCAAGGGTAGGGGGCCAATGGGTCTCGTAAGAAATAAAATGAATAGTAAAATTGAGAAATTGAGTTTATAACATCGTATATGGCCTAAATGATGAAATAACATGGTAAATGGAAAGAGAATTGCTTGTATGTGCTAGAAAATCTTATGGATCCTTGGTGGATCATGTGTGAATGTGCCAAGCAAGGGCACTTACGTGGTTGAGCTATTTAATTATTGGGATCCGGATACCCCGTGAGAGTGTTGCAACATGAGTTGATGAGATTCTGGATGTACGTTCCCGAGGTTGTGTGACGTCGAGCCTCATTTGATGATACTTGATGGGAGATTCTGAGTATGAGTGTACATTCTCAAGGCTGTATGACACCAGATCTCACTCTGAGTGTACATTCTTGAGTCTGTATGACACCAGGCTTTACTCCAGGTTTGTTGGTACGATGTATGTATGCTATGTGAGATATTACATCCTTGCTTACTACGTTTTTAGTTGGTTATGGTAGCTCTATTACTTATCTTACCATGATATCATACTTGTAGCATACTTGTAACCCCCTTGACCCGATCTAATCGTTATATCGAGCCGAGTGAGCTACACTAGTTTACCGAAGAAATCCTGTGAAGGTCTAACTCGATAAATGACTATTTTTATCTTATCTAGATGCAACATTATAACCTATGGTGTGCATAATGGCAACGGGTGAAAACTCAACTCAATCGGGTGTTGTACCAGCATTTAATTGTACACAATTACAATTTAGGGATCAAATTGCAATTCTTTAAAATTTTAGAGAATTATACCATTTTGATTTTACCAAACTTTAATTAAGTCCATTTAAAACATACATGTGAAATTTCGTCTCAAACCAAGCTCATTTACATCATCAATTAAGCATTGACAATATCTAGGGACCAAAATGTAAAACTACAAAATATAAGGACTTACTTAAAATTAGATTTACATATCCTCAATTAGTCAGGTTCCATGTATACATGTCAAATTTTAGCTAAAAATAATCATCCAAATGCATACATAACAACCATGGACCAAAATATAACTTTAGAAACTATTTTTTAACATAATGGATGGGTCCCCGTGATAAATATTGAAACCATTCAAGGTGGTTTCGAAACTTGCACTCTAGTAGCCAAAATTTGCTAGTTGGTTTCAAAACCCAGGAGCTGATTTCGAAACCTGTTGGAGCAAAATGCCCATTGGTTTCGAAACCTGTTGGATGGTTCCGAAACCTGCCTGTAGGTTTACAAAATCTGCACATTCGAAACACTTTGGAACCTCCCTAAACGTATCCAAATTAACCCCAAACATCATTTAACACTCAAGCATCATACCACAATAGTTATAAAAACATCATATCAACCAACGACCACAACAATATAAGAGCATAAGCATTAACGGCAATGAAGGTAATCCTATATGCATGATTTCTACCCAACATGCTTATATTTTCCCAAATCCCCCAAATCAAAGCATAAACCTTCATGCAAAACAATCACCAAACTTATAAGGCCTTTTACAACTCCAAGATATCAACTTGCACAAACATGGAGTTTAACAAAACACCCCCAAACAACAATGAGCCCCCATTGCCTTTATTACTACTTGTTCTAGTTTAAAACCATACTCGTGAAAATCTCAAATATTGGAATTCTTTTCTTTCTCTCTTGCTACCTCAAAAACTTTACTTATCTACATTGATGAGAAAGGAGAGCGTAAGCATAAATGCTTAGTGAGGGACGCTCAAGAAAAACACTCAACAATGCTTTTAAAATCATTTGTCCAGTTCATAAATTCTAAAATCATGATCAAACACATCTCATGCTTCATTCTCTTTCTAAAACAAGTTGGATAAACCATTTTCTAAACATGTATCATTGATCTCTAGCATTTTCAAAAGCAACTGTAACACCCTTCCCGGTCTGATAGAGGACCGGGTCGAAAAGTGTTATCGGGAGACGAAACCAAAAATTGGAATCGGAATTTGGGTTAATTTAAAACTTTTCGATCTAAAAGGACCAAGTTGCTAACGTTATAATTTAATGATCCTAAGCTGAGTTCTTTATAACCAACTTGTATTTAGACTCACCAATTATCAACCTGAGAAGTTTCATTGTCATTGGATATTTTTAACCTATCAATTTGAGCCATATAATCATTAGTGACCAATTTGTAATCTTTTAAAACTGTTTCTCAAGCCTTTTTAACAGAATTAACTAACACCGTACCGGTACACTATAGGCGGTATCGGTACGCTAAGTTGAATTTTTCACTTTCTAGGTTCAAGGTCAACGACCCCGTACCGATACGTCTGTGCCTGTACCGATACACTTTAACTAGGGTTGACTCGTTTTGGTACACCTGAGGTCGTACCGATGCAATTATTTTTCCAGACCTTACTGTCAAGATCTATATCCGTACACTCCCTAGTGTACCAATACTCCCTGCTTCATCAAGACCAATTATGCAAGGCCGTACGGTACATACTGCCCCGTATCAATACGTCTGGCCTGTAATGACAGATTTTATCTGGTTTTTATCTAATTTAACCCCTCAATTGTTGTCCAATCATTTTCATATTTTACCAGCAAGCCTAGAGTCCATTAACCTACTGTCATACCAAATTTTATAGCATTTCAGATTCGTTTACCTAGTTTTCCCTTTAGGCTCATTTTAGGTTCTTTTTTAACTATTTATCCATTCCTAGAACTTACCATTTCGTGCATACAACACTAAGACGTTAAAGGACTATTACACAAACATCAAAATGCTCATACAAAATATGTTCGGACCATATGCCACTAGATTAAGAGTTTAAGGTAAATGATGAGCATACATATAGCTATGAAGAGATGACTTGCAACGGAAGCACACGATCGGAAGCCGAAATTCTTTCAAGGTCCTGAAAATGCATGAGACATGCATGTTAGGCTTACATAGCCTAGTGAGGTAGTTATTACAAAAAAAATAATAGATAATGACATGAATGATACGATATCAAATTCATATACAAATCTCATGCTCAAATCATATAGATGCATAGTTTCATAAATCAAATTACATATTAGTTCATTGGACATGGTAACCATTGGATACACAGATCCCCTGTACACCAACATATCAGAAATTAGAGTTAGGCCGTAGCCTTGAGCCGTTGCTCCGGATAGTCCCTTACACAATCCATCCTTATTTCCCTCACAAATAGGTCGTAGCCCCAGACATTAGTCCACCCTTACTTATACGAGCTCAAATGACCCTATGGCATGCCAATTGTATCCAATGTCCATATTTACACAAAAATCACATAACAAGCATATTCCATATCTTTCGGATCATGTTATATCATATATCAAAATTGAGCCTTAGTTCCATCTCATATATCATGTTCATATCATTTCCATGTATCATAGGCTTAGTATATCATTTCCATATTTGCATATATATCAAAGTAATACAAGACACTTACCAAATTTGCCAATCGAATCCAATATGGTTGCTCTATGTGAGCCCTAATCAATGAAAAACATGTTTACAAAATAATGCAACGGGATGGCACCGAGCCTACCCCTTGACCCAACTACACTCACCTTAGAGCACGAAAGCTTTTAAGATTCTTGAATTTCGATTCCTTTGTTTCTACTCTCAATTGGAGATGATGGATTGTCTTCCTCCGTGTTTTGAGCTAGGAAAAACACAAGGAATGATCACAACGATATAACAACATGATTCCAAGAATGGTTTAAGATTTCAATTCAAAATTAAACTCCAATCCTACATGGAATTTGACAGTAGATAGAGGGCTTTGCTTTACCCGAGTGATGGCTTTGCTATGATGTCTTCAAATTGAAGAGGAGTTGAACTTAAGATGAGCAAGAAGAGAGGTGTGTGCTTAAGTTTAAGGTAGGGGATAATAATGGAGGTGCTTGTTTTTAGGAAGACAAGGTTAGTGTTTTAACTTTCGGAAGAATTGAGCAATTGAAGGGAGCTATTTCCCTATTAAAAGGGGTTTCCCACCCTAATGATAACTCACCTTCAAAGTGACCAATAAGAAGCTTTCCTCCTTTTGAGGGTTTGCTTAATCCAAAGCCTATTAGTTTTCCAAGTAGGCTAATGACTTCATTAGCTTGTGAATTCTGATAAATTTCACGTGAGATTGGACGAGCATAGAGGTGATTCATCACCTTTCATAATTTCTTTACAAAACGACATCATTTTGGCTCAAAACAGGGGACCTGTATTGATACACTTTTTTTCGTATCAATATGCCCATGCTAAAATAAGAAAGTTAGTTATTGACAGTTAGGTTGTATCGATACTCACATGGCCGTATCGATATGACTAGCTCAGTTTCGCACTTTGAAATTCGAATCTCATACAAGGGGTTCATTTACTCACATAGGGCTAAAATGTATTTTCATTAATCAAGAGGTTACAAAAGTCAATTATTACAATTTTATCACATCGATCTTCAGAATTTCTGATCACCGGAACTGAATTCCGACTAGGTCGGTTTTCGGGATGTAACAACTCTCCCCCTTAAGAAAATTCGTCCTTGAATTTTCACTTTAACTAAACAAATGTGGGTATTTCTTTTGCATAGTTTCTTTGGGTTCCCATGTTGCCTCTTTAACGAAATGGCTTCTCCATAAAACCTTTGCTAGGTACACGAATTTATTACAAAGTCATTTAACTTCTCGTGCGAGGATCTGCACAGATTCTTCCTCGTACGTCAGATTGGATTGAATCTCTACGAATTTCGGTTCAATCACATGGGAAGGATCCGACCAGTACTTACGTAGCATAGATACATAGAAGATGTTATGAATCTGACTTAACTCCTCAGGAAGAGCTAATCGGTAGGCAACATGTCTAATTCTTTTGATCACTTCTAACGGACTGATGAAACGAGAACTTAACTTTCATTTCTTTCCGAGAAACGAAAGATCTTCTTCTAGGGAGATACTTTGAGAAAGGCTTTATCACCAATCTCATACTGAATATCTCTTCTTTTTAGGTCAGCATAGGACTTGTGACGATCGAAGGTAGCTTTAAGTCGATCACGAATAATGGTCATCCTTTTTTCGATTTCCCAAAGTAAACCAGGGCCTAACATCTTGCCTTCACCAAGTTCGGTCCAACAAAGAGGATTTCTACATCTCCTTCCATAGAGGGCTTTGTACGGGGCCATTTGAATTGAAGCCTGGTAACTGTTGTTGTAAGCGAATTCGATTAAGGGTAGGGATTTATCCCATGTGTCCCCGAAGTCAATGGCACAAGCTCGGAGCATATCTTCTAGGATCTACTAGGAAGAGTCAGAGTTGGTACAAGACATTTATACACATGTCACAAGGAAGGGTTTAGAGTTACCTGAATAACTCTTTCAGATTGGCCATTAGTTTGAGGATGGAAATTAGTGCTTAAGTGCACTTTAGTTCCCAAAGCGTCGTGTAAAGTCCTCCAAAACTGAGATGTGAACCGAGGATCACGATCAGAGATAATGGACACAGGAACACACGTAACCAAATAACTTCACGGATATATAATTCAGCAAGCTTAAGTAAACTTAAATCCATTCTCGCTGGAAGGAAGTGAGCAGATTTGGTGAATCGGTCTACAATGACCCAGATAATATCATTATTTTTTGGAGTTATCGGTAACCCACTTACGAAGTCTATCGTGACATGCCCCCATTTCCATTGTGGAAGCTCGATAGGCTGTAGAAGTCCATTAGGCACCTTGTGCTTGGCTTTGACTCGTTGATAGGTTAAACACCTCGCTACAAAGTCTATGATCTCATTATTCATATCGGACCACCAATACAACTCCTTTAGATCTTTGTACATCTTTACAGCTCCCGGATGAACGGAGAAAGGGCTAGAGTGAGCTTCACTTAGGATCTAATTTCGAAGATCATCATCGTCAGGAACACAGATGCAGTTGTAAAAACACAATAAGCTTTTGAAGTTTATGGCAAAGTCAGGATCTGGGCTATCCTTAACTTTGGCAATAAGAGGTTGCAACTCTTCATCGGACTTTTAGAGTGCTTTGATTCGAGACACAATGGTTGATTATACTTTCAATTCGGCTAACATTTTGCCACACTTCTTGAGTCTAAAGTGGGCATTTAGATGTCTCAGAGAGGGAGTGAGTTTCTAGCTAAGAGCATCAGCCACCACATTGGCTTTACCAGGATGGTAGTCAATGACCAGATCATTATCTTTCAACAACTTTACCCACCGGCGCTGACGAAGGTTTAACTTATTCTGAGTTAGAAGATACTTCAAGCTCTTGTGATCGGTGTATAAGTAACACTTCTCACCATATAGATAATGCCGCCAAATTTTCAAAGCAAACATAACCACGAATAACTCCAGATCATGGGTCGAATAGTTTAGCTCATGTGACTTGAGTTGACGTGAAGCATAGGCTACGACTTTGCCCTCTTGCATTAGAACACAACCTAATCCCAAGTGGGATGTATCGCTGTAGATGGTGAAGTCTTTGTCTGACTCCGATTGCACTAAGATATGAGCATGAGTAAGGACTTGTTTGAGCTGATCGAAACTCCTTTGCTGATCCACAATCCATGCAAAAAGAGTATCTTTGCGAAGGATATTCGTTAAGGGTGCATCAATCAAAGAGAATTCCTTAAAAAATCTATGATAGTAGCTTGCAAGGCCTAGAAAGCTACAAACTTCTCCCACATTCTTTAGAGGCAACCAGTCAAGGATGGCTTGGATCTTCTTTAGGTCAACTTGGATTCCCTCAGAAGAAATCACATGGCCTAGAAAGGACACTTCGGATAACCAAAATTCACACTTACTGAACTTGGCGTAGAGTTGTTTCTCTCAAAGAGTTTTCAGCACAATCCGAAGGTGTTCTTCATGAGCAGCATAGTCTTTAGAATAGATCAGGATGTCATCTATAAAGACAACCATAAACTTATCGAGATAGGGCCAGAATACACAGTTCATTGGGTCCATAAAAGCTACGGGTGCATTTGTGAGCCCAAAAGGCATTACTAAGAATTCATAGTGGCCATATCATGTTCGAAAAGCAGTCTTTGGAACATCAGACTCCTTCACCAACATTTGGTAGTATCTAGATTGAAGGTCAATCTTGGAAAAGACCGAAGCATCTTTCAATTGGTCAAAGAGGTCGTCGGTCCTTGGAAGCGGATACTTGTTCTTGATCGTGACTTTATTCAACTGGCGATAGTCAATGCACAGACACATCGATCCATCTTTCTTCTTAACGAATAACACTGGTGCTCCCCAGGGCGAGAAACTCGGTCGGATGAATCCCTTATTCGAAAGGTCTTGGATTTAGGTCTTTAGCTCTATCAACTTCACCGGAGCCATTCTATATAGAGTAATAGAGACTAGAGTAGTCCCAGATTGCACTTCTATCCCGAATTCCACTTCCTAGGTAGGTGGGAGTCCCGGAAGTTCATCGGGAAATATATCGGAAAACTCATTCACAACTGGCACATCTTCGAGCTTTGAGTCTTCCTTAGACTCTATGGCACACATAAGGGTCTTTTTAGGCTCAGGCTCAGACTTCATCAAAGTTATGCTCTCCTTACCGAGCCCAGGGAGGTATAATTTCCTCTTCAAGCAATCCACCCACGCTTGGTGTTCAGCTAGCCAATCAAGGCCTAAGATGAGGTCAAACTCTCAAAAAGATAAGACCATTAGATTGGCCAGAAACGGGATCCCTTGGATCCTCAAAGGGCATGATTTACAAATTCATCAGATGATCACACTATCTCCTAACTGTTTAGAGACAATAATCTCGAAGGTAACTGGTTCCGATTCTAAGGCATATTTCTCAATCAAATGTTCACTAATGAAATATTGCGTAGAGCCTAGATTTATCAATACATAAACGTAATCAAAGCATAGCTCCACCATACCTGCAATTACATCAGGGTCACCCTCCTATTCACGGCCTTACACATGATACATCTGAGTAGAGGTTTATGGATCATGAACAACTTCAGGAGTATTGGTGTTGCAAGACCTCCCTGCAGATACGGATGGCATCGGCTTCGCTCCTCTCCCCTTGTTAAGATATTTCTGAGAAGCTACAGATGTAGGAGCATGTGGATTCTACGGACATTATCGGATAAAGTGTCTAGACTCTACATAGAGGTAGCAGGAACCAGACTGCCTATGGCACTGTCCTGGGTGCCTCTTCTGGTAGAAGCTACACAGAGGGATCTGGGAACCCTTTTTCGAACCGCCAGTGTTGTCCACTGAAGCTGTACGGGTGACAAGTGTTTCTACAGACTGGAGTGGAGGCACGTAACCAGATCATGGCATTTTCTGAAAGGTAGCTGACTTTTAGTCCTAATGTCTGCCTTTCTTCTGAGACACAAGAGGCTTAAAGTTATCACGAAATCTTTTATCGGATCGGGCTTGGTTCCATTTTCTTCTTTCAAAAGCCTTCTTGGAGGCTTCATCAGCGATGGCTCAGTTAACTAATGTCTGGAAATCTTTCAACTCCAGAACAGTGAAAAGAGGACATAGCTCATCACAGAGGCCATTAACAAACATTTTGCATTTCTCCTTCTTCATGCAAATGATTTCTACACTGTATCTTGCATACTTGCAAAATTCTTGGATGTACTACTCCACTGATTTCCCTTCTTACTTCAGATTGAGGAATCTCTCACGCCTCTTGGCAATGTAGTGATCACTTACATACTTCTTGCGGAACTCTTGGAGAAAGAAGTCCCAAGTAATTCGATGTTCAGGCACCGTAAGTGTCACCGTATCCCACCAACTCTGGGCTTCTTCGGCGATCAGGGCCAGGGTACATTCCAACTTGTGCTCCTCAGGGCACTTCATTTTTCTTATTCAGCACCTTTCAAGCATTCTCCACCCAATACTCTGCGATTTCAGGGTTATCCAGATCCTGGCCAACGAATGTATAAACTGGGTACTGTTTGAGCTTATCAATTGGAGCTCGAGACACAGACTGAAAAGCTTCAGCAGGCTGAGGAAGTGGTTCTTGTCGGAAGGACACCATAACTTCCTTAATAATATCCGCCATTGACAAAAGATACTCATACTGAGCCGGAGGCATCAGAGGTGGATGAGGCGGGTCATTCTACCCCACTTGTTCGGGCCTTAGTCCTGGCCTCAGATTATCCCCTTGAGTAGAGGAGGAGTCGGGATTGGGTTCGTTAATAGCACGCCTATCAATAGGTGCTGACATTTCCAAATCTAATCAAATAGGAAAGGTTAGATCGTTTCAGTTGCAAGTCACAGATAACATGAATAATTAACTCCTAAGTGGTATATACAAATGCAGACTCATAACGGATGCCTATTTAGTCCTAGAATTGACTAAACCTAGGCTCTGATACCACAACTGTAACACCCCTTCCCTGTCTGCTAGAAGACCAGGTCGAAAAGTGTTATCAGAAGACGAAACTAGAAATTAGAATCGGAATTTGGGTTAATTTAAAAATTTTCGAACTAAAAGGACTAAGTTGCTAACGTTATAATTTAATGATCCTAATCTGAGTTCTTTATTACCAACTTGCATTTAGACTCGTCAATTATCATCCTGAGAAGTTTCATTGTCATTGGATATTTTTAACCTATCCATTTGAGCCATATAATCATTAGTGACCAATTTGTAATCTTTTAAAATAGTTTTTAAGCCTTTTAACAGAATTAACTGACATCGTACCGGTACACTATAGATCGTATCGATACGCTAAGTTGAATTTTTCACATTCCAGGTTTAAGGTCAACGACCTCGGACTGATACGTTTGTACCCGTATCGATACACTTTGACTAGGGTTGACTTGTTTCGGTATGCTTGAGGTCGTACCGATGCACTTATTTTTCCAGACCTTATTGTCAAGATCCGTATCGGTACACTCCCTGGTGTATCGATACTCCTTGCTTCATCAAGACCAATTATACAAGGCCGTATCGGTACAGACTGCCCTGTATCGATATGTATGGCCTATAATAACATATTTTATCTAGTTTTTATCTAATTTAACCCCCTCAAGTGTTGTCCAATCATTTCCAAATTTTGCTAGCAAGCCTAGAATCCATTAATCTACGGTCATACCAAATTTTATAGCATTTCGGATCCGTTTACCTAGTTTTCCCTTTAGGCTCATATTAGGTTCTTTTTTAACTATTTATCCATTCCCAGAACTTACCATTTCGTGCATGCAACACTAAGACGTTATATGACTATTACACAAACATCAAAATGCTCATACAAAATATGTTCGGACCATATGCCACTTACTAGGAGTTTAAGGTAAAAGATGAACATACATATAACTATGAAGAGATAACTTGCAACGGAAGCGCACGATCGGAAGCCGAAATTCTTTCAAGGTCCTGAAAATGCATGAGACACACATGTTAATCTTACATAGCCTAGTGAGGTAGTTATTACAAAAACAATTTAATAGATAACAACATGAATGATATGATAGCAAATTCATATACGAATCTCGTGCTCAAATCATATAGATGCATACTTTCATAAATCAAATCACATATTAGTTCCTTGGACATGGTAACCATTGGATACACGGATCCCCTGTACACCAACATATCGGAAATTAGAGATAGGCCGTAGCTTTGAGTCGTAGCTCCGGATAGTCTCTTACAAAATCCATCCTTATTTCCCCCACAAATAGGTCGTAGCCCCGGACCATAGTCCACCCTTACTTATACAAGCTCAAATGACCCTATGGCATGCCAATTGTATCCAATGTCCATATTTACACAAAAATCACATAATTAGCATATTCCATATCTTTCGGATCATGTTATATCATATATCAAAATTGAGCCTTAGTTCCATCTCATATATCGTGTTCATATCATTTACATGCATCATAGGCTTAGCATATCATTTCCATATTTGCATATATATCAAAGTAATACAAGACACTTACTAAATTTGCCAATCGAATCCAATATGGTTGCTCTACGTGAGCCCTAATCAATGCAAAACATGTTCACAAAATAATGCAACGGGATGGCACCGAACCTACCCCTTGACCCAACTACACTCACCTTAGAACACGAAAGCTTTTAAGATTCCCGAATTTCTATTCCTTCATTCCTAGTCTCAATTGGAGATGATGGATTGCCTTCTTCCGTGTTTTGAGCTAGGAAAAATACAAGGAATGATCACAACGATATAACAATATGATTCCAAGAATGGTTTAAGATTTCAATTCGAAATTAAACTCCAATCCTACATGGAATTTGACAATAGATAAAGGGCTTTCCTTTACCCGAGTGATGGCTTTGCTATGATGTCTTCAAATTGAAGAGGAGTTGAACTTAAGGTGAGCAAGGAGGGAAGTGTGTGCTTAATTTCAAGGTAGGGGATAACAATGGAGGTGCTTGGTTTTAGGAAGACAAGGTTGGTGTTTAAACTTTCAGAAGAATTGAGCAATTGAAGGGAGCTCTTTCCCTATTAAAAAGGGTTTACCACCCTAATGATAACTCACCTTCAAAGTGACCAATAGAAAGCTTTCCTACTATTGAGGGTTTGCTTAAACCAAAGCCTATTGGCTTTCCAAGTAGGCTAATGACTTCATTAGCTTGTGAATTCTGATGAATTTCACGTGAGATTGGACAAGCATAGAGGTGATTCATCACCTTTCATCATTTCTTTACAAAACAACCTCATTTTGGCTCAAAACAGGGACCCATATCAATACGCTTCTATCCGTATCAGTACGCCCACGCTAAAATAAGAAAGTTAGTTATTGACAGTTAGGCTGTATCGATACTCACATGGCCGTATCGATACGACTAGCTCAGTTTTGCACTTTGGACTTCGAATCTCATACACGGGGTTTATTTACTCACATAGGGCCAAAATGTAATTTCATTAATCAAGAGGTTACAAAAGTCAATTTTTATAAGTTTATCATATCGGTCTTCAGAATTTTTGATCACCAGAATCGGATTTCGACTAGGCTGGTTTTCGTGATGTGACATCAAACCTCAATTTAAGCCTTCACATGCTTGTTCATCTTTTAGCAAAGCTTAAAGTGCATCTCATGTATAAACCATATTATACAAATTCTATTCATGAATCAAGATACATTATTTCTCATATATTGACATTTGAAGTGACCCAAAACAAAATCATTTGTATTTGCAAAAACACATTGAATACACAGATTTCCCAAGTGGCGGCTCTACCACTTTCTACATACATCCTCAAACTGGTGCATCGAAACAATTACCACCTCAACGGTTATGATGTTTAAATCCACAGGATAATTCTAAGCATTCTATCCCTCAACCGCTGCGGTTCCCATAGGGGAGCTACCTCTAACCCACATAAGGTGACTTATTATAATACACTTTAAACCCTATGGCTAGCCAACTATATATGATAACATTTAACCATTGTCACTTGCCAATATATAGTTTCAAACCATGTTACCTTACTATTTACATATGCATCAATCAAATCAATTTCCTACATTCCATTTTTGAATGCAATAAACCATATATATAGCGTTTTCTAAATCATGTTGCAAACCATTTTCTAAACTCATAAATAATCAATATGGGATCATTTGCAACCTCTTTCAATTCTAAAACATGCATATAACAATAGGCAATCAAATCTATTTCAAGAGCATGAGAATGTATTTAAATGAAACCGAAAACGAAATCAAAATCTTTCAATACTTACATATAAACTTAGATCAGCGCTTCAAGCTAAATCTAAAATCTCAATATCACTTTCAATCCTTTAGAAAGCTGAAAACCATGTTTCCACTAACCAACAACACCAAGCTCTACTCATCGATCCAAAAATCAAGATCCTGAAGCTAACGAAACCTCGCCGAACGATGAAGGATCGACCTCCCCTATTTTATCCACATAATAACATTAGTTTAATGCCTCACTATGCTTCTAAAATCCCAGCAACAATAACTCCTCACTTCGCCTAACCAAAAGCCACCATTCGCCTTCCAAAAACAACCGAAAACATCGCCAAATTCTATCTAAACATAACCCAGCCATAGCCCTACGATTTGATCATCAAATCAACATCATTTAACATCTAAAAACATCATCATAACCATCATATAACTACAGCAATCTTCTAACAACATAAACACCCCAAGATCCAACTATTCTCAACCTAGAAAATTAGAAATTCACATAGTTTTGGGATTTCTTTTGTAAATCTCTTTTCATAACATTAATACACACTTTATATATTATCTAAATCAATCAAGACTACATCTATTTCAATCCATAAACAAGATCAATTAATTTTATCATTAAAACTCAATTAAAAGAATATTTTATCATTTAATAATCAAATCATCATTATAAATCAAATCAAAAGAGTCAAGAACTTGAGAATTTCAATAAAGAACCTAACATTATAGGAGAAAAATGCATCTCACCTCTAATCGATGCTTTTCCCCTTAGTCGGATTGATTACATGTAGAAACAAGATCCAAAACAATAAGGTTTTGATAGGAAACCAATAGGAATTCATTTGATAACAAAAGAATAGAGAAAACAAGAATTTACCTTAAGATTTTAAAGGATAAAAGAGTGTTTGGCTGGAGAGAATTTGAGAAAAAGTCTTTTTGAGAAAGTAGTTACGTAAAATTTTGTTTTAAGTAATTAATTATAAAATAAATTATCTCAACCAATTTTTGTTTTCCAAAACCATTTCAAAAATATCCAATTAAGGGATAAAGTCTGATATTAGACTTTGGACAAATAGCTCCTTAAAGATTCAAAGTTTTGACTCTTTTACAAAATAATTTTCAAACTTTACATTTTGGTCACCAGCCAAAATGTCACATTTCTAAAACTCTTTTTCCAAAATTGATCCCACTAATAATATCTATATATTAAACAATGATTTTTAGTCATTTTCCACATTTTATTTCCACCAAAAACCATTTTGTTTAAATAAATTCCTGAAACTAGTCTGAACCACCCAATCCGGTTCGCGTGAACCATCTAGTCTATCCGGCTAACTTCTAGGCCCAAATTCAAGGTGTTACAATACTCCTATTTATGATCTGCGTGAAAAATGGTGAGCGGAAATGTATCCACTGAGCTTTGTTAGCTCAGCGTTCAGAATTGTTGTTTTCGTTCGTAGGTTAGTAGGTTGACGTGCATTGTTGAAGCACCATCGGAGCAGGACCTCAGCATCGACTTGTATTTGAGTACAGTACTTAGACTTATTTGGTCTGTGTATTCTTAGGACCCTATGTTGTATTGTAACTCTTATTTTGGATTTTAACTTATGTGTCGTATGCTTTTAATTATGTATTTTAAATAGAGTTATCATGTAACGTTTTAATTGATGTATCGACTTTAAAAGATTAAACTTAATGGATTTTATGATATAATGATGTTGGGCTAATTCTAGTTGCAAAGTTATGGATATTTTGGGTTGGGCTTGAGGCCCATTTGTGACATCCTGGTTGAGGGTGTTACACGAACCGAAACCATCATAGACCTGCACTAAAACTGAACTAGAACCGACCCAACCCAAATTTAAATCGAATGTAGTTAGACTCGAAATAACTCAAACTTGAACCCCAACAGAACGACCTGTTTACCACCTCTAAGCTCAACTAAACCAAAATTAAGCCCTTAATAGTCATTACCTAGTTAAATTTATCAATGAAACATGATAAATAAATAGAATAAAATTTGATGCGTAAATTACTGATTTAACCATTTCCCAAGATCATAGTCAGGACTTCACTTTTTTTGTATATGTAACTCAATATCATTCCAAAGAACGAGTCTAGACTAAACCTCTTTTACTGATATATACCACTAATCGTATGTACTAATATATATCACTAATTATTTTAATAATTTTAAAATGTTGGGATCGATTCCCTCAACTGAATTGCTTGCCAAGTGGTGGAGAAGATGTAATTTGGGTGATGGTGGTGGAAGCAAAAAGATAGGAAAAATTAGACACAAGATTTAGAGTGGTTCGAGCTTCTAACCAAGCTCTACATCTACTACCTTAGCTTCCTACTAAGGATTTCAACCAATTCACTAAGAATTCTTCCCCTTTTCTAGGCTAAAGAGGCAACCATTTACAACCTAGACTCACTCACCAAGTCTAGCATCCAAAGCTCACAAATCGAGTTTTGGGAACACTCTCTAACAAGAGAAAACTTAGCAAACTAGAAATATATCTAAAAGGTGATTGTTTGCACTCTTAAGCTCTCACCCAAATCCTAATACACTTGAGCATACATTGATATTTTAGCTCAACAAGTGTGGTCTATACAAAGAATGAGAAATTAACCACAAAGACAACTTTTCATCATAAAGTTGTTGATTTGTGGATCATTAGTCTTCTATAGATGCTTAGAGGTCCTTTTTATATTCATAATTGAGCTTCTAGCTGTTGGAGACCATTGGGATTGAATTGGAGTCGTTGGGGCCTTTATTTCCCGCAATAATTGCAATTTCGAAGCTGTCCGTATCAGTACGCAGGTAGCCGTATCGGTACGCCCTTATTTAGAACTAGCCATTGGAGTCTTTCCAGAAGATGTGTATCGATACGCGTAGGAGCGTATCGGTACGACCTGTAATTTAAAAGACTGTTAGAAAAATAGACGTTGAGAGGTTTTAGTCGTTGGTGTTTTTTCCACGTAGGTGTATCGAAACGCTAAGAGGCGTATTGAAACGACCCCTCTCCATGTCGATACAGGCAAGCCTTGTATCGGTACGGATTTTGGCAGTTTCAAATAGAGTGTAGCTATAACCCTAAGGCGTATCGATACGGGGAATACCGTATCGGTACGGTTACTTGAAAAACTAAGGTTTGGCTACTTTAAAGACATTTAAATCATTCCAAAACCTTATAAAATCCATCAAATATATTTCCAAGTTGTTTGGACTTAAAATCATTTTTGAAATCTTTTCAATTTAGTCCAAAACAATTTTTCAATTATTATATCAAAACAAATATCCTAACAATCTCCCCTTTTTTGATATAATAAAACCAACTTGAAATTTGTTTGTGATTCTCTCCCTTAGTATTGAAAATTTTGAATAAGAGAATTTAAAATTTAAATGTAGTTAAAGCTCCCTCTTATTCAGTTGAAAAAAATCAAATTTTCAAATCATTTCTCTCTCTTTTTGTTATATGAAAAAGAAATATGTAATTTTAAGTTCAATATAACAATGGAGATTTATAAACAAAGTTTGACAAAGATAAGAGTTTTGTTTAAAAATGGCTCCCCCTTACTCAAGCATCAAACACATGGTTAGTCAAACAATTTATGATAATCTAGTTGAATTAAAATGTAAATCAAATTAAAATAAACAAAAATTCAACTAAATTTTACCACACTTGAACCAAAGGGAGGATGTGAAGCCTTCATTCTTCAAGTGTCATTCCAAGTGTGTATAGAGCTCCCCCTTAATTTTGTACTTTGTTATCATTCTCCAATCACACCTAAAACAAGACAATCAAGTGATTTTTGCTATCCAAATTGCTTTGGATCCATAAGCGTTAGTAGCACATAACTTAGTCCCCTTAGGAATCTATTTTTCAATTTCATCATTTTTAGTTGAAGTAACTAGTCCTTTTAGGACCCAAATACTTCTAAAACATTTTCCACTAAAAAATCTAGGGGCACTAGATTGTCTTTGGTAAAAAACTGATTTTCCAAAATTGGTTTTGTTTTCAAGCTCTTTGATCAAATCTTTTTCTTCTTGAACTTCATAAAGCAAATTTTGTAATCTATACACTTTTGCTCAAACTCATTGAGTTTTGGTTCAAGTTCAATTTTGGTTTTAGAAATCAAATCATTTTGAATTTTCAAATTTGAAATCACTTTCTTGTTTTTCAAAATGTGATTTTTAAACTCTAAAACCAAATCATCATAGGCATCTTGTAATTCATCAAAAGACTATGAACTAGAAGTAGATGAATTAGAAGTTACCCTTGAATATTTTTTGATGGCCATAAGACAAAGGTTGGCTTGTTCATCTTCGGTTGAGTCGTCATCACTCCAAGTAGCCATATAAGCCTTCTTCTTATGCTTGAAGAGCTTGGCCCCTTCTTCTTCATCCTTGATTATTGTCTTAGTTTTTCATTTTCTTTCTTTATGAATTAGATGAATTTTTGAAGAGTTTGGCCACCTCTTCATCTTCACTTTTCTCATCACTTGAACCTACATGTTGGCATCTGGAGGTTGGAAGAGCAATAACATTCACATAAATGCCTTGCTTTTTTATCTTATTCTCTTTCTCCCTTTTCAAGGGTTGAGACATCATCTCATGGGTAAGCAAAGATCCCACGAGCTCGTCAAGATTGAGCTTATTCAAGTTTTTTGCTTCTACAATGGTCGTCTTTTTGGACTTCCATGATTCGAGAAGTGAGTAGATCAACTTCTGAACAGATTTGTCTTCCAAAATCTCCTATCCAAGACCTTTGAGTTGATTGAAGATTATGGAGAAACGGTCGAACATCCACTTGATGTCTTCACCCGGGTCTATCTTGAAGTTCTCATACTCAAAGTTAAGAAGGCCGATCTTGGTTTTCTTTACGTTGTTGGTTCCCTCGTATGTGACTTCAAGCTTGTCCCATACTTTCTTGGCACTCTCACAAGAAGACATTTTCACGTAGATGTCCGGGCTAAAGGCATAAAAGAGAATGTGTAAAGCATTACAATTTAGCTCTATCTTTTTGTGATCATCCGTACTTTATTACACCTTGCTTCGTTGTGGCACGAACGGAACGTCTTCAACAATGTCTCAAAGATGATAATCTTTGGCTCTCATGAAATACATCATCCTATTCTTCCAATATGAGTAGTTGGTCCAGTCAAAGAATGGTGGTCAGTCAATGGATTGTGCCATGACTTCGGTTGATTGTTTGTCGGTTGACCTTGTCAGGATCGCCTCAATAGGATGTAAGTCATCTCGAATTAAGCATCACTCTAATACCAATTGTTGGGCTCGATTCCCTCAACCGAATTACTTGCCAAGTGGTGGAGAAGATGTAATTTGGGTGATGGTGGTATAAGTAAAAAAATAGGGTAAAAATTAAACACAAAATTTAGAGTGGTTCGAGCTTCTAACCAAGCTCTACATCCACTACCTTAGCTTCCTACTAAGGATTTTAACTAATTCACTAATAATTCTTCCCATTTTCTAGGCTAATGAGGCAACCATTTACAACCTAGACTCACTCACCAAGTCTAGCATCTAAAGCTCACAAACCGAGCTTTGGGAACTCTTTCAAATAAGAGAAAACTTAACAAACTAGAAATCCCTCTAAAAGGTGATTGTTTGCACTCTTAAGCTCTCACCCAAATCCAAATACACTTGAGCATACATTGACATTTTAGCTCAACAAGTGTAGTCTATACAAAGAATGGGAAATTAAGCACTAAGACAAATTTTCATCATAAAGTTGTTGACTTGTGGATCATTAGTCTTCTATAGATGCTTAGAGGTCCTTTTTATATTCCCAATTGAGCTTCTAGCCGTTGGAGACCATTGTGATTGAATTGGAGCCGTTGGGGCCTTTATTTCCCGTAATAATTACAGTTCTGAAGTAATCCATATCAGTACGCAGGTAGCCGTATCGGTACGCCCTTATTTAGAACTAGCCGTTGGAGTCTTTCCAGAAGATGCGTATCGATACGCGTAGGAGCGTATCGGTACGACCTATAGTTTAAAAGACCATTGGGGGTTTTGGTCGTTGGGGTTTTTTCCACGTAGGTGTATCGAAACGCTAAGAGGCGTATCGAAACAACCCATCTCCGTGTCGATATAGGCAAGCCTTGTATTGGTACGGGTGTAATAACCCGTTTTAACCAAACCCTAAACTAAACCGACCCAGTTCAAACCCATGATCCGAACCGGATCCAAACTAAACCCGACCCAACCTGAAAACCAAAACAAACCTAACCTAAAAATAAACCCTAGCAACCACCCCCTCTACCATTAACTGCCGCCGCCGTCACCTCCACTAGTTGCCGCCGTCACACTCCGGCCATCACTTCGCCGACAACCAAATAAACCCCAAATTTGAATCTAGAAAAAATAACATAAATCAAACCTAACCTAACCCTAAACCGGCCCATAACCCTGCCACAACCATACCCTAAACCCATACTCCTGCCACAACCATACCTTCAACCATACCTTGCCTCAACCAACATCCCTAAAAATTTGGCTCCATCCATCCAACTTCAAATCTGCTACAATAAAAATTTTAGGGGTTAGTGTGTAGGATTTGGGTATAAAACCGAAACCGAAGAGATCGAAATTGAAAAATTAGAGAGAAAAGTGGTAGAATTTCAGAAAAAAATCTATGTAAAAAAGGGTTTTCGAATCAATAAAAAAGGGTTTTTTAAAGGTATAAGTTAAGACCTTTCTTTGGTTTGAAATTTAAGTTTTCTTTTGGTTTTCATTCGAATCAAAAATAAGGGAAGTGTCGAACTTACCTAGCCGATCTGGTGCCGCCGTGAATCCGCCACGAGGCTATCGCCGATGAACGGCGTGGAGGGAGTGAATGATGCGGCCGCCGTCTGCCTAGGTTAAATGAGGGAGGGGATGAAAATAGTCTTAGGTTTTCCACTAGGTTTGAGTCGAAATAATAACCCAGATCTTCACGGGTTTTAATTTTTGGGCAGTGTTTTACCTTAAGCTTTGGTTTATTTACCCTCAATGCGCTCAAGCTATCCCCGCCTTCATTTTCGACATGGGATAATTAAGGCTTTTCGTCCTTCCTTTTTCTTATGCTTTTAAATACCGTCCTTTTATTTATTTATTTTAGCTTTTAATTTTTATTACATTTCGATTTAGTCACTCTGTTTTATCATTTAATTTCCAGCCTTTTAATTTTTGTTAATTTATATTTATTTCTTTAAGTTTCACATTTTGTTCATATTAATCCCTTTTTATGTTATTTCATGCCTTGTAATTTAGTTTTCATGCATTTTAACCCTTATTATTAGTGTGACTTTTAATGTCTTGTATTGATGTATGCATAAATTGTGTCATATGGTAGAGTTAGTGTAGTATTGTGGATATGTTGGTTTGTTAATTCGGCATCACATTATATGTATGTTTTGTATATATTGCATTGTGGTTTTTTGTTTAGGTTTTATTACATGTATATATGTGGTTAATTATTTCTTGAAGTATGTTTTTTTCTCCTTTTTCACATGTTTTTTATGCTTTGTTATTGTGATATATCGTGTTTATGTTTTTTATTTGTGTTTAATGTCGTGATAATGTTATATGTATATCATGCATTTGTATTTTTTCTTATGTGTTTAAGCATGTTAGAATTAATTAGTTTAGTTTTGGAAGCATGTCTTTTGCATGTTTATATTTATATTTTATCTTATTATTGTAACATGTCATGTTATTTTCGTTCATGCATTTCATTTAATATTATTTATTTATTTACGTTAGATTAGTAGGTTATAATGTTAGTATTTATCTTGATTATCGCATCGTATTTATTTATATTTGCCATGTTTTTTTAGTTTGCATAACGGACATATATTTTGTCAATGCGGTGCCCTTTTATTCGAGCGTAAACGGGGCCAGTATCAGGCGTAGTGATAGTGGTTGGGCGTTTACTCTCGAATAACAGGGCCTTTAAAATCTACTCGCATTTATAACCGAATTTTAATCTAATCGTCACTTTAATCCGAAAAGTTTAATATTTATAAAGCGGTAATTATTAAAGTACCAATTTTGGGCGGTGTGGGGGTGCTAATCCTTCCCCATCCATAACCGACTCCCGAACCCGACATTTTGAAATCTCTAGTTTTTACGGTGTCTGGTCCACCTTGAGTGGCCGGTGGCGACTCCATTTTTAAATAAAACACGGGTTTTATAAAATCCCACGCGGAAGAAAATATTTTCCAAACAAAAATCACAAATAAAAACTCATTTTTTAGCGAGGAAAAAAAGACATCGCTACAGATGGCGACTCCGCTGGGGACAATTTTTTTTGTTTTTTTTAAAACAAATGAGAGTCAAGCTTTTTAAATAATTACCGCTTTACTAATATTAAAAATTTCGGGTTAAAGTGACTATTAAATTAACATTCGGTTATAATTGCGCGTTTATTTTAACGCATTTAAAATATGACATATAAACCCATTTTTTAAGTGGGGGGAAAACGCTAATGCTTTCGTGGAGATATCGTTCTCCCGTATGGGCCTAGTAAGTACCTTCGGGGCTCGAGTACCTTATACTTTCGTGAGGATATCGTTCCTTCGTATGGGTATAAGCGAATGAGTCCCCCTGAATTGAACCCGGTTGAAAGGAGTCTATAATGGGTGATGATCGGGGGCCTTGCTACTCTTAGTAGAGTACAACAAGGACAATTTGGGTACCTCTTAGCACCAAAACTGCATGTAGAGAACATATAGAAACCCACCTTTTTAGAGCCATGCGGATAACCTAGGTGTTTTAGACGGGATGTAAATAGGGTTGTTTTGTTTGTTTTATCTAAATTGTTCTTCTATTTATGTGTTATTGATCTTATCCGGTACTGACTCGTTCTCTTTTTTGTTTTACCCTTTTTTCCATACATCATTGCATTTTGCATGACACAAAGGTGTTGGTTCAAGCAATTTGCCCAATCAGAAATCTTTTATTTTACCTTATCTACTTTAATTTATTCATTTAATTGTTTTAATTTCAATCTACTCATTCACTGCATGACATACTATAACATTTTTCGTTTCTGCATTTTACCATCATGAAATGCTGATTCACGAATGGCTTTCAATTTGAAATATTATCATCGGGAGAAAATCTAGCACTCTAGATATCAAGACAATATTCAAAGTTGCAAATAAATCCCGTGAGTTAGGAAGTTGAGCCACGAGAACCATTTTTGAATAAGTACTTTCGCATCTAAGACATGCATTTTGCATTTACGCATATATTTTGAAAATTTTAAAGTCGGTCCCCGAGTTACCCCATTAGATACAACAAAGTTGGTCAACCTAGCATTTTGCAGAACCTCTACAAGAGCCTGATATTGGGGCATGTCCAAAAGCACCCTCCACATCTTTTACAAATATTGTGCCTCTAATAAGGCCTCAGTCCGGGGGCATTCTTTGCCAAGGTCCAACCTTCATTGCCGAGTCAAACTCTTGCATTCTTGACCACAGTTTGCGAAACTGCACCTAATCCAATAATAATAATAATAATGAGCTTCCATGAACCAACACACAATTTATGAACCCAACTTAGGGGGCAACAGAATCAGCACTCAAAGTGTCAACTTCTAGAAGAACGAACAAAATGTTGGGGCATGCACCCAGTTGGATGATCAAACCCAAGAAGAGGTTAGGGCACCGTCATATGCAAAAGACCAAGATCCTGACGGGACCAGTGAGGAATCAGGGGCATCCCTTTGAGGATCGAAAAAAATCATGTCACATTCATGCTTGTAGTTGCATTCATCTTGCATTAAACCATTTTTCCAAACATCATACATCTATGTTCAGTGCATACACCGAAGTCACCATGCATTTAGGCATAAAATTCATGCATTTTTGCTTACAAAAATATTCAAAAAGAGACCGAACATCCTTAGCCGTGAGGGCAACAACACGACAGCCAACCTTAGTCTTAGAGGAGGCCAAACAAAAAGAGGATGCTAAAACATCAATAAAAGGTAACAGTGACAAATTTTGTGAACATTTACTGATTAATGTTTTTCCATTTTCAGGTCACACCTCTCTGCTAGTAGAGCCGCAGAAGTAGCATTTTCAGATCTTGCCTTCATCATTATTGATAGGCCAACATTTCCAGATTTTGCTTTACCGCTGATGGTGCAGCAGTATAGACATCCTGAAGATCTCGTTTCTCCGTTGATGGTGCAACAGATCCGAACCTTTCCCCCAAGCAGAACGAATTTCTATTCAGGTCTTGTTTCTCTGCTGACGGTGCAACCAGACCTAATTTTTCTCGAGTCTTACTTATTTGTACAGTTCAAGAAAAAAGGAAAAATATCAAAAAAAATAAAGTTGAAAAAAATTAGAAAAAAATAAAAAAATAAAAAAAATCAGTAAAAAAAATAAAAAAAGAAGTGAAAAAGAAAAAATGAATGGAAATTCAAAAGAAAATTTATCAACTTTTATCGCCCGATCTAGTCTCTCCACTGATGAAGTGGCTAGGTACAAGCTATCGTCGTCCTCTAATCATGCTCTCCGCTGATGGTGTAGCCGGTTTCAGGTCGTCATTATTAGATCCTACTCTCCGCTGATGGAGTTGCTAGGTCCAAGCTGTAGTCGTACTCTGATCCTGCTTTCCGTTGATGGTGTAGTCGGTTTCAGGTCGTCATTGGTCAATCTAGTCATCCGCTGATGGAGTGGCTAGGTCCAAGCTCTCGTCGCCCTTAAATTCTGCTCTCCGCTGATGGTGTAGCCGGTTCTAGGTCGTCATTGTCCAATCCAGTCCTCCGCTGATGGAGCGGCCAGGTACAAGCTATCGTCGTCCTCAGTTCCTGCTCTCCGCTGATGGTGTAGCCGGTTCCAGGTCGTCATTGGTCAATCTAGTCATCCGCTGATGGAGTGGCTAGGTCCAAGGTCTCGTCGCCCTTAGATTCTGCTCTCCGCTGATGGTGTAGCCGGTTCTAGGTCGTCATTGTCCAATCCAGTCCTCCGCTGATGGAGTGGCCAGGTACAAGCTATCATCGTCCTCAGTTCCTGCTCTCCGCTGATGGTGTAGCTGGTTCCAGGTCGTCATTGGTCAACCTAGTCTTCCGCTGATGGAGTTGTCGGGTCCAAGCTCCCGTCGTCCTAATCTTGCTATACGCTGATGGTGTAGCCGATTATTGGTCGTCATTATCCGATCCAGTCCTCTTCTGATGGAGTGGCTAGGTCCCAGTTGCTGCTATCCTACTTATCCGCTGATGGTGTAGTAGGGTTCCAGTTAATGTTCTGCTTCTCCGTTGATAAATCCAACTTTACTAATTTTCAAGTCCTTTTTATTAATGAAAAAATCAGAAAAAGAAGAAAAAAGAAACATTAGAAAAAAGAGAAAAAAGAAGAAAAATCAAAAAGGCAAAAAAAAAGAAAAAAAGAAAAAGAAAAAAAGAAAAAAAAGAAAAAAGAAAAATAAAAAGAAAAAAGAAAAAGAGAAAGAAAATAAAAAGAAAAGAAAAATGAAAAATCAAAATTTATCAACTTTCATCGCCCGATCTAGTCCTTCGCTGATGGAGTGGCTAGGTCCAAGTTGTAGTCGTCCTCTGATCCTGCTCTCCGCTGATGGTGTAACCGGTTCCAGGTTGCCATTATCTGATCCAGCCCCTCCGCTGATGGGGTGGTTGAATCCATGTTACCAACGTTCTCCGATCTTACTTCTCTGTTGATGGAGTAGTGGGGTCCAACCTCTATGTTTCGACCTGGTCTCCTCGTCAGTGTTATAGCCAGGTCATTTTTACTCTCGTATTACCATGATGAAAAAAACAAAAACAAAAACAAAAAAAAGAAGGAAAAGTTGTCAGTTTTTGACCCTGCCCCTTCGTCGGTATTGCAGCCGGGTCAAACTCTCTTTAGGTATTAGCTTATTATCAATAATGAAGTGAGTCGCACTCATTTTGCTTCCCCAATAGACAACCTCCCCTTTTGAATATTTTGCTTCCTCCAAGAGTGACAAAGTAGATCCGTCAAGTCCAGAAAAAGACATGCGCTGAAGAGAAAGAAGATCTACCGAAGAATGAAGACATACGTCAAGAGAAGAAGCTCAGCCAGACCAGACAAAACGGGTTATTTTTAACCTTTGCTCTATCGCTGTTACACAACAATGAGCAAAGGGGGCAACTGTAATAACCCGTTTTAACCAAACCCTAAACTAAACCAACCCGGTTCAAACCCATGATCCGACCCGAATCCAAACTAAACTCGATCCGACCTGAAAACCAAAACAACCCTAACCTAAAAATAAACCCTAGCAGCCACCCCCCTCTACCATTAACTGCCGCCGCCGTCACACTCCGGCCATCACTTCGCCGGCAACCAAATAAACCCCAAATTTGAATCCAGAAAAAATAACATAAATCAAACCTAACCTAACCCTAAACCAACTCATACCCCTGCCACAACCATACCCTAAACCCATACCCCTGCCACAACCATACCTTCAACCATACCCTGCCTCAACCAACATCCCTAAAAATCCAGCTCCATCCATCCAACTTCAGATCTGCTACAATAAAATTTTTAGGGGTTAATGTGTAGGATTTGGGTATAAAACCGAAACCGAAGATTGTAAAAGGGGGGATTTTTTTTAGATCTAAAAAATCAGAGGGATCGAAATCGAAAAATTAGAGAGAAAAGTGGTAGAATTTCAGAAAAATCTCTGTAAAAAAGGGTTTTCGAATCAATAAAAAAGGGTTTTTTAAATGTATAAGTTAAGACCTTTCTTTGGTTTGAAATTTAAGTTTTCTTTTGGTTTTCATTCGAATAAAAAATAAGGGAAGTGTCGAACTTACCTAGCCGATCTGGTGCCGCCGTGAATCTGCCACGAGGCTATCGCCGATGAACGGCGTGGATGGAGTGAATGATGCGGCCGCCGTCGGCCTAGGTTAAGCGAAGGAGAGGATGAAAATAGTCTTAGGTTTTCCACCAGGTTTGAGTCGAAATAATAACCCAGATCTTCACGGGTTTTAATTTTTGGGCAGTGTTTTACCTTAAGCTTTGGTTTATTTACCCTCCATGCCCTCAAGCTATCCCCGCCTTCATTTTCGACATGGGATAATTAAGGCTTTTCGTCCTTCCTTTTTCTTATGCTTTTAAATACCGTCATTTTATTTATTTCTTTTAGCTTTTAATTTTTATTACATTTCGATTTAGTCACTCTGTTTTATCATTTAATATCCAGCCTTTTAATTTCTGTTAATTTATATTTATCTCTTTAAGTTTCACATTTTGTTCATTTTAATCCCTTTTTTATGTTATTTCATGCCTTGTAATTTAGTTTTCATGCATTTTAACCCTTATTATTAGTGTGATTTTTAATGTCTTGTATTGATGTATGCATAAATTGTGTCATATGGTAGAGTTAGTGTAGTATTGTGGATATGTTGGTTTGTTAATTCAGCATCACGTTATATGTATGTTTTGCATATATTGCATTGTGGTTTTTTGTTTAGGTTTTATTACATGTATATATGTGGTTAATTATTTCTTGAAGTATGTTTTTTTCTCCTTTTCCACATGTTTTTTATGCTTTGTTATTGTGATATATCGTGTTTATGTTTTTTATTTGTGTTTAACGTCGTGATAATGTTATATGTATCTCATGCATTTGTTGCATTTGTATTTTTTCTTATGTGTTTAAGCATGTTAGAATTAATTAGTTTAGTTTTGGAAGCATGTCTTTTGCATGTTTATATTTATATTTTATCTTATTATTGTAACATGTCATGTTATTTTCGTTCATGCATTTCATTTAATATTATTTATTTATTTACGTTAAATTAGTAGGTTATAATGTTAGTATTTATCTTGATTATCGCATCGCATTTATTTATATTTGCCATGTTTTTTTAGTTTGCATAACATACATATATTTTGTCAATGCAGTGCCCTTTTATTCGAGCGTAAACGGGGCCAGTATCAGGCGTAGTGATAGTGGTTGGGCGTTTACTCTCGAATAACGGGGCCTTTAAAATCTACTCGCATTTATAACCGAATTTTAATCTAATCGTCACTTTAATCCGGAAAGTTTAATATTTATAAAGTGGTAATTATTAAAGTACCAATTTTGGGCGGTGTGGGGGTGGTAATCCTTCCCCATCCGTAACCGACTCCCGAACCCGACATTTTAAAATCTCTGGTTTTTACGGTGTCCGGTCCACCTTGAGTGGCCGGTGGCGACTCCATTTTTAAATAAAACACGGGTTTTATAAAATCCCACGCGGAAGAAAATATTTTCCAAACAAAAACCACAAATAAAAACTCATTTTTTAGCGAGGAAAAAAAGACATCGCTACAACGGGTTTTGGCAGTTTCAAATAGAGTGTAGCTAAAACCCTAAGGCATATCGATACGAGGAATACTGTATCGGTACGGTTACTTGAAAAATTCAGGTTTGGCTACTTTAAAGACATTTTAAATCATTCCATAACCTTATAAAATCCATCAAACATATTTTTAAGTTGTTTGGACTTAAAATCATTTTTGAAATCTTTTCAATTTAGTCCAAAACTATTTTCAATTATTATATCAAAACAAATATCCTAACATAAAATCATGAGGATAAAAATCGTAATTATTCTTTTTTGAGAATAAATATTTAAAACACTTTTTGTGCCACTCATGGCATTAACTATAGAGTTTTCTCATTTCAAATATTGTATGAACCTTTGAGCTTGAAACAAATCACATATTTATAATTTTTTGATAATGATAACTGGATTTTATTAATAACTATAAAAGGTATCTTCAATACAATGCATCTAGAAGGGAGAATAATGAGAATAGTCTACTAGAATCCCATACAAAACCCAAAAGTGCAAAGAAAAGTAAATACTTCCATAGAGAATAGCATACAAAAATAATCCAGAAGCCTTCCTGAATCTCCTTGTCTCTGTACAAGCGATACGCTTTACGAGGTGAAAAAAGAGTGGTGAGCGAACCAAACTATCAGGCAGATTGCTCCGCTACCCAGGTCTGATTGCATCGGCAAACAACCATCAATCGAGTGGGGATCTACCTTTCTATGACCACCGATAGAATCAAAATCAGAAACTAGCGCCATGAAGATCTCTATACGAGCACCAAACGACGGCTAAGGTATGCTGAAATCATGCCAAAACAACAGATGAAACGAACCACAAAAATAAAGAAAAACGTGTCATAAAGATAGAGGGAATATATGCCACAAGAACATAGATTCTTATTAAAATATAAAAAACAAAGAAATAATAAACCCCGGTGGTCGACAACCAATACTAAAACTGGTTGCCGGCCACCGGCCAAGAAACCAAATGAAGAAGCAGCACAAGATTGGGCAGAGAAAAAAACTTAGGGCAAGATTGGGCGGTGGCGGCATAAGGGAAATAAAGGGGTTGGGTTTAGGTTTTTCACATATTTATAATTTTTAATTATCTGAATTCACAAGTCTGTTTAAAAACATGAATTTGTTTTTTTATCAACAAATTATGCGAGTGTTATGATCTAAATTTGAATTCAAATTAAGCATTATTATCCATCAAATATTTGAATCTTTAAAAAAAATCTGAATTTAAAATTTTAAATCATGTCAAATATTTGAATTCGCACAACTAAAAATCCGCTAAAACTGAATGATCAGGTTCGAATCCTCTTAAAAAAAAACTTATTCTCCATTCTACAATTTGTAGTTAGATTTGGTTATTCGCAATTCACATCCATATAAGTAAGGTGACTTCCGATAATAAATATATGAGTTGTCTATCCATATCCTCTCCAAATCCGCCTCAAAATCTTAACTCACCTCGTACAATATAACATTTCACCATGCATCAATTTTTCATTTATATTCTTTTTTACAAAATGAAAAAAAAAATATTGTCGTAAACTAAAGAATCAATATATATTTGAGAAAACCATGAAGTGTTAGAAATAAAATAACAAAAAACAATAACAAGAATAAATAACAAGAATAAAAAACAAAGAGATGAGAAAAAGAGGGAGGTTTGTATTATTTTCAATATACACTTGTGTACAATGCCTCCATTAAATCATCTATTTATAGGCATAAGAAATACATAATACATTAAACTCTAATTAACGAAGATAGTATCCCTAGTGATAAAGTAAATCAAATCTCCTTGATAAAGTTCTTATTATGATAGACATCTATATAGATAAATATTCATAACACTCCCCCTTAGATGTCTATAAAGATATCTTGTTTAAAACCTTACTAAATAAAAACCAATGAGAAAAAAATTAGTAAAGGAAAAAGAGTACACACATCTTTGATACGCATAACATGTTGCCTCATTAAAAACCTTACCAGGAAAACTCATTGAGACAAAACCTTGGTTAAGGGAAAAAGAGTGCAACGTGTATTTACTACCCTTCATGAAAATATCACATAAGATTTTTGAATCTTCATAGCGATTATACCAAATACGCCAAAATATAAATATTTAATAGGACATGTCTATATAAATTTCTTCGAAAATTTTCAAATGCTTCTAGCATTTTAAATCCTTCAAGAATAACTTATCTTATATATATGGATCTTCAAAATAAATAGATCTGCAAAAATAATTACATCCACCATAAAATAATTCAAGTCATATTTACGACTACTTATTTATGCTTTAGTTACATTATAATTTAGGTGTTTAAACCACTGACGTAAAAGTAAAATAGAAATTTGAAGCGTCTTTCTATTTTCTCATAAGAATTTGGGTGAGTAAGAAAAGAATGCGGCTATTGTGGACTAGGCCTAAAACAAGTATAAATTTGTTTTTTGTTTTTCTGAAATTGGGCCCAAAAGCCCATAAGAATATTATCACCCAGACGTTAAAAGTTAAAACCACCCTCCTGTGTTGTATATAAAACAAAAGCTCTAAATGTGTTGGTTTCACTTACCGGCGATTGTCTGAGGGAATTCAACGATAAAGATTTCTTTTTTATTGTTTGGGTTTTGAAGATTTAGCTCGTCTTGTGTTTTGGATGCGATCAATGGTGATTTCCGGTGAGAAAAAGATGGCGGTGGAACCCGAGAGATCGAAGCCTCTTCATAACTTCAGCCTACCTAGTTTGAAGTGGGGCAATCAAAGGTATCTCGGCTGTCTCAAACTCGACGACACTTCCACGCCCATTGAATCATTGCGTCGTCGCCGTCTTCATGGGGTGCAGGGACGCCGGTCTCCCCCTTCGAAATTCGAGAGTTCGATGGTGAGTGGAATGCGACGGCCGGAACCGGAGTCGTGTCCCGAGAAATTCGACCGTGGAAGGGAGCAGCAATTGAGGATTTCAGAGGAAGAGAAAGCGGAGGGAATCGGGGAAGTCAGGAAGAAGATCATGAAGGATCTGAAAACGGCGGCGGACAATATTATGGGAGCGGCTTTTAGTGACGAAGTTTCCGATGAAGATGAGTTTAAAGAGACTAAACGGAAGGTAAAAGAGAAAGAGAAGGATAAATCGCCCGCAAGGCCGTGGAATCTCCGGACAAGGCGTCCCGTCGGTGAAGGAGCTAACAACATTTATAGCTCTCCGTCTGTGGCTTACTCGGCGTCGACCGCCAATAAGAAAAGACCACGATCCAAATTCTCGGTGCCGCTCTCAAAGAAAGAGATCGAACAAGACTTCACGGTAATGACTAGACGTCGCCCTCCGAGTAGGCCGAAGAAACGGGCACGTCACATTCAGAAGCAATTGGATGTGAGTTAATTTTCGCCTCCTTTTCACTTTTCTGGAATCATTTCTTATATGTTTGCATTGTTTATTTTGATGGGTTGCAGTCGGTCTTTCCTGGATTGTGGCTGACAGAGGTATCGGCGGAATCCTATAAGGTACCGGAGATCGTTGAAACCGGCAGCAAGGTAAAAATGTTTCAAGCTTTGGAAATTGTTGGTCGAATTTTAGATGTCTTCATTGTTAAAGTTTGTAAAATTTTGAGCTTGATTTTGATGCAGAGGTAGACTACAAAGCCGATGGCAATGTTCTGAACCTGGACTAGGATTACAAATTATCATTTATATTCACATGTAATTTTTTTTTTACTCCTTTAGCTGTTCAAATTTACTGAATTTTCTTGGGTAATGATTATCAAAGATGGAGTTCTATTTGCTGAATTGATCAGGCCATAGACGGTTACCATTTCTATTTTTAATAGAAAAGCGGATATTATTTTTTAAAAAAAATTTGAATTGAATCGCAATATCTATAAAATCTATGTTGTAAAAATAATTACAAATACCATTTGAACAAATATTATATATTAATCACCAATTTGATCGTGTAAAACAACACAAAAACTTTGCTACGAGATTTGCACAAACTATAGGAAATTTAGCAATATCAAATTCTTTTTTGACAACAAAAACTGAATTTTATTAGAAATAAAAATGACTACAAACATAATTCACCTTAAATTATGAATAATCATGGAAAATATAGATACATTAAAATTAAAAAATGTAAAAACAAAAAATAAAATTCATTATTATCTAACTCAATTTGTTCATTCTTCGAAATTAAATTCAACAGCCACTTGTTTCAACTAAAATATTATAAAATATTAACAAATCGACAACAACCACAAAAGACATCAAAAATTAAAAAAAAACCATCAGCCTTCTCAAAAGAAAAAATGTCACAAAAAAAAACGAGTCTCAAGAATATACTAAAATTGTCATAAAAATATACAAAGAAACTACTATAAAAGAAGACGAAAAAACTAACATAAAAGCAAAGAAAATGTAATTTTTGACAAAAAATACATAAAAAAACAAAAACACACACAAGCACTCATTAAAAATGATAATTTTTATTTATGTACATCAAACTAAAAGTTAGATAATTTTTATTTATGTTCATCAAATTAGAAGTTAAGAATTAGTCGACGGCATAAAAGCTACCGTTAAAAGTAACACGAGCGAAGAAATTTTAAGAAGATTACTATTTCAAAAAAATGAAAGTAGCGAAAAATTTACTTCGCAATATCATATTCGTTCATACCTTGTTTATTTATTTTTCAAATCGAAACCAATACTACATGTATAATCACATATACTCGAACCAATATTTCATCTACGATTCCTATCACATTATTGAATCGAAGAATCTCTTAAAGAGATAAAACTATTCGAGAGTTGTCTATGCCATGACAGTTCCAAGCTAAACAAATCATTCATATTTTTAGATCTGAAGCTGCTAAAAATCCTCCTCGTCACTGGTACCAATCAACAAAATGTAGAACCCAAAAAAAAAAAACACACACACACATTGTGCTTCGCAAGACGAGATAACAAAAAAAAGTTACTTAACTTTACAAGACCAACCCATGCACAAATAACACGACCGAATCTGATGATAAATAAATGAAATGTAGCATCAAATATATAGATATTTTAAGTGACGTGAATTATTTTTTGTTGGTGATGATTATGGGAAAAATTCCAATGCACAGACTGTATAAATTTTAGTTTATACGGTCCTTTTAATTCTAGGGGTTAGGATTATAGTTTAGGATTTAAATGTTACGGGTTTAGAGTTTAAGGTTAATTTTAGAATTTAGGGTTAAGGTTTAGAGTGAAAAATTTAGGATTTGTATTTTGTAAGGAAAAATACAAGCATGTATAGACAGATCGTGTATCAAAATTTTACTTGATTATTATACCAATTGTTTTAGTTATCACAAAAAATTAAAAACTAAAATTTCTGACTTGCCGGATTCAAACCAGCGACCTAAGGGTCTCAGCAAATCACTACTACGATCCTCCACTCTACCAACTGAGCTAAGGTCCTCGTAAGAAATTAGTACTTAAAAACGTAAACGGCGGTATACCGTATACATGGATTATTTAATTTGATAATTAAGTATAATTTTATGGATTTAAATCAATTAAAAATCGAAATACACGTGGATTGAATTTAACCCATGAGACAAGTAATTGGTCCCCCACATGGATGATCCATAAGTTTTCCTCCCAAGCTTAGGCAAATCCCCATAGGGAGGTGTTCTACTCGGCCTAAGAGACTTATCCCATGTTGGCATGTTTGGCTAAAGAGAGATCTCGCTCAAAAATGTAATTTACGGGGTTTTTTTAGATTTGTTTGAATTTTTATGTGTTGTTCGGCGTTCAAAAGTGATTTTGAGCATGTGCAACATGTGCAATTATATAGGCCCCTAAGAAAAAGTGCACCCAAATAAAATATTATATATATAATTATTTTTTAAAAAAAATCTAGCAAATTTTGTTTTAATAATATTAATATTTTGGGAAATGAATAAGATAAATTATCTGATTATAATAATTTTAGAAACTCTTAGAAAAGAAGAGTAATCCATTGTTAATGGAAATGAATTATTTGTTGAACCGAAATAAAGTAAAGAGTTTTTAGCCAAGAAAAAGAATAAGAGTAATAATTTATTGAAGTTTTTAAAATTTTTTAATTGCTTCTCAAATACGAACAATTGCATATAAAATTTTATTGACTATTCCTGTTATTGTTGTTTCTGATAACGAAGCTTTTTAAATTTAAAGTTTGTGAAATCATACTTGCGGACAACTATGTCACAAGAAAGACTAAATGGACTTACTTCGAGGCAATCGAAACTGGTCTTTTGGAAGAAGTTGATATCGAAAGAGTTGTACATGATTTTGTTTCAAAATATACAAGAAAAATATTATTTTTAGGTGAAAATGTTAGACCTTAGATGTTTGTAAGTCACTTTTATTGCTCAAGAGAGTAATTTAACATTTTTGTATTAAGGGAACTTTATTTGAAAAAAATAATATTTTTTCTATTATAAATTAAGGCCCTATTTTAATAAATTGTACAGGGTCCCTTAAATCTTTTTACCGTCCTTGTCGGTGTTAATACATTTTTGAAAAATAATACATGAGCTAAATTGAGAGCTAACAATCTTTGGTCTAATGGGATAAGACGCTATGTTCTTTAAGCAATGTCAAAAATTAAAATTTTGGTGTTGTGAATGAAGAAAATTGAGGTGGGAGGACCATTTTCATGACATGTCTTTATAAAACTCGATTTGAATTAGTCAGACAATGATTCAGATATAGATGATTAAACAAGAATAAATAAGTGGATTAAAGACAAAAATCACCTGCTCATTTTTTATGCTCATTTCTATATCACAACATTAAAAAATTAAATTTTAAGCCTTAACTCTAAATTCTAAATTATAAACCATAAATTATAAAAATACACCATACATATAATTTCTTAAACTTTAACCCTAAACTATAATTTTAAGCCTTAACTCTAAACCCTAAAAATTTTAATACGAGACATAAAGCTTTAGAATGAGATGAGAAGGGGCCCTTTATCTTAAACCAAGATGGAATCAAAAAGACACATTAATATGGGTCCCTGTCCTATTACTTTTAGCATTATAAGTTCTAAACCAAAGAAAACAACACATGGAAAGCCACGAATCACATTTAATAACTCATTGTTTTTTACATAAGTTTTTACATTCAAAATTATGATAACATAAGTCAATTCAATTACACCTAAAATGATAAAAAGATTTATATTTAAATTTTGTATTGATACTAATCTCGAGATTAATTCTTAGATAACCTTTAGAAAAACTGAAAGAAGAGAACTACTACAGTACCCTGTCTGCCAAGTCCAAAACAATAATGATATGTTCATATGCATCATGATCATACATTTGATTAATTGTTTCACTGTCGTTTTCACTCTCATTAAAACTCGAATCAGAGACCCGTCGCCATGTGCTTCTGCTAAGATCTTATTAATCTCTTTCTTTACTAAATTTTGTTCATAACAATTTACAGATATGCTAAACCACATGCACATTCTTGAAATGTAAACCAGAACTGATTACTTTTGTTTTCATCCTTTCTTCTTTTTAACCTTACCATTACAGAAGAGAGAACCCAAGCCGAAGAAGCTCACGGTCACATTTGAAATGATCGGATGCGGAAGATTCAGAACGGGACTGACTCGAACACCAGTCGTCGCATGTGCTGAACAACTCTTCTTTAACGGAGGCTTTTGTGTCGAATTCCCGTAAGTGTAATACGTTCCGGAAGACGAGCTCGACACCGATGATTTCCTCGACAAAGATGGCTGCTTCAGGAGAGTGTGCTTCTGGGTTTCTTTCGGCGTCGGAGCTGAACCGGTTGAATTGCTGCGTGTGAGGAATTGGAGTGATCGGATCAGGCTTTTGCTTCGGGTGCTCTCGCAGTTGAGGCTGCTGCTTCTTTTGAACTGCCAGAAGGATTTCGATGCAGGCTTGTCGTCTGCGTCGATGCTCATGGATAAAAACTCTTTCAATCTTTTCTTCCCCGAGTTGTCGGTTGTGGTTTTCCGCCGCGGCGGAGAATGAACGCCGCTAACCGCAACGGGCTCCGGCTGACGACGAACTTGTTTCGGGACGATAGATTTTCGTTTCATTTCGATGGGGAGAATCTTGCCATTGGAAAAGAGCTCGTCAGCCGAGGGCAGCTCTTGAACGAAACAATTCTCGAAGCAGAAGTCGAAATCCGACGACGAACTCAACAGCGACATGTCTAGTCTCCGGTGCCGGCACTCTTCGATTGAATCCGCACCGTTGTTCTAGTGGAGATCATCGGAAAACGAGATCCTGGGGCTTGAAATCTCTGACAAAACTTCAATTGCCATAGCCAGCAGTGTCAGCTCGAGCACATGGCAACAATGGCGAAAGAAACAATCGATTCTTTGGCTTTCAATTACGGCAGAAAAGAAGAAGGAAAAGAATCAAAGTTGTTGAATTGAAGCACCGAAAGGCTACAAAAGGATCTCTTTCTTTCTTTTTTGCTGGGTTGGTTTCCAATGAAACTTTTACTTTAGGAATGAAACCTCTAAGATTGGTAGATTACTTGACCTTATAATTGTTTGGATTTCACTGTCTTAACGTAAACTTTATTATTTGGACACAATATTATTAATAATTCAAGATAAGAATTTTTGGTCTCGCCGTCTAATCATAGTCTCTAAAAAATACCTCAAAACCTGCTTAATTGGATCAGATCTATGTGTATATATGTAATTGAAATTATGTCATGTATAATCCAGAATTATAGTCAACTATATACTTGCTTTTAAACGTGGTTCATCCAATCGATAAGCGGTTTGGTAATTATTTAAGAGGTGTGCAACGCAAATCAGTTCGAATTAGTAGGAGTAAAGTCTTGAAAAATCGAGAAAGCAACTAAATCAAATGTATATTATTGTTTTTTATTGGTCTAATCTTGCTCTCATCTCTATAATTCTTCTATTTTTAATGTAATATATTTAATCCGTTTGTTCTTTTATTTTAATGACCGAAGTTCAATTGATAATGTTGTCATTCTCGTTAAATTAGATCATGTTACATTTTTTGAAAAAAAATTGCTCCAAATAAGTAAAAAAATCACACAATTCAGTTTAACATAAGTTATTTGATTGTGTTAGCAATTGGATTTTAAATATTAAATCAAAGAGCAAATGATTAGCTCCTTAAGAATAGAAGTTGAGGACTAAATTTTAAATGTGTGAAGAGTACATGTACTAGGAGTATAATTAATCCTTTTTGTTATAATTTTTGTTATGTGGCAACATATACACAATAATGTCACGTGCATTTCAATTAAATAATAATAATGATATAATAAATTTTAAAATATATCAATAAAATAAAAACATTTCTTTCTCATTTTTTTTCTTTATTTACCCCTTTCTCATTTTTCACATATTTAAAAGCCAAATCTAGCTAATCACAGGTTGAGTGGAGCAAAGGGAGGATGACCTGACAATGATAAGCCAGGTTGGTTCAGAAACAAGATAAAACTCATGCCAGATTTGGCTTCTGTCAACCTAATTTGACCTTCAACACCGTCAGATCCGAACAAAGATTTGAATTGTGATTGTAGACATATTTTCTATTGCAATTGTAGATATAATGGCTATTATTGCAGTTATTACAGATCTTTATTTTTTTAAGAGCGATTCGAACGGTAATATTATTTTATATAGCGATTGCTACTGTAATAACGAACTGTTATTTGAATCCTTAGGTCCAATCTCCCCTGCTGATTCGGCCAACAAGAAAGACATAAGCCATATGGATTCTTTTTAAGAAACAGTTTCTCGTTAAAATCTCGATTCTAACAGCGAAATGAGGAACAAATGTCAATTATGTAAAATTTTAAAAGCTTTTAAGGTATTCAATTGGTAGAGACAGCAGCTAGGTAATAGATAGAGCTTGCTCAAGGGTTTTTTTTTTTTTCTTTGTGAAGAAAATTACACATAAAGAAAGAGCAAAAGCAGATAATTGAATAAAGAAGCTGAGGGTAAGAGACAAGAGGAAAAGGGTAGGAATGGGGATAAGAAATGGATGCGTCTTGTGAAGCATTATTAGAGGAAAAAACAAGAGGAATCTTGAGACATAACTCATGTCCAAAGCCGACATATATAGTTTCCACTGTCTAATCCTTATTTATTATCCTTTCCCCAACACCCCACATTGCTCTTTCTAATGTGTAGAATACAATTGTGCATGTTGAATGAAAACGATCAAACCTCAAATAATTGAATAAAAATCATCTTCCCGTTCCGCACTAAAAATTAAATTTAAAATTTAGGGTTTACGTTTAAAGTTTAAAAAATTTAAAGTATGATGTATTTTTTAAGGTATAGGGTTTAAGATTTAAAATTTAGAGTTAAGACTTAAAAATTAATTTTTTTAATATTATAAAAAGGAACACCGAAAAGAAACAGAAGATTTTATCTCAAATAATAGAATTCCATATATATATATATATATATTTACCGAACAACTAGATGTATGCATCTCTTTCCAAAGGAAATTTCCAACAAGTTAAAATAATATTTACATGGTTTAAGGGGTAAAAAATTATTGAATTTTTTAAAAAAAATAGTCTTTAAATTTTTTTACACCTGATTAAGTCTTCAAACTAATAAATTGAATCAGTTAAGTCATTTAACTTAGATATACTTTCATATGATATACTACAATTCTATCATGTGACATTTATATTTTTTAAATATTACTTTTATAATTTTTATAAGTTTTTTTAATAGAGTTTTTAAGGCTTTTAAAAAATTAAATTAAATAAAAAAAATTTAAAATATCAAACGATAATACTGTAACATGATGCGTTGCACCAACTTATCTAAAAAAATTGTTGGATTCTAGTAGCAGAGCCAGGATTACCATATAGTAGGGTCATAGTAGAATGTGGGGTACGATGACTTCTATACCACTACAATAAGTATTGTTGACCTCATATCCCCAACAAATCAAGTGGAGTCAATTGACCCCACTTTTATACGTGGCTTTGTCACAGTTGGATTCAAAAGTCAATGTTGATCAAAAGACATAATTGACTCAATTTATTTGTTCAAATACTTAATTGAGTGCAAAACAAATTCGAAAACCTAGTTAAATTTTTCTTAAAAGTTCTAAGGTTTCTGACGCCCATAACCTAATTACATCTTCTAAAATTATTTTTCTTTATACATTTTTGATCGTTATTATATACTGACGTTCGTAAAAACGTGATAATCAAAGTACATATCGAGAAGAAGACATTTATCGTTCTTAGCATCGTACATTGATAGTATTGTATACCAATTTTCACTACAATTTCCTCAACACCCCAACATTATTTTTGCATGCAAACACATACCCATCATTAGTTTTTGGAAATGAAATATAAAGAATATTTTTATCTCGCTCCAATTGGGTGGATTCCGGGTGAGACGAGTTAGGGTGAGGCTAAAATGAGGCAAAAATTGTATAACTACATAAATTTTTACTATTTTTATAAAGATTTGTGTAGGAATGAGTAAGAATTTGTGTAATTATATAAATTTTTACCATTTTTTGTAAAAATTTATGCAATTACATAAACTCTTATCAATTTTGTAAGAATTTGTATAGAATTTACCTTAGATAAGCATTTGTGTAACTATACAAATTCTTATATTATAATCTAAATTCTTATCATTTGGGTAAGAATTTGTGTAGATTATAAGGATTTGTCTAACTATACAAATCTTTACTAATTTAATAAAAATTTATATAAATTCGTCTCATTTTAATCTCACCACAATAGTGTATCATTTAGAATTTTTCATTGATCCCATTTTTCTCATGCATAACAGAAGATGAAAGCCCAAACTAAAGTTGGAAATGGGAAACCTTTGATTAGACATGGAATCTGATGTCTTCTTTTTAACTAATAAAGTTGGAAAACCAAACACAATGATTTTGTTGTGTTTAGCTAGTGAGTAGTTTTTATTTTTACTTTTCCCCTCCCAGCAACAGGAGATTCGATTGGTATCCTATGTGAGATTTTCCTTTGATATTTGCTGGTTTCAGGGTCAGGGGGGAGACTGAAAACCAAAATGAAAAAGCAAGCATGTCTTTAGATTAGGGTTAGGGGTGTGTAAAACCGAATTTGATTAATCATTAGTAAATTATTTTGATTAATTGATAAATTTTAATTATTTAATTTTTGATCATAAATTATACCAACTAAATTAGATAATCGATTGTAATAATATTTAATAATAGGATAAGTTATTAATATCAAAATTTGAAATTCATAATAAAAATTTAGGGTAATCAAAACTAATGAACTACAAAATATTTCACTGTATAAAATCTACAAATATCGTAGATGGTTGATTGGTTACTTGTTTATACCCAAAATGATGAGCCGAAACACCGAAATATTTTTTTAGAAAAAAATGAACTGAAACTAAGGTAATTAGGGTAGCTTAGGTCTAGAGAGGTTTGGAGTATTTGATAGTAGATCCCATCGATTAGAAAGGAAGTATAGGTAAGTAGACATGACTTGATTCCATCCATAAAATCGAGTATACTGAACACTTAAATATTTTTTATTCTACATCTACATGTTTATTATACCGATAATAATGTCAAATAAACAATACTCAATCGTTTTCTTAACATACTTGTTTGTCGTTACAGCTTGTGTCTTATTTAGTGGCATTTATTATGATTACTTCACTGTATTTCTTAACAGGAGTTGTTTGTTCGCAGGTTGCTCTTATTTCCATGGAAACATATGCAAAGGATGTCTCATAGCGCGTTATTTAGTTGTGTTTGGATTCGACTATGAGTTATGTGTATCCGTTGTTTTTTGTATTGTACTTTACCTAGGTGTATTTGTACTCTTTTTTTAGTTAGTTATAAGAAAGTTTTTAACGAGACACACATAAGTTACTTGCTCCTAATAAAATTTAAAGATTTTGCTTAGATAAAAAAACATATGCAAAGGATCAAATCGCACTTGCAGAGAAATATGTAGATGAGAAAATTGTATAAATTACTAGGTGAGAGGACGGCAGCAGATGATGAGAAACCTTGGAAAAACAAGGAAAAGAAAGAGAAACCTGAGAAAGTTGATGCGAGCATCAGTACATGTTTTTCATATTTTACATGTGTGTTATGTGATAATAATTTTTCTGACATCTGTACTTGTGTAGAAAAAAACATGTTGATGAGACTCCCGAACGACCATCTGAAGAAGCAGAGTCATTAAAACTCTTTGATGACATGAAGAGAGCAAAGCTGCTGTTAGGATGAGGCAAAGCAAGATCTGCAGAGTGATAATTTTAACATGTTGTTAACTAAATTGATATTGACATGGTTTGATAGTTGATAATGATATTTACCAGACATTCGAGGAAGTATATGATTTGATGAATTTAAAGTTTTGATAAATGTAAAGTATTAAGTGTTGATAAATGTAAACTATTACTTTTTTAAATCAATTTAAAATGTTAAATAATATTTTTGTTATATATACATATATAATCAATTATATATATATATATATATATGAAAGATTAGATTTAGATATTTTTTGATACTAAATAGTAGATGCTTAGTAAAAATTAAGATTGAATTTATATATATATATATATAAAATCAATTAAGTTAATGCTTAGTAAAAATTCAAAATATACTTAGTAAATACTAAATAGTAATAGTATAAACTTATTCAATACAAAAAATTTGTCAAATTAATAAATATTAACATAATGATATATTATATTATGTTTCTATTCTTACTTATTATTAACTTAGCTTGACCAAAATTTATTGGAGAAGATTGAAAACTATTTGAGTTTTTGTTGATTACTTGAGTTGATAAAAACGAAATATAAGTAAACTTTAAACTTACAAATGATAAGCCACCAAATGTAAGTAAAATTATAAATGAATAAAACATAAGTTTATTACAACATAAAAATGTATAACTTAGTAAACTTTAAACTTACAAACGTACAAACTAAAAATTATGAAATGTAACACAAGTTTGTTGGGTGAAAATTTAAGCTCTCTGATCTTATAGCAAAGTTTTACGAGGCTAAAAGCTCGACTTTGCTACCAGAAATTTCCTCATCGAGCTGTCAAAAGATCTAAATGCTACCATCAAGGTTAATTATGGGTAACTTGCATAGCTAAGAAACCAACATAATTAAAATAAGGGCAACTACTTAGATAAGAAAAAAAACTACCAAGTAAACCAGCAATCAGCAACAACAACAGGAACATTAAGTCATTAACAGCAACAACATTAAATCAATTAACAACAACAACATCAAGTGATTAACAACAGCAACAACAGCTACCATCATGGTTAAATTATGAATAAAATAGTGAACATTATTAGAAACATTAATAGAATCATGCATGTAAACATGTACAAAGATAAACAAAACAAACATCAGACATTTAGAAAATAGAAAAGAATAATACTTGTTTTTACATCACAATTCACATCTTAGTTGACCCTCTAAACATTAATGTGCTTGTTTAGTGTGAAGGAACCCTACAAAAGACAACAGAATCAGAAACTATTTTGAAAAACAAAACAGAATCACAAAAGAAAGCATTAATAGGTTTTACCTTAAACAGGAAGTGAATCTTCACCAAGATTAGAGATTGAAGAATCTTTCACAACAGTAAGATAATCTTCATCCCTTTCCTCTGGTTCAAAACCATACAACCAATTACATGTTGTTACAAATATCTCAACATTTTTAGGCAAGAGTTTAGCCCTCAACTTGTTCAAAATTCAACCCCCATGCTAAATGAAGATTCGAAAGCAACAGAAGTGATTAGAATGGCTAAAACATCTCTAGCCATGTGTAAAAGTATGAGAAAAGAAACAGATTTTGCTTTCCGATACTCCAAAATATCAAAATCAGCATCTTTAGTATGAGGGAGAAGGGGCAAAATAATGTAGGAGTCAACATCAGATTTTCCACTCCTAGAAGCAGTTAAATTGGCATCAAAGTTCTAACATTAAAAAGGATAAAGAGTTAATCAGTAAACTGTAATTGAAACAAAAAAAATTAATTAAATGTAAAAATAGAAGCCTAAGTGAACTTTACAAAAATAAAGACTGGCCTAAAATAAATTGGATTTTTTAAATGTTCGAGGCCAACCGGAACTTGACACACTTGTATTTTGAGAGGAGTTACTTTGAAAAGAAGAATTAGAAGAAGAACAAAGTACAAATTTTGAATAATATATATAAATTAACAAACTCATTGTAAACAACACTTACCCTCCTTTCAACCTTATCCTCAACATAGAGGACATTGTACAACTCATTCAGAAGTTGTAATTTATATCGAGGATCAAGCAAAACAGTAAAGCAGAGAATCGTTGAGTGATTAGACCAATATTTCTCATATAATTCAAGCATAGGTCCTGCCATTACAGAAATGCCCTTACAAGGATCATTGTGAGCATCACACAATAGCTTCTCAATGGCAACAACATTAGCCAAGTACAAGTTAGAAGTGAGATACTTAGATCCCGAGAACAGAGTAGTAATTTCAAAAAATGGCTCAAGAAAATCACAGATTAATTAAGCAGTTTCCCACTCAACCTTACTAATTATATCCGAGTCATTTTCCCTATTAACAAACAAGTAGATAGCTAATTTAGCATCAATTTCCCCATGAAGCATTGAGTAAGTAGAGCTCCATCGAGTAGGAACATCCAATATCAACTTACCAGAAAAAGCAAAACCACAATCTTTAACAGCCAATTCAAAGTTACAAAGTCTAGCATCAGAAGAATCAATAAACTTAACTATTTCACACAATTTAATAGCAGAAGAGTCGATTACCGTCAAACCTTTTTGAACTATCAAGTTCAAAATATGGGCATCACACCTTATATGAAAATACTTACCATTGCATGGAAGGGGACAAATTGCATGCAAATCATCTTTGAGTCGCTTAACAATTCTCTTATTTGCAGAAGCATTATCAAGAGATATGGTAAAAGCTCACTCACATAACATTTTTCACAAACTTATAAATAGACTCACCATCATGGGGTGGGAGAAAATGATGAAAATTCAGTACTTTAGACTGAAGTTTCTAGTTATTATCAACATAATGTGCAGTTAGAGCAAAATATGAACGTGAAGTGCAAGCAGTCCATCCATCACATGTAAAACAGATACGAATTGAAACAGAATGTGTAACCCCCTCGACCCGGCCTAGTTGCAAGACTGGACCGAACGGGTCACACGAGGAATATTGAAGAAAAGACAAAAGTTTCTCTTCAATAAAAAGCCTCTTTTTTTATCTTTTCTAGACGCAACATTATTAACCTATGTGTATAAGCTAGCGGCGGGTGAATTTATAACTCAATTGGGTGTCGATTCGACATCCAATTGCTCCGGTTATCATTTGGGGACCATTTTGTAAAATTGAAAAATTACAAGAACTTATTGTGAAATTAAGGTTGCCAATATTTGATTAGTCAGGTTTCATACTCACGTGTCAAAGTGCAACTCAATTTGATCTTCTAAACATGCTCAAATGCAATCACAACTTTCAGGGACTAAAATGTAAGAAAACATAACATCAGAAGATTCCAAATAACAAACTTACCTAACACCGTATCGGTACACCTGACCCCCGTACAGTACGAGATTTTTCCAGAATCACAGATTACACTAAACCGTACCGATACGACCCCGTGTACCGATACGCCCAGCTATGTTCTTTAAGACTGTATAGATACAAGTCTCTCCGTACCGATACGCTAAGCCTAATTTGGCCTATCCATACCGATATAGTACTCCGCGTACCGATACGACTGGGCCTGTAATGTTTTATTTTGCTGTTTAAACACACCTTAGGGGCATTCAAACCATTCTAACATGTTTCCAAGGCAAACACAACATATTCAATAATCAAACCTCAGCCAAAAACATCAGAAACAACATCAAAACATGATCACATACTAACATGGAAAATCTATAGGCATGCACCCTATTGCCAAGCCAAGACAAAAACTAAAAACCATACCAAAGCTCAAATCAAACATTAAAGGCCAATTACAAAACCAATAAGGCATTACAAACTTGCCACAAAATAGAGAGTTCACAATACACTCTCCTAAACCATATATGTACTCTTCCATTGCCAAATTTATTACTATCGATTAGTTCAAAACCATACTTGAGCTATGTGAACCTCTTGCACTTCTACTCTTGCCTCCTTGTTGCCCAACGAGCTATTTATCTGTATTATTAATAAGAGAGCATAAGCAATAAGCTTAGTGAGTGACGCTCAACCGAAAACCATTAACAATGCCTTTGAAATCCTTTTTTTTTCAACAAACTATTTCACATCATGCTCAAATATAATCTCATGCTTTAAAACTCATCAAGCGAAACCATCTACCTTTCAAAACACATATATCATTTAGCTCATGCATTTAATCCAATGCAAAACTCTATGCCACTTCTCATACTTAAATATTACAAAGCATTTCTCAAAATAGGATCTCATGTATAAAACTCATTATATAAAACCATTTAAAACCATGGTACATGTAGTCTCATATATTGGCTGGCTGCGACCCTATCCTTTAAATGTTCGGATATGCGGACACCTTGATGGCTTCAACCCCATCAAGTCTCATGGTGATACAACCCACCATATTGCACACTTCGGACGGGATGGCACTACCTCCATTGCCCGTGGTGATGGCACTACCCCCGTCACTCCATACATTACAACCTGTGTTACCGAAGAATTTGACTTACGTACGAATTTTGTATATATTATAGTGCACTCTCAACCTATTGGTCGACCAATTATATCCGATTATAATAAGCATCATCACTTGCCAATATACACTTTAAAAACCATGTTACCTTACTGTTTTCAATGCATAAACATAAACCATTTCTCATCCCATTTCAAAAGCAATATCATTGCATAGCATTTCTTAACAAGTTATGAACTCTTTCAAAACCATATATCTATCTCATGGGATTACTTAAATCATCTCTCAATTCATAAAAAACATGCATAACAATAGGTAACAAATTCTATCTTCAAACATGAGCATGATTTACAAAACAACGGGAAAAGCCGAGAACCGAGAACGAATTCAATCATACTTACTTCCGAGTTTAAACTAGCATTTCAAGCTTAATTTAAACCCCAAAAGTCAATTTCAAACCTTTTTAAAGCTCTAAAACTCATTTCCACTCACTGACACGCCTCGTTTGCTTTACCGAAGTGATTCAAGCCTTCAGATCAATCAGACCCTCTTCCAAAGCTATTGGATCCAACTCCCCTGCTTCTAAACAAGAAAAACAAAGGATTAAATGCACATCCCTGCATTAAATCCCCAGCAACACAACACCACACTTTCCCTACTTATCGAACAACATTTCGCTATCCGAAAACTACCAAAACATCGACGAAAACACTATAATTGATCTCCAGCCCTTTCCCAACGAAATCAACAACAAAATATCATCAAGATATATCTAAAAGCATATCCTCAACACCAAGATATCATCAGCCATCAATTAACCACTTAAACAAGCCAAAAACTCCAAGATCTCAACCTAGGAATCAAACAATTTACCTAGTTCCGGGATTCCCACATTAAAATCCATTAATCCACAATATCACACATCAAAACTACGATAAACCTCAATCATAAACCCAACATTAACAAATCAAAACAAATCTTAAACAATTTCACCCATTAAACCTCAATTAAACCAATTTTCTATAATTGTATCACCAAAACCCATTAGAAAACATTTATAAAAGATCAATAACTTGAGAATTTCAATAAAGAACCTATCATTAGAGGAGAAGAACGAAACCTTACCTCTAATGATGACTTTTCCCTTCAATTGTATAGATTTACATGAGAAAACAAAGATAAAACAATAAGATTTTGCTAGGAAACATTAAGAAATCATTTAAGATTAAAAAGATGGATTAAATCAAATGTTTACCTGAAATCTTTGAAGAGAAATGGATGTTTGGCTGGAGAGAATTTGAGAGAAAATGGATGAGAGAAAAGTTTGTTACGTGAAATGTGTTTTAAGAAAATAATGAGCAATTAATTCTCTCTATCCTTTTTACCAATTAAAACCACTTTAAAATCAGTCAATTAAGAGGGAAAAAGACAGAATTAGACTCTTGCTCAAAAGCTCCTTAAAGATTCAAAGCTCTGATCTTTTACAAATTAGTCACTAAAAATAGTTTTTAAACTTTACATTTTGGTCACTTGTCCAAAAATGTCAAACCTCTAAAATTTATTTTCAAAAATTGATCCCACCCAAATAATTTATATATTAAATAATTATTTAAAACATGTTTCCATATTTTATTTCCTCGAAAAACCCTTCAAATCAATTAGATCCCTAAACTAGCCTAAATCACCGAAATCGGTTCGACTGAACCGTCTAGCCTAAACCCGGCTAACTCCTAGGCCCAAAATTGGGGCATTACAAAATGCATTGAATCAAGTAGCATTTTTTTATACTTCTCATGCTTTAACATGCAATGCTTAGTAATAGTATAACTCGAAATATCCTTCACATTAGGATTTAGATACTGATGCAAAACCCTAAGTTTTCATGCTCAACCACACTCAAAGCATAACCATGACACATAATAGCCTCAGCAGATAAATCACAGTATCTTTTCTGATCAAAAGAACTTTTTGTACTACTATTGGGATTAGTAGCAAGAAAATCTTTGTAAGCTTGGCATTTTCAGTATGCCTTTTAGGGTTAGATGTACCAACATAAGAATCTGCTTTATGGCTTTTGGTTTTGCAATACTTACATTGCGCAAAAACACCTTCAGGAAGCTTAATGAAGGTATAATGATACCAAACAGGAGAAGTTCTTCTCCCAAAGTCCCCAGAATTTGTAGTTGTAGCCCTCCGCTTAGAGCTACGAATTGTTTCAAACAGTTGATCATTTACATCCCCTTCAAACAAAAAAACAAACATGTATTAGTGATTGACAAAAATAATACAAATATAATTATGAAATTAAAAAATGAGAGGAATATACCTCTTTCACCAAGATAGTCCAACTCATAAGAAACAACATCCATAGCTGTGCTAAATACTGAAGAGAAAACACTGTGATTTGTTGTTAGAGACTGAAAAGGACAATGATTTAATCATTGTATGTACAAATAAAATAGAACAAATAACAAATCTACAAAGCAACAAACAGAACAGAGAAACTCAATGATATTAATCCTTGTACGTGATATTGTTAAACTAGTTCCCAAGGTCCTTTAAAAACCTTATTTGATACCAGCAGTATCGCAGAACGGGATGTCCAGCCTATATACTTGGGTTAAACCATTGAAACATAACAGATAATATCAAAAAACCCAGAACCCAAAAACCTGAATAGACAACATATATACTCAGATTAAACCATTGAAACATAACAAAGAACATTTAAAAACCCAGAAACCATAATAGACAACATATATACAAAACCCAGAATGTATATATATATAAACAATGAAACAAACCCACACGCGAAAGATTAAGAGTTTGAGAGAGATCAGAGTTATACCTGAGAAATAAGAGAGAGAACACAGTTAGCAAAAATCATAAGTCAACACAAACAACAAAAAAATGCAGAAATCCAAAATGGAACTGAGATTGTTACTTAACTTACCCAAACCAACTGAGAGGCTAAGAGCTTTAGACTAGAACCCAGAAATGACAGAGAGAGGGGGAGCTTTAGAGTTTGAGAGCTTTAGTTTAGGGATTTTAGTTTCTAAAAAATGAGTTTTGGAAGAGATGGTAGAGTTGCAGGGAAGGAAAAAGTCAAAGATGAAAAGAGAGAGATGAGAAGTTTAATGTATCTAGAAATTGAAGGGTTGAAGAACCTAAACAAGTTAAAGGAGAATATGGACGGATTTGAAGAAGTTGAAAGGATTAGAGAAAGAAGATGAAAAGATATAAAGAAATTTGAGTTTCTAGAAAATTTTATGGTAAACATAATTGATTTGGGAATAAGGTTTGGAAGAATTGAAAAGGGGAAAGTGGAAGAACAAGAGGTTGTTCTTAAGAAATTTTAGGTTTTGATCGAGCAGAAACAATTTTGGGATAGTTTTTTATGTTTGTATAAGATCTGTAAGGGTTTGATCGAAGAACGAGGATGAATTGAGTTAAAGTTCAAGGGTTTCAATCGAAAATGGATAGATTTTCTGGGAATAAGAGGTTTATCCTAGAGAGAAGGCAAAGAATCTAGAGAGAAGAAAAGAAATCTGGGCACAGTTTTGGAAAAGGAAATTGAAAATGAGAAAATGGAAGGATTATGAATTTTTGGGGTTTATATAGCACGTCGGGTCGGGTAAAAAAATCTATGCATTATTATACGAGTCGCGCCTAGTAATTCGGATCTTGCTCCGGTAGCACGCTTATTCTAATTTGTTTCAATTTGGTCCTGGTCTTTGTGAAATTGAGCTTAAAAGTTTGTTTTATTTTTCGATTTGGTCCTTATTTGATTTAAATTTAGGTTTGGGGTTTATTGTTTGGTGTTTATGGGATTATTTTAGGGATTAGGGGTTTAAGGGCTAAAGTTTGAAGTTTATGGGTATAGTTTAGGGGTTAGGGCTTGAGGTTTATGGGTAATTGGGTATAGTTTAGGGGTATACATACATACATACATACATACATACATACATACATACATACATACATACATACATACATACATTTAGTTAATTATAACAATACATATATATTATATATATACATATACATACTAAAACTTACATATATTTATTTCTATATACATATACATATATATGTATATGTATATATATACATATACATATACATATATGATATATATATACACACACACACACATACATACATACATACATACATACATACATACATACATACATACATACATACATACATACATACATACATACATACATACATACATACATACATACATACATACATTTTATTTTTAGTCCAAGTTGGCCCTTATTCATTTTTTGTAATTTAGTCCAATGTTTATAATTTTAATTTAATATTTTTTGTTCATTATAGTCCCTAAAACTCAATTTCTATTCCAAATTAACCCCTATTCATTTTTTGTAATTTAGTCCAGTATTTTTAATATGATAATATTTTTATTAATGTTAGTCCCTAAAAATTTATTTTTCATTGAAATTTACCCTTATTAATTTCTAATTTTTGTAATTTACTCCAGTATTTTAGATATGAATCATTTGATGATATTTTTGTTCATTCTAGTCCCCAAAACTTTATTTTTAGTCCAAATTGACCCCATTCATTTTTTTGTAATTTCGTCCAATGTTTATAATTTTAATTTAATATTTTTGTTCATTATAGTCCCTAAAACTTTATTCTTATTCCAAACCGAACCCTATTCATTTTTTATAATTTAGTCCAGTGTTTTTAATATGATGGTATTTTTATTCATGCTTTTTACTTTTCACCGAAATTTATCCTTATTAATTTTTAATTTTTGTAATTTAGTCCAATATTTTAGATACGAATCATTTGATTATATTTTTGTTTATTCTAGTGCCTAATATTTATTTTTAATGTGATTCATGTTCGTGAAAGGCATTAAATAATTAACTCGAAATGAATGACCAACACAAAGTCTATCTACTATTTGTACCAAACTCAAACTTAATACGAATTCGAAACCCGAATTAACCCTACCTGAAATGAAACTGGCTTGAAATTACCCGACCTGAAATGAACCCGACTTGAAGTCTACCCGAGCCTAAATTAACCCGTCAATTAATTGATTCGAACCCGAACCGTTATGACCATGCCTGAAATGAACTCGACCCGAAATGAACCCGACTTGAAATGACTTGTATTCGATTTGACCTGACAGGACCTGACTTGAAACCCATCCAATTACCTGTTTTTACATCCCTAATTGTCACGCTTGAAAAGAGGCAGGAACAATAATCCCACAACGGAAAGAAAAATGAATGTTTTGAGATACATAAACGGTGGCGCTACATATCCTATCAGACATGTTTTTTGAGAAGAGGATAATGATCCCATGGCAATCTGCAGTACTAGCTCTTGCAAATGATCTGATGTTACTTTACTGTTGATGACAACTCGGCCGCAAAAAATAATTGTGTTGTGATAAAATTAGTTTATCGACTAATTATTTTTGTTATGTATTTTTTATGTTACTATTGATGGTGTTATTTTTCACCGTTAATAGTGAGCGATGTTTGTTTGTATTCATCATTATTTTGAATTGTCTGATTAAATTTTTAATTATTTCTTAAGTAAATTGTTTTTTTCGAACAGAAAACTGAATTTTATTAAAAGTGAAAAGGATTATAAATAAACACACCCAAAAAACATGAATAATCCTGGAGTATATAAAAAATATACATCAAAGCAGACGAAGAAACTGCCATAAAAGCATACGAAAAGATTGACATAAAAGCATATAATATATAGTTTCTGACGAAGCAAAATACAAAAAACAAAAGAAAATTGAAAGAAAACACACGAACACTCATAAGAAGATGAGACCTATTTATATACAATCAACTTAAAAATTAAAAATCAGTCGACGGCATGAAAGTTGCCGTCAGAAGCGGCACTAATAAGAAAGAAACAATCAAAGGTGGTGTATGGAGATAACTACCCAGAGAGAATAGAAGTAGTGGAAGAGTTTTCTTTAAGTAAATTGTTAGTTTATCCGTTTTAACTTATGATGAAAGCACACGGCGGCAATAAAAAAATATAATATCATGTGACACAGCTTCCAAATTATTTCAAGAGTACAAAGAAAACAAATTTACTTAGGACAATCGGTGAATTACTTTTCCTCCTATTTCCATCGCTTAACGTGTAATTGAAAAATCTTTCTCCCAATTTATGCAATGTTCTTTTTTTTTTTTTTTTGAACAACAAGGGAAATTTATTCAGCAAACTCCGAACGTAAACCAAAAGTCATAGAAGGATAGAAACAAATAAGCAGAACCGTCCATGAGCCAGGGTAATAAGGGTAACGACTCAAGACTTTGTCTTGATCAAGGCCCACATCTAAATATATTAGAATACGTTAACTAGAAACTTGGGGTGAGTTTAAAATTTTTTGAGGACCTATCTCAATGATTATATATAGGATTATATTTTCATATACAAGCTGTATAAAAATAATTTATATTTTATAAAATTAAAACCTAAATCCCAAACTCTAACCCCTAAAACCTACACATTAAACCCTAATTCCTAAACTCTAAATTATAACCATAAACCTTAAATTCTATAATCTACACACTAAACCTAAAACCCTAAACCCTAAAATTAAAAAATTTGTGTGAACTAAAATTTACACAAACTTATGTATCAAAATATTTTCTTCTTATATATATATATATATACACGCTCGTAGTGGGTAAAAGCTTCAATGTTAATTAGAATCCAGTTGGCTGCGTGGCCCACATCATTATTAATTTTTTATAACCGTTTGAACCATTGTTTTTCAAAAATAATTTACAACTTAACCAAAATTAAAAGCAATCTATTACCAAGTGTCGTTAGTTTTTTTCTGCCAAAAAAGTGCTGTTAGTTTTTAATTAGTATAAGTATTAGTAGGTTTTAAGATAATTATTAAGATTTTAATAGTGATTTATTTTTATTTTTAATAAGAATAAAAAATTTAAATACACCTTATAATTAATCATTGTATTGTTCATTCTCTTCACATCTCAATTTCTCTTCCATTTTCTCTCCTTCTTATGTTATTTTCTCACAATTTATTTTATTTTTTATTTATAATTTTAATTTGATATTCCAAAAGAGCAAAAAAGTCATATGTTAAGAGATTGTGATTTATGGGATTTACTACAGATGTATTATAATCAAATTTGAGGCATAACAATTTATTCTATCATTCTATACTTTTTACTTTATATTTTTATAGTATAATGTTGAATTGAAAACATGCTTTTAGTAGTGAAAAAGAAAACAAAGAACATGACCACAAGAATTAATAGAATCACAAAAGGGTGCTTCTAGATAATTTTTTTCAAAACGTTTTGAAGAGCCTTTAGATGATGAGTTGGACGTAAATGAAGATAATATTGAAAATTCTAATGATAAAATGGATAATTGGAAGCATTTAAGTGATAGACTTAAACAACATGAGAATAATGTTGACCATATGACTACTATGAATACTTAGAATGAAACAAGAATAAAGGTATTGGCAAAGATTTGAAAAAATAATTAAAAAAAAAGAACGTTGGAGATAAATTTTAATAAAAATAATATATGTTGTGAAATGTCTTGCCAAATATAATTTAGCTTTTCATAGATCTGGTGAAAAACTTTATAAGGATGGTAATGATAATTTTTTAGGTTTAATTGAAATAACAGTTGAATTTGATTTAATAATGCAAGATCATGTTGAACATATTCAAAGCCAAGAAATTTACTATTACTACTTTGGTCTTAAAATCCAAAATGAATTGATTTCTCTTTTGACACATGGTGTTAGAATTTCTATGATAAAATTTGATTTAATAATGCAATATCATGTTAGGCATATTCAAAGCCAAGAAATTTCACTATTACTTGTTTGATCTTAAAATTCAAAATGAATTGATTTCTCTTTTGGCACATGGTGTTAAAATTTCTATGATAAAGATCATTAAAAAGACAAAATATTTTTCTGTTAATGTGTCAAGTAATGAAATAAAAATAGATGATTTTTTTGGGTTCTTAAATGTAAATGATACATATGGATTTGGGCTTTTTAATAAATTATTAGATGCACGTAAGTCACTTGATTTAGATGTTAATGATATTAGAGGTCAAGGTTATGACAACGGTTCTAATATGAAAGAAAAACATCAAGGAATTCAAAAGAGATTACTTTAAATAAATCCAAAGGATATATATATGTCATGTGCTTGTCATAGTCTTAATCTCACTTTATCGGATATGACACATTCTTGTGTGAAAGCTATTTCTTTTTTTAGAAGTTTGCAACGCATATACACATTATTTACAAGTTTTACCAAAAAATAAAAAAAAATTAGTTGATATTGTTAAAGATTTTACAGTTAAATCTTTGTGTAATAATCGATGGGAGAATTGAATAAAAAAGTGTTAAAGCCATTAGATTTTAAGCACCTTAAATAAAATTAGCTTTATTGACTTTGTACATTTCTAGTAGTGAAGATGTCAAAACAAAAAAATAAAGCAAAGAGTTTAACTAACTCTCTTGTACGTTTTGATTTCTTACTTAGCTTGGTGATTTGGTATGATATTTTATTTATTATTAACATGGTAAGAAATTGCAATCTAAGGCTTTAATTTTAGGTGTGGGCGCATACGGTCATTTGGGGCCTGAACGCCTGTTGTCAAAAGCTGAGAAATTCAGCTGTGGGCAAACGGAGGTTTGGACAGAGAATATAGCGAGCAAACACTCATCGGGTACTACACTGGCACCTGTTTGGAAGTAAAAATACTGCGGTAACGGGCATTTAGGGGAAAACTCAACCAAAAACATGAATGTTCATTGGAACTACATTTAATGAAGTGGAACTGTAATGTTATTCTTTGAGAAATATAGAAATGAAAGGTTTGAGTCTTGTATAGATATGAATATAAAATTTATTGATGTTTTCTATTTGAAATTTGATGTATTTATTAGATAGTTTATTGAGTGTAATAAAAATTTAACTTACAAGCAAATTAATTTATTTTGGCAAAAGGTCAAAAATAGCACCCAACATTTGACCTTTTGGTCACTTTAGCTCATATTTTTTTGGTGCAAACAACCACCTAACGTTTTATTTTCGTTCAAATTTCACCCTCGTTGGATGGAAACCGTCAGTCAACTAACGGTCAATGCCTGAGGTTGACGTGGCATGTCTGCATTGTATAGGGAGATGGCATGGTGATGCCATGTGGCACTTTATTAATGTGGCATCACATTTTTAAAAAAAATAATAAAAATTATTATTATATATTTTTAACCAATCAGATGATTCCACATGGCACTTTGCTAACGTGACATCATCTGATTGGTTAAAAACATATATTTTTAAAAATTTATTTAAAATTATTATTTTTAAAAATAGCCTCAAATTTTCTAGATTTCACAAAATAGCCCCCAAATTTCGAAATCTCTAACTTCCCCAAACCCAAATCTCAATTTGAGCCGATTCGACCGTCGATTGCCACACCGCCGCCCACCATATCGGTCGTCGGACCATCACGATCATTTACCGCACCATTCTGTCTCCAAAAATCGACCGATGCCGTGTGAAACACCAGACGAAAGCGAAATCGTCGAATGATTCATTTTAACGATTCATGATGAACGGACGAAGAATAATGTGTGGATCGTTCGGCAAGGAGATAGCGATTCATTTCGTCGCCGACAACGTGGCCAATGCCGACAGGAGTGACTAAATTTGAGGGTTTAGGGATTTACGGACTATTTTGAAAATATTTGAAAATTTCACGATATCTTATTTTTAAAAAAATATATATAAATAATTATTTTTAAATATTTTTAACCAGTCAGATGATGCCACATCAACAAAGTGCCATGCGGAATCATCTGATCAGTTAAAATATTTAAAAAATATATATTAAAAATAGTTTTTTAATTATTTAATTTTTTAAATGTCACGTTAGCAAAGTGTCACGTGGCATCGCCTCGTCATCTCCCCATGTCATGCAGACATGCCACGATAGCCTCATGCATTGACCATTAGTTGACTAACGGTTTTCATCCAACGAGGGTGAAATTTGATCGAAAATGAAACGTTAGGTGGTTGTTTGCACCAAAAAAAAAAGAATAGAGGCTAAAGTGACCAAAAGGTCAAACGTTGGAGGCTGCTTTTGACCTTTTACCATTTATTTTTGTATGCTATTGAAATTATTATTATTTCAATAGTTGTTATTGTAATCACTAATTTTATCTGGGGTGGACCTGTTTTTATTTTTATAGTAATGGGCTTTTATATATATGTTATTACTATCTAAAAAAATGTGTGTTATGGACTTTGTTTAACGTTAACTAGTTTTTACTATATGTATGTGATTTTTATTAAAACCCAAAAAATTACTAAGTGATATATATCTATGTGTTGCTATCATATTCTTATTATAATTTATTATGCTAATTATCCAATTGAAAAACCCCTAAATATTATTAGTATATTATATTATTTCCTTTATGCTATCATATTATTATTATCATATTTATCATTACAGTATCTTATATTATATTATTATAATTAAACCATAAAATACAATATATATATAGACTAATCAATTTAGAATAAAAGCCCAAGTTTATTTATAAACAATCCATTTACATATTTACATAAATCTAAAAATATTATATCAGCCCATAAACAATAAAAATCTGCCCATTATAGTCCATTTACAATTTTTTAAAAACCCAAAATTAAATACATATTACAAGGTCCATTTTTGCCCAACAATTAGAAGCCTTAATCTGATAAATGTCTTTCCCTTGCGCAGATCAATCTCCACCATCAGATCAATTCTTGATCTAACGGTCCAGATGAATCCAGATGAAAGCCCAAAGGCCCACCACTCGCGTGTGCGCCACACTGCCCAGCTCATCAACATCCCTCACGTACCCAATCACGACCTTCGGCTTCCTCTACGCGCGCATACAATCCACGCACTCGACTCTCCGGCTCCCCAAACCTGAGATCGCTTCACGTCGTCTGTTTCTCCAGCTGGTCCCCATCCTCCTCATTTAGCCACGACACATACAAAAGAGCCAAAGAAAAATAGAATTGTCAAAGGGATGCTAGGGGAAAAATAAACATTGGCAGATTATGTAGATGAGTGCGGCCAAATTCTAAGAGCAACCAATAGGGATTTAGATAACATTTTTCTTTTCTATAAATCAATGCAATATTCAGGTGCTATATAACTGAAACAAAATTTTTGTAACCCTAAGTTCAAAGGGGGAGAAACTCATATTCAAATTAATAGAAAAAATCCTTCAGAGGTATTTCTATTTCTTTTTTTGCATTATGAATCATTCATCCATCTATCTCACATTAAAAAATGGAGGAGTTTTAGGGTTTTAGCATTTTACCTTCGCCGTCCGGACTATTTCCCCTTCGATGATAAGCTTCGCGGCTTCTTCTGGGGCCAAGAAAGTAAATCGGTTTAAGAGGGGAGAAGATCTTTGTTTTTTCTTTAAAAATCAAGGAGAGGGGATTCAACTCTCGGTTTCTTAACAAAAAGGAGAAGGGTTTAGTGTTTTTCAAAGGAAAGGACTTCGTTTTTTGGTCTTAAAATAAACAAGGGTTCGAAAGGAAGGTTTTTTCTAGGTCATCGGCACCGACAAGCGACGGCCGGTAGAGCACGGTCGTGATGAACTCAGATGATTCACGAAGAACATATGAAAGTTTTTGGGTTTTTTTGGAGAAAGCTCTAAAAAGGGGAAAAAGATCAGATTTTTGGTTTTAAAATGTATTTTATACTGTGTTTTAATTTTAAAAAGGGAATATTTGCGTTTTAAATCCTTCCGCCCATATTCACGCCCGTAGGGCTTTCACTTTTTAAAATTGCCCTTTTAGTCCTTCTGCCTCTTTTAAATTACACCCGAAGCCATTTTGCTTTTTTTAATTGTGCCTTGGGTCCCTCTGTTTTTAAGAGGCTTTGCAATTTCGTCACTTTCATCATTCAAATCTATTTTTAACATGGTCCTTTGATTTCACTTCTTTGCAATTTAATCCATTTTCCAGTATCATTTTCCCTTATTTCATGTTTTAATTTTCCAATTTTGTTGTTTAATATGCTTGTTCTTGTTGAAATTAGTAGATCCTTTGATTTGTGGTTGATAAAAAATGCATTTGGTGGTTATGGTTGATGTTTTTATATATTTGTATAATGTGTGCTTATAACATGTAGTTTATGTCTAATATACAATATTTTATATAGTGTATAATATATAGTTTATATCATATAATATTTGTAGTTTTACAAAGTTTATAATATATAATTTAGTTTTTAAAGTATATAATATATGTAGCTTTATAAAGATTATAATATATATGTATAGTTCTCCTTCAAATATATAATATGTTTCTTAAAAGTATAAAATATAATTTTGTAAAGTCTAAGATATATGTTACTTAATATAATATATATAGTTTTGTAGAGTTTATATACAATATAGTTTTTAGAAGTATTTAATATAGTTTTTATAAAGTTTAAAATTTCATAGTATATAATATTTAGTTATATAGTTATAATTTATATTATATTTATTTGTTTGTTTTGGATAGTTTGGGCCTTGTTAGGTTTTGGGCTTAAGTTGTTTAGTTTAGGTAGTTTGGGCTTTACTTTGCTTTGGGCTTGTTAGATAGTTTTAAGCTAGAATTAGGCAAATTAATTTAATTAGTTTAAGATCGTATGCTCGTCTCATAGGGGCACGATCTTTAAATTAATTAGATTAATTTATGTTTAGTCCTTTTAGAGCCTTAGCTAGATTAGGGTTCAAATTTATTTAGTGAATTTAAACTTACCCTTGGCTTATCGGGATAAGTGTTAAATCCATTGAACCAATTGGACACTCCTTAAGTACCTTTAAGATAAAATTAATATAGAGGTTAGATTGACATTTAAATTAAAACCATGATTAATTAACTTGATTTGTTTTAAGTAGTATCCTTGGCTTATTGGAATACTAGCTTAAAACTGATCAGATTAATTATCATGTTACAAGAAAATCCATAATTCATTAGGGCTTTCTAGTTTTTCTAGGGATTACTTGATTTAGGGTTAAATAGTTAGATTCACCTAGTTATTAATTAGATCACAATTTGGTTTTCCATAATTTGGGCCTTTTTAGGTTTGGGCTTTGGTGGGCCTTTTGTGTGTTTAATTTACAAGCCCTTTTGTGACATCCATTTTAATTGTCATTCATATGACCCATTTATTTTGAATTAATTAATTTAAATCATAAAAAGGGAGGTATTTATTAGTTCCGATATTTGTGTCATAACAGTCCGGGATTAAAAGATGTTGACCAAATATTTGAATTAATCCTTACCGTCCTAAGGTAAGATTAGAGCTTATAAAATCATTACATCGTATCTTAAATGTTTGCACCATGCATAAAGGTGGCGTACGAGATTCAAACCATAAATTAACACGGTAGTCAGACTTATATGATGTCGGTTTAATCTATGATCCGATGTATTGTCAACCTTATTAATTAAATGACCAATTAATTCAAACCCACCAATTTGATAAAGCTCGTTTGATTAAAGTTGATTTTCAATTAAGTACGCCAAATTAAACTCAATTCAAATTTCAATTAATTTCCATCATTTTAAAAGTAACAAATATTTTAGTACCAATTTCTGGGCGTGATGGGGGTGTTAATCATTCCTTATACGTAACCAACTCCCAGGCCCTTTCAAAACGATCCTCTGGTTGCTCATGGTGTCTGGCCTACCTTATCCAAGTAGTCAGTGGCGACTCTAAGTTTTTATTGTTTTCAAAAGAATGCAAACTTTCAAAAGAAATCCCCTACAACCAAAATTTCAAAGAATGATTGGGGATACCTTCGTAGCAACCAAACCTATAAAAGGTCGCTATAGCTTGGCGACTCCGCTGGGGACCGAATTTATTTACAAAACAAAAGGAGAGTTAAGACGAGAAAATATTTGTTGCTTTTAAATGATGGAAAATTTTGGAATTTCAATTGAATTTAACAAGGTCGATGCTTTCTTGAAAATGTGACTTTGATTGCACGAGCTTTCATAATCGGTGGTCTTCGAATTAATTTTTCATTTGATTTCTAAGGAATCACTGACATGTGTTGCACCATGCTCATCAAGCTCTATACCCGAGCTTCATCCCTTAAGTGAGAGTGAAACGCCACATACCCACGTGAGTAGCCCTCCATGGGTCGGTAATTCACTTCCGGAATCCACACCTTTTGACACGTGAGCAGCCCTTTATGTCATTAGGTCGTGCTTTCCCTTGAACTGAATCGAATTCGCAAGCTTGTAATAGGCCAGAATTGGGGTTCTTGTTGCCTTAGTAGGTAATAAGATAGGTTCGGGTACCCTTGTATAAAACCAACCTCGTGTGTGAGAATTTAGGAAGCCCACCCCGATTAGAGCCATGCGGATAACCATAGCGAACTAGAACCCATGTTATTAGGAATATGTTTTGGTCTGTTTTTATTTGCCTTATATTCGTTATTCATTATATCTGTTGGTAACCCATTTATTCACTTTCCTTTTTTTGTTTACCTTTATGTGCATATTCAGAGCACTTTTCACATGAAATGTTGATTCGAGAACATTTTAAATTTAAGGCTTTCGTAACGGAAGAAAGATTCCATGATAACTGTCGCAACCCTTTTTAGGAGGCCCGATATTTTGAAAACTGAAACACGTAGTCGCCACCAATCGTTTTTTTAAAAAAAGTGTGATTGGATCACTTTTAAAACGAGACTATTTTAATAAAATGTTTTATTTATTAAAATAACATTTTTGGACTGCAGAAACCAGAAAACAAGTTCGGGGGTCAGTTATGTATGGGGAAGGGTTAACACCCCCACAACACCCAAAAATTGGTACCTTATTGATTTCAAAAGAAAGTTTTCAAAATTGGAATTTGCAAGTTCACAAAATTTTGATTTATTCGTTTGTCTTATGAATATAAGTCTATTTTAACGGCCTTACCGCCTGGAAAATGAACTCCAATCACCGTCAACACTCTTGACGCTAACTCGTCATTTTCGTTTGGTAAGACACCACAGTAGTTAATTTTCACTTTTAAAACAAACCCGTAGAAATAATTAAATGAGTTGTAGCCTTTTAATTAAAACCTAATTAGTGATTAACAATCCTAAAGATGTTTATATTTATTTTATCTATTAAAGTTAAAATAAAATTAAGTGTTTTTATTTTTTTAAATGTGAAGGAAGTTTTACTGCACACAAGGCTCTAATCTAAGTTTTTAAGAACCTATCCCTAGGGCTTTCAAAAAAACAAACAAATATGAGAACACAAACAAAAAAAAACTAAAATTATATAAAAAGAAGGCAATTAAATTGCTAAAATAATTAAACATGGTACTTAATAATAAAGGGATAAAATAAACCTTATTTGAAATACATATATAAAAAGAAACCGGATTAGGGACTTAATTGAGTGAAAAACGAACTTTTGAGGTCAAATTGAAACAAAAGAGATCAAATTGAAAGAATTGAAAACTGGAGAGCCATGGTGGAGTATCTACCAAATAAAGGCGCGGGTAAAAAGTGGGTATAGGTCAGGTCTCCAGGTCAGTATATAAAGCTAAAATCAGAAACAAATTTAATTTTGGTTTCATTATCCAAAATTGATCAAAACCTTTCCCCATTTCATTCTCTAAAATGTTCTTCGTGTTCTCCATAGATTGAAGAACACGGAGAACGTCCGTTGTGCTAGCCACCATTCATCGGCGCCGGCCGCCATTGCTAGTGGCAGAAAATTCCTTTTTCCAGAATCCATCGAGTTCCAAATTGAACGTCTGTCATCATAGATACAGCCTCAGACGCCATGCACGGCGGTAGCCACAAAAAACGAGGCAATAAAATCATTTTTCTTATTTAAATTTGAATTATAAAAACAAAGAGAGGAAATTACCAAAAGTTAGCTTGCTTTATTTCCACTTGAAAACTCATATACACTTCGCTTGCTGCCTTTGAATCGAATGTTATACTTTGTGTATACTTTTGTGAATTCTTGTGGTATAAATTGTGTGTAACTGTGTGTCTACCTAGAATTACAATGCCTTTATATAGTTACAAAAAGCTTAATCTGCAAGGACAAATCCTTGATGTCATCCAAATTGCTTCTATCTTGGTTCTGATTTTAGCTTGATCTTCATCATAGCTTTAATTTAGGGATTAAATCTTCTGACTTTGAATGGCTCAACTTAGGTTTTGGGATTTAAGCCCTCCCCCCCCCCCATTTTCTTCCCTTTTGCATGTTTCTGGCGGCTATGAACAACGAGGAGGATGCCAGCAAGGAGCAAACGGTAACAGAATTGGCTCAAACGTTCGTAAAAAAAGATGAATTGACAACTGGAAGGTGAAGCAACGAGCGCATTGCTGCCATGCGCGAGTGTCGATCCGCGTGCCCTGCTTTGGAGCGATCTGGACCGTTAGATCACTCTTTGATCTAACGGTTGGGAATTGCGATGCTTAAACTTCTTCAACTGGGCGTGATCTGCACCGTTGGATCAGTCCCTCAATCTAACAACCTTCCTTTGGCTGCGCACATAGCATAGAAACGGTTGTTAGGGTTTTGTTTGGATTAAATTTAGGTTGATCGGGCCTCTATCAATGTACATGAAAATTTTATTTAATAAATGGGCTCATCTTTATTTATATGAACTGTCTTTTTGGTTTAAATCATACAAATTGATAATACAAACCAATATACATAAGTAATTTTAAAAAATGTGATAATATAATATAACAACAATATAATACAAATGAAATGAAAACAAATAAAAACTTTGGTGAAAATTCAGTGACAACAGCTGCCCCTCTTTGGTCATTCCGGTGAAACAGGAATAGAGCAAAGAACAAAGGACACTGATTTTCACCAATTACCAAACCTATCAATACTCAATGTCTGAATAGACTGGCAGGTTCCACTCTCCTCATGCTTGAACAGATAAGCATGTTCTATTCTCCTCATGCTCGGATAGTTAACCTGACTGAAAAAAGGTTCCACCATCCTTATGCTCGGATGGATAAGCGGGTTCTATTCTTCTCAAGCCCGAATAGATAGAAAGGTTTTATCCTCTTTATGCTCAGATATATAAGCGAGTTCTATTCTCTTCAAGCTTGAATAGATAGGTAGGTTCTATCATCCTTATGTTCTGATAGATAAGCAGACCCTAAAAAAGGTTTCATCCTCCTTATGCTCGAATGGATAAGCAAACCTATAAAAAATGAATGGATGCTATAATTATGATATGCATGCCCCTAAGGATGTCTATCAAATGTATCCATGTTTCTTTAATTCCTTCCATTTGAAAGGTCATGTTTCTGTATTTCCTTGGTTCTTTTGATCCTGGCATATTTGTTCACTCAGTCCATTTATCTTGTACTCCTGATTGGAAGGATTGACTTTATCCACAGATTCTTCAACACTTTTGTAGTCTTTGTCTAGTCAAGAGAGCATAGGCCCCTAGCATTTTGATTAGCAAGTGAGATAGACCAACTACCGGATCAAGTTGAACTATCATTGTAGTTAATACATCAATATTCAGTAACAAGCCTTCTTGAGCGACTTTGAAATTTGAATAAAAACCCTCTCATTTCCTCTAATGTCTGTAAAATTGTTCTTATTGTTGTGGAAGATAGACTATCTTGTATAGGCATGTCTGTTTTGCAACATGTTGCCTTAAAGTGATATCAAAACCCCCAACGCTTCTTGATGATTCTCTGATTCTTGTCTTCGCAGAGTACTTTGAATTGCTTGCGTGGGAATCTTTGCAGCAAAACTTATTTCCACCTTGAACGTCTTCATGTGTTTTGCACTTTGTGCCTTAGATTCAAATCCTAACCACAGAATGCCACATAGTTCTAGTATCCTTTTAAACAAATTTCAAAGTAATGCTCAAAAATCTTTTTCATGTTTTAAGTGATGTCGAACTTATTAATTCTCATTTCAATGCAAGATGCTTATGTGAAATGGGAAAAGGGTCTAAGCAAAAAAAGGGAAGCTTAAGAAACAAAATTTTATCAATATTGTGGCAAATAGAAAAGAAACTACAAATATTCAGATATCAATGACCAAAACTCCTCATATCAAAACGTCGTGAAATGTCAAGAATGCTACCCATGCCGAGCAGACTTCGAAAATAGTGACAATGCGAGAAGATATAATTCATCTATTTCAATTCCCCGAGAGAATTATCTGTCATATCAAATACCTGAGCCGCCCTTTGTGGGTTTTCAACTCAGGTTCTCCTTTGGTTTCAAAACGCCCTTTACGAGTTTTCATTTTGAACCTCTATTTTCTTTCTTCTTTTTTTCTTTTTCTTCTTTTTTTAGACATAATACTTTTTGACTGAATCTGAGTTTATCGGGCTCTGAAGTTCATCTCCATCCATTTCAGCCAAAATTAATGCTTCACCTGAGAAAACCTTTGTAACAATGTAAGGTCCATCCCAATTGAGTGCACATTTTCTTCGGGAGTCACTTTGGATTAGTAACTTTTTCTTTAACACCAAATCACCTTCTTGGAATTCTCTTGGGGGGGAACTTTTTTCTCATGAGCCCTTATCATTCTTCTTTGGTACATCTGCCCATGAAATAATGCATTCAACCTCTTTTCATTAATTAGATTCAGCTGGTCGTATCTTGCCAGGATCCATTATGCCTCTTCCAATTTTTCCTCTATTAAGACACGGAGCAATGGTATCTCTACCTCAATTGGCAATATTGTTCCTACTCCATACACCAACAAGAATAGAGTTGCCTCGGTGGACGTTCGTACTACAGTTCGATATGCATATAAGGAAAACGATAACTTCTCATGCTAGTCTTTACATATATCAACCATTTTGCAACTATCTTCTTAATGTCCTTATTTGCAGCCTCCTTTGCCTCATTCATCTTCGGGTGGTATATCATTGAGTTATGATGATTGACATTGAACTGCTCACAGATTCTTACTATCATCTTGTTATTCAAATTGGAGGCATTATCGGTAATGATACTTTCAGGCAAGCCATATCGACAAATGATTTCCTTTTTCAAGAATTTGTAAACCATAGATCTAGTAATATTTGCATAAGAGGCTGCTTCAACCCACTTTGTGAAGTAGTCGATGGCTACCAGAATAAATCGATGTTCATTTGACGCATTTGGATAAATCTGTCCGATGACATCTATGCCCCACATGGAAAATGGCCAAGGAGCTGACATGACATGGAGTGGCTGAGGAGGGATATGAACCTTATCAGCATAAATTTGGAACTCGTGGCATTTGAGAGAACAATTGATGCAATCCCCTTCTATAGTTGACCAATAATATCTGAAGCGCATGATTATTCCGGTCATGGTGAAGCCGCTAGGGTGAGTTCCACAGACTCCTTTATGAACTTCTTCTAGAATCAGCTGAGCTTCTTTTGCATCCACACATCTTAGAAGCATCTGATCTCGACTTCTCTTGTACAAAATTTCTCCATCTAGTACATACCCTGATGCCAATTTCCTAATCATTTTCTTTTTCATTCTCTGTTGCCTGGGGCGGGTATTGTTGAGACTTTATATACTGCAAAATGTCATAGTACCACGGTTGGCCATCTGCTTCTTCTTCCACGTCTTAACAATGAGCTGGGGATTCTAACATTTTCAATTTTATAAGCATCATCCTAGAGCCTTCACTTGTTTTAAACATGGCGGCTAAAGTGGCTAAGGCATCAACCATCTAGTTGTCTTCTCTAGGGAGATACTTAAAGGTGATCTCATCAAATTATTTGGTTAATTCAAGGACCAACTTGTGATACTCTATCAACTTTGCACCTTTTGTCTCTCATTCGCCACATATCTGATAGATAACCAAGGACGAGCCTCTAAAAACTTTCAGATTGCGTATTTTCCTTTCAATGGCCTCCCTTAGCTCTAATATGCAAGCCTCATATTCTACAATATTATTGGTGCAGAAGAACTTCAAACGGCTAGTGAAGGGGTAATAATCTCCTTCTGGTGAAACCAAAACTACCCCAATGCCACGCCCTATAGCATTTTCTCCACCATCAAAGTTCAAGACTCATGATTCTACTGGATCTTCAACATCTTCTAAAATACACATTAGCTCTTCGTCGGGGAAATTAAAATTTAATGCCTCGTAGTCTTTACAAGCGCGACTTGCCAAAAATTTAGCTATGACGCTCCCCTTTACTACTTTCTGGCTTACATATTGGATATCAATTTTTGATAGTAGCATTTGCCAGCGTGCTAATCTTTCTGATAAGGCTGGAGCTTCCATCATGAAATTTAATGGATTTAGCTTTGAAATTAACCATGTAGTATGGTGCAACATATATTGCCTAAGCCTTTTAGCTTCCCATACTAAAGCACAACATAGTTTTTCAATTAAGGAGTATCTAGTCTCGCAGTCGGTGAACTTGCTCAGGTAATATATTGCCTTTTCTTTCTTTCCAATTTTATCATTTTGCCCCAACACACAACCCATAGAGTTTTCATACACCATCAAGTATAGAATCAATGGTTTCTCGGAAACTGACAGTGTTAGCACATGAGGATTAGTTAACTGCTCTTTAATCTTTTCTAAGGCTGCTTGACATTCTTCATTCCATGTGCCTGGGTTATTCTTCCTGAGTAGCCTGAACATTGGATCGTATTTATTAGTTATCTGGAGATGAAACGGGCGATATAGTTTAACCTTCCTAGGAAACCTCGAACATCTTTCTATGTTTGAGGTAGTAGAAGATCTTATATGGCCTTTATCTTATCAGGATCGATCTCAATTCCTCTCCTGCTCACTACAAAGCCTAACAAATTTCCAGATGTAACCTCGAATGTATATTTGTTAGGGTTAAGTTTCAATTGGAATTTTCTTAACCTTTGAAAAAGTATTTCTAAGTTCACCAGATGTTCCTCTTCATATCGGGATTTAGCAATCATATCATCAACATACACTTCTATTTCTCGGTGCATCATATGGTGAACAAAAGTGACCATGGTTCTTTGGTAGGTTGCCCCTGCATTCTTTAGTCCAAAGGGCATTACTTTATAGCAAAAAGTTCCCTAGAGTGTTATGAAGGTGGTCTTTTCCATATCTTCTAGGCACATTTTAATTTGGTTATACCCAGAAAACCCATCCATGAATGAGAAAAATGAGTGTCCAGCTATGTTGTCCACTAATGTGTCGATGTGTGGCAACGGGAAATTGTCTTTGGGGCTTGCTCTATTGAGGTCCCTGTAGTTAACGCACATGCGTATTTTTCCATCTTTTTTAGGAATTGGGACAATGTTAGCCACACATTCAGAATATTTTGCCACTTCGAGAAACCCTGCATCAAATTGTTTTCTTACTTCATCTCTAATTTTCAAGAGCATCCCAGCTTTCATCCTTCTAAGCTTCTGCTTCACAGGCTCACATATTTCCTTTATAGGAAGCCGATGTACAACAATATCAGTATCAAGATTAGGCATGTCTTGGTATGACCAGGAAAAAATATCTTTGAATTATTTTAAGAGCTTAATGGGGCTTTTTGAGTATTAGCTATAATGGTGGTGCCAATCTTCACCTCGAGCCTTTCTTTTGTGCCAAGGTTCAGAATTTCCAACTCTTCTTTATAGGGTAGAATTTATATTTCCTCCCCTTCTACCATTCTGAGAAGATTACTGGGCAAGTCATATTCTTCTTCATCGTCAACATCATCGACTGCTTCTAAGCATAAAGGTAGTTCAAAATCAACCTTTGGGCCAGACTTGGAATCATTTAAGTCACTGATATCTAAAGACCTGCAAAGAAAAGGGCAAGGGATATATACAAAGAAAAGAGATGAACAGATGAATTGAATAATTTATTTTTAGATTTTGCTTTGGGGTTTGTTTATGAAAGAATTTGCCACATAAGGTTTGCTGAAAGAAAATTGCATCTTTATTGAATTTCAAATTAAGAGTTTGGCATAGGCCCTTTACATAAGATCCCTAATTTCCTTCAGGCCTAAGGCAAAAGGGTTAAGAATTACTCTGAAAATGTTTCAAAGACTACAAGAATTTCTTTAGCAGTCCAGTTGTCAAGCTCAGATCAGGGGCAAATCATGGACAAGTACGTGTTCTCTCCTTCCTCGCCCATTATAACGTTGACGCTCAGCTTCTCAAATGCTTTACATAGGTCATTCTTTCCTCTCTCCTCCACATTAACTTAGGCATTTGGGTCCAAAAGGCTTCCGGATCTGAAATTATGGCTCAAGGGTGGAAATGTCATAGGCTCTCATTCAATTTCTTTCCATTTCAATCTTGCCCTCCTTCTTTATTGGTGCTTCTTGATTTCTGCCTTTATATGCCAATTGTTGGGTTCTAATCCCAACCCAAATCGTTCTTTCTTTACCGAGATGACCACAAGATACAACCTCTATTGGTGTCTCTTCCCGAATCTTTTTCCATCTTCAACTCCCTTTATGAGTGTTTGTTTCACTTGCATCTTTGCATAGTTGGATAGTTCTGGCTCTAGTACTTTACTTCCCTCGGTGAACAAGGTTGTATTGACTAGCTCTAATGTCCTGAAGTGACACTCGAGTGCACCCTCATCTACCTCAATGTAGGGTACATCAATAGCTACCGATGCAATGATTTCCTCCTCTGCACCGATTGTTACTAATTGTCCATCAATCAAGAATTTTAGATTTTGGTGAAAGGTTGAAGGGACTGCTCCTGCTATGTGGATCCATGGGCATCCAAGCAAGAAGTTATAACTGGGCTTTATATCCATGAACACAAACTCCACGTTGAAAGTTGATGGTCTGATCTGCAAAGGCAGCTCAATCTTTCCCAACACTTCTCTTTGTGTTCCGTAGAATGCCCTCACAGTGTTTTGGTTAGCTCTTATATGCGAGCTATCTAGTGGTAACTTCTTTAACGTTGCTAACAGGATAACATTCAGGGCTGACCCATTATCAATAAGGACACCTGGTAGCAAGTATCCTTTACATCTAGTGGAGATGTGCAGAGCTTTGCATGTTCCTCTCCCCCATTCCGATATTTTCTCATCATTAAAAGAAATAGAGTTGTTAACAACAATGTTACCAACTAACATGTCCATCTTGTCGGTGGTGACCTCCTTTAGCACAAACGTACGATTCAAAATCTTTAGTAAGGCATAGCGGTGACCTTCAAAACTCAGTAGAAGAGATAACATAGAGATTTAAGCTGGGAGCTTGTGGAGCTGCTCCACCATGCTAAACTCACTATGTTTGAGTATCTTCAAGAATTCTTGAGCCTCTAAGTCCATCATGAGCTCATGGTATAATTGTGGCTTTTCTTGGAAGAAATCTTTTTCATCTTCTTTCTCTGGCTCTTTAACATTGACCTTTCTCTGTGCCGCATCTCTATCTTTAACCGGCGGTGGGGAATTCAATCTTCCACTCCTTGTAAAGTGGCCGTTAACTGGCTTTTTCTTTGTCTTTTATCTAACATGTGATTCTTCTGGGGTCGCTACTGCGCAAGCGTAGTTCTAGGGGACTTGCTTACTGTCCTTGTATGGAAATAGGGTCGGTGCCTTGATTATTAATCGTGGGGTCACTTCACTAGTTCTTGTTTTAGACTTGATAACCAAAGGCTTTATTATTGTGTAATTTATCCTAGATGATGACTCCTCTGATGCACATACATCCATCATGTGCTCCTTACCTCCTTTCTCAAAGAATACCAGTTCTTTTTTATCCATTTTAACTTGGACCAACTGTTTAAATTTCAGGCAACATTCAATCTCATGCCTTTCTACTATGTGATACTCACAATATGATTCTTCTTCAACCTTTATCTTCTAGGTTTCCCCTTCCAGCATCCCAACTGCAACCATTTGGGCCCACACCCACTTCATGGGTGCCCTAATTTCAGCGACATGTTCTCTAACCCTCTCATCTTCTTCCTCAATGATTGCATTCACTCCTACCTTCTAATGATTTGGCAGAGGGTTCCTTTCTTTTTCAGACGTGTCAAAAGATAATATGTCTGACTTTCTCAAGTCATCTACCACTCTTTTAAATGTAGTACAGCTTTAATAGTGTGCCCCCTAATACTTGCATGGTATTCGCACTGTGCTTTTTTGTCATACCATGCGGGGTATAAAGGCGAGAAAGGAGGAAGATAACGTGGTAGCATCATATAGGATTTGACTAGTTCAACGAGCAATTCCACATATATCATTGGGATAGGAGAGAAGTATAGTTTATAGCCTCATTGGTATCTTTGTTCTTCCTTTGGGAAGTTTGTGGCAACAAGTGTCGTAGCTGGGATGCCGGGCTTATTGAAAACTACCCCTTTCGTATAGTTGGGGTTGTAGACATTGGTTGCGTTAACTTCATTCTCCCTCTTCTTGTAAGGTTTTTTTGTTTCTCCCATATCTAACTTCTCACTCTTGATAGCCACCAAGATTAGTTCCCCATTCATCAGCATGTCTGCGAAACTCTTAGTTGCATGATTAATCATGCGGTCATAGAAAGAACCTTTCAAGGTATCCACAAACATTGGGGTAATCTCGTTCTCCAATAGTGGTGGTTATACCTGAGCAACCACATCCCTCCACCTTTGTGCGTATTGGAAGAAACTCTCATGATGATTTTGTTCCATCCCTTGCAGGACCAACCGGTTAGGAATCATGTTAGTGACATATTTGTATTGTTCGCTGAAAGCTCGAGATATATCTTTCCATGATCGGATGTTGGCCCGGATCAACTACGTGTACCAGCGGGATGCTGACCCTACTAAACTATCTTGGAAGCAGTGAATGAGTAGTTTCTCATTGTCCAGGTACATTGACATTTTCCTGTAATACATAGTCAGATGTGCTGAAGGGCACGTGGTTCCATTGTACTTCTCAAAGTCTTGGATCTTGAATTTCGGGGGCCCTACCAGATCTTTCACTAAACTCAAGTCCTTAGCATACATTCCACCATGGATGCTTCCCTCCTGGAAGGATTTGATCATCCTCTCCAGCTTCTCATATCGATCTTCCTACTTTTTCTCAGCCTTAGCCTTGTCAGCAATTTCATCGAGGTTAGGTACCTCGTAGTTGTGAGCTCCTTCAGTATTGGCCTTCAACTTATTCCAGATGGAAGATTCAGCAAAGTGGGGAGAACTTTTAACTTTGGGTGAAGCAGCTTCCTTTTGTATTCTAGGATGGATGAAAGTCGTTCTCTGAAACCGGGGTAGCACATTAGTTTCTTTACCAGCTTCTATTGTATTTGGGTCCTTGAACCCTAGCATGGCCGCGATCGAGCTTGCTGTTTTCCTGTGAGCTGTCTCAATTTCCTGCTTCAAGTCAGTCTTTATCTTGTTTAATCGATCTTGGGTGCTTTTGTGGTTGACTTCCAAAGCTGCCACTATATCTTCCATCACCTTCGTTTATGAACGGGTACCGTACTTGTGGGTTGTTTTTGGCTATTTTGGCATTTCTGTCATTTTTATTTAAGTTAGTGTCTGATTATGTTATGAATGCAATAAAAAACAAAAGAGAACAACCAAGCAAACAAAAGAAAGATGCAAATGCATGAATGCAAATGTCGAAAATTTTGTTCCATAAAATATCTGCTTTTAAAAACAACTTTATTGAATATCAAAAGGTTCTTATTACAACAAGTTTCAAAATTTTCTCTATGAATACATCTCAGCTTAAACTCATAATTCCTTGGTTTCTTCAATTAACCACATAAGCCTCGGTCCCATTTCTCCTACTGGTTTGATGTATTGACGAAGAGCTGCAGCTTCAGTTGTTAACATCATCACATGCCTTGCCACATCTTGAACTCGGGCCATGACAATTTTATCGAACTCATCCCATTCTTGAAATCTTCTAGCATTATTTCTGAGGTGAGTGAACCAGTAGTCATTACCTCCGTCAGTAATATCTTCAAGGACTAGGATCTTTGTTATGTTTTCTTGGATGATATTGTCCATTTCTTCTATTTTCTCTCTCAATGAATCATTCTCATTCAAACTGGCCTGGAGTTCAATATAGGTGCGATCATTCTGCTGCCTATGTAGAGTATGGTTCAGATCATCTACATTGGCTTGTAATTCAGCAACCAAAGCACGGCTTTGTTTCAGCTTTTCACTGGTCTCACTATATGTTGTTTGTAACTCCAACAAGCGGATCTTGTTTTCATGGGCCTTTCTCTTCCACGCAACCATATTTTTCTTTTCTTTCTCAAGAATTCGTTTGCCGCTTTCATTTTCTACCACTTGTTTACCTTTGTTCCTTTCCTCTACGAGTGCCCGTCTGTATTTCTTAATTTCTCATTTGTTGCGCTCTTTTCCTTGCCCACAGCCTGCTCTATTTCCTTTTCCACTGCTCTGGACTCTTCCTCAAATCAGCATTTTGAACAGTGGTCTAAAATTTGAGGAAATCAACCCTCTAGATCTCATACGTCTCTTTTAGGTCCATTTATAGCTTTGTTACTCGATTCGTCTCCCCTTTATACTTTTCTACCTCAAGGCTTGACTCGAACTTGTCTCGCTGGTTCTGCTCTCGCAAGGCTTCTATTTCTAACTTGGCTCTTTTTAGTTCCTCACTCAGGATATCAGCTTCAGAAGGGACCACCTTCAAATGTTCCTCTAAAGACTTGGCCTGTCAGGGTGTAGGTCATATGACCTTGTCATTTATTCTCGTCTGCCTCCAAACATCATAGTCAGGGTAAATATACAGTGATTGTCAAACTTCGACTTCATGTAATCGCAATTGTTCCACGAGTCACTAATTATTTGTACCTTCTACTTGAACTCACCTTAGAACTCAAACTTCGATGAGCTAAGATCGGTAGTGAATGGGATAAACTGACGAGAACCATACTGTCGGGACACTAATAAAGGAGCACACCTGATTCCACCCCATAAACCCAACAGTATCAGGAAATTGAAATCCCCACATTTTTACAGAACCTTGGCATAGCCCATCCACAGAACTCTCCGTTTGATGTCTCAAGTGCGGTTTTTTATTCTTATGAGGCTTGGTATAAACCCAATTCTTCTTCACCTTGCGTAGGTTGAACAGAGCCAAGTATTCCTTGAACGTGGACATCATATCTTCTCCATTGAAGGTAAAGCAGTAATACCCTGGATTCCAGAACTGGACCAAAGCTTTCAAGAATTGCTCATCGACCTTCACATATAGCAAATATGCTATGTCTCTGTAAGTTTCACAAAACAATTGCTTGGTCTCATTGTTAAAGTGTTCCCATATTTCCTGCACATCATTCTGCTTGACACTAATATAGGTATATTCTGATGTCTCTATCTCATGATCAACTGTCAGACTATCCCCAGATGTTCGTTAATTGACTCTAGACCAATGACGAACCTTTGCATTTTCATCTTCAAACTTCATGATCCTTCCATCCATGATAACAACTTTTCTAATTGGGCATATAGTTTTAAGAACCAATCCCTTCTTGATATGGAATGATAATGCAAGATTAAACATGCAAAACAACAGAACAATGGGAAATGATTAGAGATAAGAAAACAAGAAGAGTCCAAAATAAATTCATTTCATAAATGTGGTGTGTTTAGAGTGCTTTGCAATTGGTGCAAGTGTACACGTCGCAAGTTATAGTATAGATATCGTCTCCACAAGGATTGGTGCTACTTCGGGAATCTAACTTCTCGCACTGAAATTAAAAACACAAGTAGGTGACTGTAGGAATTCTAATTAAAAAGAAAATAAAAGAGCAATTAAATAAAAAGATGTAATTGAATAAGAGAGAGTAGGTCGGGTTATCGTGAGTCATGGTGTGATAATTGAATGGACCATCGTGGTACTTTAGTGCTAGAGTCACTCAATTGCTTCAACAATTGAATCTAGACAGATTGATGGGGCAATTATGCGACAACCTGGGCAGTTCTGCAATTGCCTGGGCATGTCTGTGAATTCTTGGGAAAGTCTGCGATTGTTGGGGCAATTGGGCGACAACCTTTAAAGTTCAGTGAAGCGTTCTTCAATGGTTTCTCGTTATCCTTAACTCAAAACGTTGTTAATTGTGCATGCCTTGACAATACATCCCTGCGTGAACCAAGGGTGGACAACAACCTATCTTGCACTCCTTTTAGCCTTTGAAATTCGTAACTTATTCCTAAGCTGAATTAGTCTTCACCATCGATTGATTGTATGAAAACCATGCTCATTCGTTTCTTGAATCTAACTCTCCCAATATTAGACAAGTTTGTAGGGTGACATGCCTAAAGGCGTCTTGAATGTTGTTCGATAGGCCCATAGTGCTTCATCAATTCTTGCTGACCAATCCTTTTGAGAAAGATTGGCAACTTTTTCAAGGATAACCTTTAATTCACGATTGGAAATTTCGGCTTACCCATTTGTCTGTGGATGATATGCCATGGCAATTTTGTGCGTCACTCCAAATCACTCCAACATTTTGGCAATTAGCCTATTGTCAAAGTAGGTGCCTCTATCATTGATAATTGCCCTTGGTGTTCTAAATCGTGTGATTATGTTTTTCTGCAAGAATTTCTGTACAGTCTTGGAATCGTTGCTGGGAACTGCAGCTGCTTCTACCTATTTAGACACGTAGTCCATACATTTCCGAACGAAGATGGAAAAGGTCCCATGAAATCAATCCCCCACACGTCAAACAATTCGACCTCAAGGATATTCTGTAGTGGCATCTCATGTCGGCGTAAAATATTCCCTGTTCACTGACATCGGTCACACCACTTGTAGAAGTCTTGAGCATCTCTGTAAAGTGTTGGCCAATAGAAACTAGATTGCAAGACTTTGGCCGCGGTGCGAATGCCTCCAAAATGACCTCTATAGGGTGATGAATAGCATTGTCGGAGCACATTTTGCTGCTCTTCCTCGGGGATGCATTGCCTAATAACCTAGTCTGCACATTATTTAAATAAAAGAGGCTCGTCCAAATAATAATGCTTAGCATCATGTCAGAATCGCTTCTTTCCCTGGTGAGTAAGGTCATGAGGTAAAATGCCACTAACAAGGAAATTCCCTAAGTCTGCATACCATGGAATTGCCGAGGCAATTGCTACTGTTGTTGCCATGGGTATTGTCGAGGCAGTCCCTACTGTGGTTGCCTAGGCGATTAACAACTACTCTTCTGGGAATACATCAATGATTTCCACTTTTGTGTCATCATCTTTTCCTCGTTCTAGGCGTGACAAATGGTCAGTGACTTGGTTTTCGGTACCCTTCATGTCCTTAATATCAATGTCAAACTCTTGTAAAAGTAAAATCCAACGAATCAAACGAGGTTTGACATCTTTCTTAGCGAAACTGTACTTAATTGCCGAGTGGTCAGTATGAACAATTACCTTAGTCCTGATCAAGTATGAACAAAATTTATCAAAAGCGAAAACTATAGCTAGTAACTCTTTTTTCGGTAATGGTGTAGTTCACTTGAGCTTCATTAAGATTTTTACTAGCGTAGTAAATCACATAAAAGATTTTACCTATTCGTTGACCTAGTACTGCTCCTACTGCAAAGTCGTTTGCGTCACACATAAGTTCAAAAGGTAAGGTCCAGTCAGGTGAAACGACAATGGGTGCCGAGGCAAGTTGCTTCTTCAAGGCTTCGAATGCTTGGATGCATGAGTCATCAAAATTAAAAGCTTTGTCCTGTTCAAGCAAGTTACACAAAGGTTTAGAGATTTTGGAAAAATTATAAATAAACCTCCTGTAAAAACTTGTATGACTGAGGTTTTTTTGCTAGACTTGTCTTGTTGGACAAGGGGTTGGTCTTCTGGTCGGTTTATTGCCTGGGCAGGTGCATCATTAAGTTTTCATCCGCTCCAGGTGGTGATTACTTTACACTACTCATTGCCTATTCCTTTGGCGACCTCTGTATCGCTAGGTAAACCGCCTGGTGTTCCCATATTCAAGTTTTGAGCGAATTGCCCGACTTGTGTCTCCAAGGATTTCAAGGCTGCCTCTTGATTTTGCAATCTCATCTCAGTCCTTTTCATAAAAGCATCAATCTTCTTCACGAAATTACTATTCTCTACCATATAAGATTCAGTTTTTAACATGAAAGCATTGAGAGAATTTTCCAAAGAACTAGATGGTGTCGATTGTTGCTGAGGCATCTGTTGCTACGGAATCTATTACCGTGGCATGTTCTACTGAAATCCTGATGCTTCTGACTGTTCTGATTAATGGCATTGTTTGGGTTGCTCCATGAAAAATTAGGGTGCTTCCTCTAGGCTGGATTGTATGTGTTGAACATCACATTGTTGTTCCAGTTGTAGTTTTCAACGTAAAAGCTAGATTATGGGTTCTGCGAACACTCAGAAGAATCATGGTTACCATTACATAAATAAAAAATTGAGTTTACTACCTTGATCTCATGTGTGTTGCTAGGTCGCTGCATGTTCTTAAACATATTGGTTAAAGCGGGCGATTGTGCAGAAATATATCCTAATGAATCAAGCTCATTTATCATGGCATTGCGTCTGACTATTCCCCTTTGGGTGGTTGGGAACTGATAATCGTTCTTGGCAAGACGGTTCAGAATCTCTATCGCATCCTCAGGTGACTTGTTGATAAGTATGCCATTTGCCGAAGTATCTAGCATCATCATTGTCGACGTGTTCACTGAGTTGTAAAACATCACCACTTGCGTCCACAATGGGAATCCGTGCATGGGAAATTTGTGTAGAAGCTCTCTGTATCGCTCCTAAGCCTCGTACATGGATTCATCGTCTGCATGCAGAAAAAAAAGTAATATCATTACGTAACTTATACGTCGTATTTGTATAACTAAATCTAGCAATGAAATCTCGAGACAAATATGTCCAAGATCCTATAGATCCGGATGGAATTCCATTCAGCCACGTTTTTGCCCTATCCCTCAGTGGATAGGGAAACAATTTCAGTCTTAGGATATCTTTATGGACTCCTTGTATCTTGAATGAATTGCAAATCTCCAAGAATGATTTGTGATGTTGTCTGGCATCTTCAGTTGTCGAGCCGCCAAATTTACCAATTGTGTTGATCATGTTGAACATCACAGGTTTTAATTCAAAGTGGACGGCTTCTATCTCGGGTACGACAACTCCTGGATTGAGACCTTTGAGATCTTCCTCTAAGTAGTCTCAGATATGTCTATTCCGAACAGGTTGTACGACTGGATCTCCTCCTTTTCTTGCTACGACATTCTGGTTACCATTGGCATTCAAATTGCTGATTGGGTTACCTTGTTGTTCTGCCATTGCTGCTCGTTGTTCTCGTCTTCTTTAATGAAGAACTCATTCTATCTCGGGTTCAAGTAGGTAGCCTTGATCTGTTGGTCTCGCCCTAGTCATACACAGATGCAAAACCAAAGTTGTAAGTCCCTTGAAACTGATTAGAAATAAAACAAAAATAAAAATAAATAAAGGTGTAAGAAATTAAAAACAATGTCGTTATTGCCAATCCCTGGCAGCAGCACCAAAAACTTGTTGCGTGTTTAGAGTGCTTAGCAATTGGTACAAGTGTACACGTCGCAAGTTATAGTATAGTATAGATATCGTGTCCATAGGGATTGGTGCTACTTCGGGAATCTAACTTCTCACACTGAAAGTAAAAACACAAGTAGGTGGTTGTAGGAATTCTAATTAGCAAGAAAATAAAAGAGCAAGTAAATAAAAAGATGATGTAATTGAATAAGAAAGAGTAGGCTGGGTTATCGTGAGTAGCGGTGTGATAATTTAAGGGACCGTCATGGTAATTGAGTGCTAGATTCACTCAATTGCTTCAGTAATTGAATCCAGACAGATTGTTGGGGCAATTCTGCGACAACCTGGGTAGTTCTGCAATTGCCTAGGCAGGTCTATCAATTCTTGGGCAAGTCTGCGATTGTTGGGGCAATTGGGCGACAACCTTCAAAGTTTAGTGAATCGTTCTTCAATGGTTTATCGTTATCTCTAACTCGAAACGCTATTAATTGTGCATGCCTTGTAAATACATCCCTGCGTGAACCAAGGGTGGACAACAACCTATCTTGCACTCCTTTTAACCGTTGAAATTCGTAACTTATTCCTAAGCCGAATTAGTCTTCACCATCGATCGATTGTATGAAAATCATGCTCATTCATTTCTTGAATCTAACTCTCCCTATATTAGATAAATGGATGAATTCACGAGATCCTCTCTCAATTCACTCGCAAACAAAATTAAGAACCAAGAATGAACAAACTTTGAAGTAGAATTGCAAACTCAATACCTAAACAAATCCAATCGTTCTCATAACCACAAAAACACAATAACTCAAGCCAAATAAGTTTAGTTCATGGCTGAGCACAAAATAAACTGAAGAATAAAATCCCTAAACATGAATCTAATAGAACAAAGAAGAAAAAATAAGAAGATATCGAGCAACCCTAAATTTCTCTCTCAATCGCACCTCTTCAATCCAACTCCCTTTGAAATAGGCGGCTAGGTCTCTTATTTATAGGAGTTGGATAGGTCAAAGTCTTTCTTGTGGAGGAAGTTAAGTTATAATTAAATAGAATAAAAGAAATAGATCTCTTTTATTATTTATTAATTCTCTCAAAAATTTCTCCTAAAAGTCTTAAAATTTAATCTCCTTTTGATCTCCAATAACTCCTCATAAATCTGAATTTAAATCTTCATTAAATGCTGCATGGAAATCCAAATCTCTGGGATTTATCTCTTGCTTTTTGTTCTTATCCCTAATGAGGTGGATGTGCTCCGACATGCTTCTGCAATCTGCTCAGTAATTTCATGTAGAAGACGGCTTCGTTTGCCTTGGTAGACCCTTCTGTTTGGCATTTGAAAGGCAACTTCGACTGCTTTAGCAGACCCTCCAGTTTCCTTCCTTAGTCTCCACGGCAGTTCCTGATTGCCATGGTAGTCCAGTCATGAACAAAATAACACACAACGGAAATACCTTTTTTCCACAAAATCAACTAAATTATGAAATCAAGCATGACTGTGAAGGAAATCATGAAAACATGCTTGAATGCCTAATAATGCAACTAAAATGAGCCTAAGTCTAACAATAATATGAGTAAAAAAGATCATAAAAATAGTACTTTTGAACACTTAACACACCCCCAAACTCGAACTATTGCTTTTCCTCAAGCAATGCAAATCTAGTAATTACCTACCAAGACTTTAATCATCAAAGACATGCTTCAAACTTGAATTCAAACCCCAAAACCGTAGCACAAAGTATGATCACCTTTTGAATTTTTTGATAGCACAAAAATTTCACGGAACCAAACTATAATGCTTATGACAATGTGTGTGTGTAGTTGTATGCAAGTTGATTTCAAGATTCTATGTGAACAATAGGCTTTTATCAATTTTATTACCGAGATATTTATTTTTCTTTTTACTAGAGCCAATTTCGGGCACCTCTAGCGATATCTTTAATTTGCAACTACTAGAGCCAGTTTCGGGCACCTCTAGCAAGAAATTAACTTTTAATTTTAAATTTACCCAAATTTTAAGCAACCTAAGTTCATCAAGTTTCTTTCAATCAACAAGCCACAAATATTTAGCTTCATAGTAAAATTCTAGGTTCTTTTCATGTAATCCTAAAATCTAAAGGTTCTTTCAATTAAGTGCAATGGCAAAAATTCATCATCGGATATTCAACAAGTTCAAGCAATTAAATCCAATCAAAGGCATGGCAAGTAACATATGCGACCTATAAGCTATTACTAATTATGAATGCAACTAAACATAAAATTAACTAGAAACCAATACCCCCAAACTCGAGAAAAGCATTGTCCTCAATGCATGCAAAAATTAAAATAAAATGCAAATGAGTTAGTAGGAAAGGTCGTCACCGTGAATGATGCGTTTCCTTCGTTCCAATTGCTTATTTTGTTTGTTGATTCATGATGGTTGAATGTGTATGGCTGGTGTTGCCTTTTGTGCAGAAGTTGTTGTGGCTTCCTCAGTTGTCGAAGCAGGGTTCAGCTGCCTGGGCATCAGGACTTGCCGAGGCAATTTTGGTTGCTTGGGCAAGCTTGGCTGTTGGAGCTTTCATTGGCACTTCTTGTTCCCTAGCTGGTGAGGAATTGTCTTGATGTTATTGGCCATGGTTATTGTGGTTGTGGAACAAAGAAAAAATATGTGGAAAGATAAAGATAAAAACAACAAAAACTAAAAACATATTTTTATCCTAAAAACAAATCCAAAAATAAAATAAGTCTAAAAATAAAAATAAATAAGAAATACTAAAGGAGAGCATGGTTATGCATCTCCTAAAGTAACCACTTTCTTGTCGCGCTCAACATGGTTGACGACAAAGTGCTTTAATCTTTGTCCGTTAAATTTGAACTCATGTCCGCCAATGGTGGACTCGATTATCACGGCGCCATGGGAGAAAGGTTTGACGACTTCAAAAGGGCCATACTATCTCGATTTCAATTTTCCCTAAAAGACTTTTAACCGAGAATTAAATAGAAAAACTAATTTCCCGGGCAAAAATTACCGCGGTAATAGCTTCTTATCATGCCAACACTTCGTTTTCTCCTTGTAGATTCTTGCATTATCGTAAGCTAAGGCACGAAATTCTTCAATTTCATTAAGGTCCAATAGTCGCTTTTGTCCATCACTTTCCTAATCCATGTTGATAGTTTTGATCGCCCAATAAGCCTTATGCTCGATCTTCACCAGAAGGTGGCAAGTCTTGCCGTAGACAAGTCTGTAGGGCGACATGCCTAAAGGCATCTTGAATGATGTTCGATAGGCCCATAGTGCTTCATCAATTCTTGCCGACCAATCCTTTCGAGAAAGATTGACAACTTTTTCAAGGATAACCTTCAATTCACGATTAGAAATTTCGACTTGCCTGTTTGTCTGTGGATGATATGTCGTGGCAATTTTGTGCGTCACTCCAAATCGCTCCAGCATTTTGGCATTTAGCCTATTGTCGAAGTGGGTGCCTCTATCACTAATAATTGCCCTTGGTGTTCCAAATCGTGTGAATATATTTTTCTACAAGAATTTCTACACAGTCTTGGAATCGTTGTTGGGAACTGCAGCTGCTTCTACCCATTTAGACATATAGTCCAGGACAAGTAGAATGTATACATTGCCGAATGAGGATGGGAAGGGTCCCATGAAATCGATCCCCCACACGTCAAATAATTCGACCTCAATGATATTTTGTAGTGGCATCTCATGTCGGCGTGAAATATTCCTTGTTCTCTGACATCTATCACACCTCTTGTAGAAGTCTTGAGCATATCTATAAAGTGTTGGCCAATAGAAACTAGATTGCAAAACTTTGGCCGCGGTGCGAATGCCTCCAAAATGACCTCCATATGGTGATGAATAGCATTGTCGGAGCACGTTTTGCTACTCTTCCTCGGGGATGCATTGCTTAATAACCTGGTCTACACATTGTTTAAATAAAAGAGGCTCGTCCCAATAATAATGCTTAGCATCCTGTCGGAACCGCTTCTTTCCCTGGTGAGTAAGATCATGAGCTAAAATGCCACTAACAAGGATATTCATTAAGTCTAGATACCATAGAATTACCGAGGCAATTGATGTTGTTGTTGCCACAGGTATTGCCGAGGCAGTCCCTATTGTGGTTGCCTGGGTGATTAACAACTACTCATCCGAGAATGCATCAATGATTTCCACATTTGAGTCATCGTCTTTTCCTCGTTCTTGGCATGACAAATGATCGATGACTTAGTTCTCGGTACCCTTCATTTCCTTAATTTCAATGTCAAACTCTTGTAAAACTAAAATCCAACGAATCAAACGAGGTTTGGAATCTTTCTTAGCGAAAAGGTATTTAATTGTCGAGTGGTCAGTATGAACAATTACCTTGGTCCCGATCAAGTATGAACGAAATTTATCAAAAGCGAAAACTACAGCTAGTAACTCTTTTTCCGTAGTGGTGTAGTTCACTTGAGCTTCATTAAGAATTTTACAAGCGTAGTAAATCATATAGAAGATTTTACCTATTCGTTGACCTAGTACTGCTCCTACTGCAAAGTCGCTTGCGTCACACATAAGTTCAAAAGGTAAGGTCCAGTCAGGTGGAAAGACAATGGGTGCCAAGGCAAGTTGCTTCTTCAAGGCTTCGAATGCTTGGATGCATGAGTCATCAAAATTAAAAGCTTTGTCTTGTTCAAGCAAGTTACACAAAGGTTTAGAGATTTTGGAAAACTTATAAATAAACCTCCTATAAAAACCTGCATGGCCGAGGAAGCTTCGGATTCCTTTGACTGAAGTTGGTGGCGGCAATTTTTCAATCACTTCCACCTTGGCTCTGTCGACTTCAATTCCCTTGGATGAGATCTTGTGACCGGGCACTATACCCCCATCTAACATTAAGTGGCACTTTTCCCAATTGAGCACTAGATCAGATTCTTCACATCGTGTTAGCACTTTCTCTAAATTTCCGAGGCAATTGTCAAAGTTGTCACCAAATACCAAAAAATCGTCCATGAAGATTTCCAGGAAATCTTCAACCATGTCGGAGAAGATTGTCATCATGTATCTCTTGAAAGTTACCGGAGCATTGCATAATCCAAACGGTATCCTTCCAAAAGCATAGGTATCGTACGACATGTGAATGTGGTTTTTTCCTGATCATCGGGTGCTATGGCAATTTGGTTATAACCTGAGTAACCATCAAGAAAATAATAAAAAGATTTACCTGCAAGTCGTTCAAGCATTTAGTCAATACATGGCAAAGGAAAGTGATATTTCCTAGTAGCTTTATTTAACTCGCGGTAGTACATGCAAACCCTCCAACTGGTCACAATCCTAGTTGGGATTAGTTCATTGCTTTCATTGGTTACCACGGTTATACCTCCCTTTTTTCGATACACATTGTACCGGGCTTACCCATGTACTATCGGAGATAGGATAGATGATGTCGGCATCAAGCTATTTGATGACTTACTTTCTCACGACTTCCTTTATAGCAGGGTTAAGCCTCATTTGTGCCTCAATTGTCGATTTATGATCATCTTCCAATAGAATTTTGTGCATACAAACTGTCGAGCTAATTCCCTTCAAGTCGGCAATTGTCCATCGTATTGCCTTTTTGTGCAATGCCAACATGTCGATCAACCTCTTTTCCTGTTCATGTTGCAACTTAGAAGAAATTATTACAGGTAAAGTGTTATCGTTCCCCTAGTAGGCATATTTCAATTGCCCTGGCAATGGTTTCAATTCAAGAATAGGAGGTTGCTCAATAGAGGGTTTTTCGATTTTACCCTCCTTACCCAAGTAGTCCAATGGTTCAAAAATACTTACCTAGACGACTTGCTATTCGATTGGCTTTATCCTGCTCTTCATCGTCCAGCTTTTCAAACTCCTCAGGTTCAATTACCTGGGTAATGTAATTGTCGAGGCAATTCTCCTTAGCAATGTTATTGCCGAGGCAATATTCTTCCACGTCAAAATCAAATTTGGTTGTAGCATGGAGTAATTGACATTCTTCTGGATCATCGACATGCTTTAGGGTCTGGAATACATTCAGCTTGACTTGCTGATCATTCACCCTCATTGTGAGTTTTCCCTTTTCAACATCGATCAAGGTTCTTCCCGTTGCTAAAAAAGGTCTCCAAGAATAATCGAGGGGAACTCATCTGCTTCATAATCCAAAACAATAAAGTCAGCAGGAAAAATAAATTTATCAACCCTTACCAGTATATCTTCGATTTTTCCCACTGGTGTACGTAGGATCTGTCAGCAAGCTATAGAATGACTGTTGTTGGTCTTGCCTTCCTATTCCCAATTTCTGGAAAACTAGTTTTGGCATCAATTTTATGCTCACTCCAAGATCACACAATCCCTTCCCGACACAATGGTTTCCGATTGAACATGGTATGGTGAAACTTTCAGGATCTTTAAGCTTGGGTGACATGCGGTTGTGCAACATGGCCATGCATCCTTCCGTCACAGCAACGGTTTCAAACTTTACTAGCCTTGTTCTCTTAGAGACAATGTCTTTAAGGAACTTAACATAGTTCGGCATTTGCTCTATTGCTTCAACCAATGGCAAGTTGATGTGGACTTGCTTTAAGATGTCAAGGAACTTCTTGAGCTGGTATTCTTGCTTTTGTCGTTTCAACCTCTGTGGGAATGGTGGTGGAAGTCAGATGTCCTTAATCCATTCTTTGCATTGCAATTTGATTTGAAGAATTACTGAAGCATCGGGACTTGCCGAGGCATGCTTGGTTGTCGAGGCGATGGCATCGAGTATTACCGAGGCATGGGTATCTGGTATTTTCTTGGCATCAGGGTTTGCCGAGGCACGAGCATGTGGAGTTGCCTTGGAAATTTTTGACTCGTCATTTTTTATTGGAGGTTTTTTTGCTGGACTCGTCTTGTTGGACAAGGGGTTCCTCTTCTGCTCGGTTTATTGGCTGGGCAGGTGCATCATTAAGCTTCCGACCACTTTAGGTGGTGATTATTTTACACTGCTCATGGCCTATTCCTTTGGCGACCTCAGTATCACTAGGTAAACTGCCTGGTGGTCTCATATTCAAGTTTTGAGCGAATTGCCCGACTTGTGTCTCCAAGGATCTCAAGGTTGCCTCTTGATTTTGCAATCTCATCTTAGTCTTGTTCATAAAAGCTTCAGTCTTCTTCATGAAAGTAATATTCTCTACCATATAAGATTCAGTTTTTAACATGAAAGCATCGAGAGAATTTTCCAAAGAACTAGATGGTGTCGATTGTTGCTGAGGCATCTATTGTCGTAGCATGTTCTTATGGAATCCCGATGCTTGTGTGTTCTGACTGTTCTAATTAATGGCATTGTTTGGGTTGCTCTATAAAAAATTACGGTGCTTCCTCTAGGCTGGATTGTATGTGTCGAACATCACCTTGTTGTTCCGGTTGTAGTTTCCAACGTAAAAGCTAGATTCTAGGTTCTGCAAACACTCAGAAGAATCATGGTTACCATTACATAAATCACAAATTGAGTTTACTACCTTGATCTTCTGTGTGTTGCTACGCCGCTGCATGTTCTTACCCATATTGCTTACAGCGGCCAATTGTGCAGAAATGGATCCTGATGAATCAAGCTCATTTATCGTGGCATTGCGTCTGACTATTCCCTTCCGGGTGGTTGGGAACTGATAATTGTTCACAGCAAGACGGTTCAGAATCTCTATCGCTTCCTCAGGTGACTTATCGATGAGTATGCCATTTGCCGAAGCATCTAGCATCATCCTTGTCGGCGTGTTCACTAAGTTGTAGAACATCTTCACTTGCGTCCACAATGGTAATCTGTGCATGAGACATTTCTGTAGAAGCTCTCTGTATCGCTCCCAAGCCTCGTACATGGATTCATCGTCTGCATGCAGAAAAAAAGTAATATCATTATGTAACTTATCAGTCATATTTGTAGAACTAAATCTAGCAATGAAATCTTAACACAAATCCGTCCAAGATCCTATAGATCCCGATAGAATACTATTCAACCACGTTTTTGCCCTATCCCTCAGTTGATAGGGAAACAATTCCAGCCTTAGGATATCTTCATGCACTCCTTGTAGCTTGAATGAATTGCAAATCTCCAAGAATGATTTGAGATATTGTCTGGCATCTTCAGTTGCTGAGCCGCCAAATTGACCAATTGTGTTGATCATGTTGAACATTACAGGTTTTAATTCAAAGTGGGTGGTATCTCAGGTACGACAACTCTTGGATTGAGATCGTTGAGATCTTCCTCTAAGTAGTCTCGGATAGGCCTATTCTGAATAGGTTGTACGACTGGATCTCCTCATCCTCTTGCTACGGCATTCTGGTTACCATTAGCATTCAAATTGCCGATTGGGTTACCTTGTTGTTCTGCCATTGCTGCTCGTTGTTCTCGTCTTCTTTGATGAAAAACTCATTCTATCTTGGGTTCAAGTGGGCAGTCTTGTGTTGTTGGTCTCACCCTGGTCATACACAGATGCAAAACCAAAGTTAAGTCCCTTGAAACCGATTAGAAATAAAACAAAAACAAAAACAAAAAATAAAAATAAATAAAGGTGTAAGAAATTAAAAATAAAGTCGCTATTTCCAATCCCCGACAACGGCGCTAAAAACTTGTTGCGTGTTTAGAGTGCTTCGCAATTGGTGCAAGTGAACACGTCGCAAGTTATAGTATAGTATAGATATCGTCTCCACAGGGATTAGTGCTACTTCGGGAATCTAATTTGCAAGAAAATAAAAGAGAAATTAAATAAAAAGATGGTGTAATTGAATAAGATAGAGTAGGCCGGGTTATCGTGAGTCGTGGTGTGATAATTGAATAGACCGTCGTGGTAATTGAGTGCTAGAGTCACTCAATTGCTTCAACAATTGAATCCAGACAGATTGTTGGGGCAATTCTGCGACAACCTGGGCAGTTCTGCAATTGGCTGGGCAGGTCTGTGAATTCTTGAGCAAGTCTGCGATTGCTGGGGTAATTGGGCGACAACCTTCAAAGTTCGGCGAATCGTTCTTCAATGGTTTCTTTCGTTATCCCTAACTAAACGCTGTTAATTGTGCATGCCTTGACAATACATCCCTGCGTGAACCAACGGTGGACAACAACCTATCTTGCGCTCCTTTTAGCCGTTGAAATTCGTAACTTATTCCTAAGCCGAATTAGTCTTCACCATCGATCGATTGTATGAAAACCATGCTCATTCGTTTCTTGAATCTAACTCTCCCTATATTAGATAAATGGATGAATTCACGAGATCCTCTCTCAATTCACTCGCAAACAAAATTAAGAACCAAGAATTAACAAACTTTGAAGTAAAATTGCAAACTCAATACCTATACAAATCTAATCATTCTCACAACCACAAAAACCCAATAACCCAAGCCAAATAAGTTTAGTTCATGGCTGGGCAGAAAATAAACTCAAGAATAAAATCCTAAACATGAATCTAATGGAACAAAGAAGGAAAAACAAGAAGATGTCGAGCAGCCCTAAATTTCTCTCCTAATCGCGCCTCTCTAATCTATCTCCCTTTGAAGTAGGCGGCTAGGTCTCTTATTTATAGGAGTTGGATAGGTCAAAGTCTTTCTTGAGGAGAAAGTTAAGTTTGAATTAAATAGAATAAAAGAAATAGATCTCTTTTATTATATATTAATTCTCCCATAAACTTCTCCTAAAAGTCTTGGAATTTAATCTCATTTTGATCTCTAATAACTCCTCGTAAATCTGAATTTAAGTCTTCATTAAATGTTGCATGGAAATCCAAATCTTTGGGATTTATCTCTTGTTTTTCGTGCTTATCCCTAATGAGGTGGATGTGTCCCAACATGCTTCAGCAATCTGCTCAGTAATTTCATGTAGAAGACAACTTCGTTTGCCTTGGCAGACCCTTCAGTTTGGCATTTGGAAGGCAGCTTCGAGTGCTTTGGCAGACCCTCTAGTTTCCTTCCTTACTCTCCACGGCAATTCCCGATTGCCATGGCAGTCTAAGTCTAACAATAATATGGGTAAAAAAGGTTATAAAAATGAGCCTAAGTCTAACAATAATATGGGTAAAAAAGGTTATAAAAATAATACTTTTGAACACTTAACAATAAATAATTCTGGGCAGTCATTCCAACACTCCAGGACATGTCTCCACAAATTATTCTTGTAAAATAATTTTGACCAGACACAAAGACCCTAAGTTTTTCACATGGCTCTATTGGGTAGGCACTAGATTCTCAAACATGGTTTGGTTCTAAAAAAGGTACCCGAGTTGTCCTTGTTGTCCTCTACTAAGGGTAGGAAGGCCCCCTGATTCTCACCCACTATAGATTTCAAACGAACCAAGTTCAACTCAGGAGGACTCACTTCATATGTCTTCTCGAATGATCAATATCCTTACGAAGACAAAGGGCATATGAGTCCCGAAGGTACTTGCTAGGCTCATACGGAGAATCAATATTATCACATGAGCAAAGCGTTTTCCCCTCACTTAAACAATTGGGACGAAGCTCTGGTATGGAGCTTTTGAACAATTCTAGAATACGTAAAATAGAATTATATTCATTAAACGGACGAATAAATTGAAAAGTTTTTTAAACCTACAAATTCCATTTAAAAAACATTTTAAAAAACTTTTCGAAACCAATTTATGGCATGACCCTCTTTTTTATTTAAAAAAACAAAAACACTTGTCCCTAGCGGAATCGCCAAGCTGTCGCAACCCTTTTTAAGAGGCCCGACATTTTTGAAAACTAAAACACGAAGTCGCGACCAATATTTTTTTTAAAAAAGTGTGATTAGATCACTTTTAAAACAAGGTTATTTTAATAAAACATTTTATTTGTTAAAACAATATTTTTGGTCTACGAAAACCAGAAAATAAGTTCAGGGGTCGGTTACATATGGGGATGGGTTAGCACCCCTATAACGCCCAAAAATTGGTACCTTATTGATTTCAAAAGAAAGTTTTCAAAATTAGAATTTGCGAGTTCACAAAATTTCGATTTATTCGTCTGTATTATGAATATAAGTATATTTTAACGGCCTTACCGCCCGAAAAATAACTCCAATCACCGCCAACACTTCTGGCGCTAACCCGTCATTTTTCGTTTGGTAAGACACCGTATTAGTTAATTTTCACTTTTAAAACAAACCCGCAGAAATAATTAAATGAGTTGTAGCCTTTTAATTAAAACCTAATTAGTGATTAACAATCCTAAAGATGTCTATATTTATTTTATCTATTAAAGTTAAAATAAAATTAAGTGTGTTTTATTTTTAAAAAAAAAGTGAAGAAAGTTTTACTGCACACAAGGCTCTAATCTAAGTTTTTGAGAACCTATCCCTAGGGCTTTCAAAAAACAAACAAATATGAGAACACAAACAAAAAAAAACTAAACATATATAAAAAAGAAGGCAATTAAATTGCTAAAATAATTAAACATGGTACTTAATAATAAAGAGATAAAATAAACCTTATTTGAAATACATATATAAAAAAACCGGATTAGGGCCTGAATTAAGTGAAAAACGAACTTTAGAGGTCAAATTAAAATAAAAGGGGCAAAATTAAAAGAATTGAAAACTGGAGAGCCACAATGGAGTATCCACCAAAGAAGGGCATGGGTCAAAAGTAGGTACGGGTCGGGTCTCCGGGTTAGTATATAAAGCTAAAATCAGAAACAAATTTCATTTTGGTTTCATTATCTGAAATCGATCAAAACCTTTCCCCATTTCATTCTCTAAATTGTTCTTCATGGATTGAAAAACACGACGAACATCCGTCGTGCCGGCCACCATTCACCGACGCTGGCCGCCATTGTCGATGGCAGAATATTCCCAGAAAATTACTTTTTCCAGAATCTGGCAAGTTCCAAATTGAACGTTTATCATCGGAGATACAGCCTCGGACGCCATGCACGGCGGCGGCCACCAAAAATGAGGAAACAAAATCCTTTTTCTTATTTAAATTCGAATTATAAAAACAAAGAGAGGAAATTGCCAGAAGTTAGCTTGCTTTATTTCCACTTGAAAACTCTGATACACTTTGTTTGCTGCCTTTGAATCGAATGCTATACTTTGTGTATACTTTTGTGAATTCTTGTGGTGTAAATTGTGTGTAATTGTGTGTCTACATAGAATTACAATGCCTTTATATAGTTACAAAAACCTTAATCTGCAAGGACAAATCCCTTGATGTCATCTAAATTGCTTCTATCTTGGTTCTGATTTTAGCTTGATCTTTGCTATAGCTTTAATTTAGGGATTAAATCTTCTGAATTTGAATGACTCGGCTTAGGTTTTATGATTTAACCCCACTTTTCTTCCTTTTTGCATGTTTTTAGTTGCTATGAACAACGAGGAACAGGTCGAAAAGGAGCAAACGGTGACAGAATCGACTCAAACATTTGCCGAAAAAGATGAATCAACAATTGGAAGGTGAAGCGACAGGCTTGTGGTTGCCACGTGCGAGTAGCGATCCGCGTGCCCTGCTTTAGAGCGATCTAGACCGTTAGATCACTTCTTGATCTAACGGTTGGGAATTGCGGCGCTTAAACTTCTCCAGCTGGGCGTGATCTGCGCCGTTGGATCAGTCCCTCGATCCAATGGTCTTCTTTTGGCTGCGCACATAACAAAGAAACGGTTGTTAGGGTTTTGTTTGGATTAAATTTGGGCTGATCGAGCCTCTATCAATGTACATGGACATTTTATTTAATAAATGGGCTTCTCTTTATTTATATGGACTGTCTTTTTGGTTTAAATCATACAAATTGATAACACAAACCAATATACATAAGTAATTTTAAAAAAGATGATAATATAATATAACAACAATATAATACAAATAAAATGAAAACAAATAAAAACTTTAGTGAAAATTTAGTGACAACAATAACGAGTTAAAGAATCTCGAAGTTTAAGACTGATCACAAGATGAACAAATGCCAACCCAGTTATTGGCGAAGAAGGTTTCAAATGTGCCCTATGTGGTGGTTATGTTCTTTACTCGTTGTAACGGGACTTGATCTTCGTTATGAAAAGTTGTTCAATGAGAATGTTCATCGAATCAATGCTTCTTTGCATTTCAATTGTACATTTTTTATTAATTACCTTTAATCATCTATCTTTGTTGTGCATACGACGCATTACATACATTCATTCATAAAATAAAATAAAATTAACCGTTGGGGGGTTCGTGGCAGTATTCTTAGCAATCAAAGATTGTGCATCCACACATTACCCGGCACTGAAAGAAGAAAATAGAGGAAAGTTTTGTTAAGTTAGTAGCCGATTTGAGAGGTCAGTTGGAGCAAACTCAACAAGAATTAAGGGACATCATCATCAAGTCCCAACAAGACATGATGAAAGAGATATCTCAGATAATGCAATCCACTCTAAGAGGAAAGGGTGTTGTCGAGGATCCTCCTCAAGATTCGGGAGATTGTTTGGGTGCTTCAACCTTTAAGAGCCCTCTTTTTATCAACCCTTCACCAAACCCTCCGCAAGGGCATCATTCGCTTATCAGGCATGTGTCTCTACCCAAGCTCAATCGGGCATGACCTTTGGAAACATCGACGATGTCGGGGATAGTATCCTAGATCCTGATGAGTTGGAAAATTGAACCAAGCGAAGGCATAATTCTCAAAAGAATTGGAAGACATCCGGAAGGATCTCGAGGAAAATTTTTAAGTAATAGAAGAGGAAGAAGGTTCATACGGATTGAACGTAGAGAGCTCAGTTTAGTCTCGGATATGGAAATCACGTACAAGTTTAAGGCTCGGGAATTTAAGAAGTTTGATGGGGGGACTTACCCCGCCACGCATATAACCATGTTTTGCTATAAGATGGCTGGGTTCATCAACAATGAGAAGCTTGTGATTCATTGCTTTCAAGATAGCCTAGCGGGGTCTGCTATGAGGTGGTACAATCAGTTAACTCATGCCTAAATCAAGACTTGGAAAGATTTAGCCAAAGCTTTCACGGATCAATATAAGCACATAACTGATATGGTCCTTAATCGGCTCTTGCTACAAAGTTTGAAACAAAAGCACGATGAGAACTTTCGTGAGTATGCTCAGCGTTGGCGAGACGTAGCAGCTCAAGTGCAACCCCCAATTCGGGAAAATGAAATTATTTCCATGTTTGTGGACACTCTAAGAGGAGTCTTGTATGACCGTTTGATCAGCAACCCTATCAGCAGATTTACGAATATGGTTATGATGGAAGAGCACATTGAAGATGCCATTAGGAAAGGGAAAATAGTATACCCCTACAGCACGACCACCCACAAGGGGCATGACTCTTAGGTCTATATGGTGGGGTCTCACCCAAATAATCAGCCTCATGGCTGCTCCCCGTAATCAATCATCTTGGTCTGCAAAGCCACCAAGGGTTCTTTATCCAGTTCCTATGTCGCACACTGATTTGCTCCCAATACTTATTGAGAAGAAGTTTCTGACTCTGGTTCAGTCCAAACCAAAGGATCCTCTATATCTTGAAGGTTATAACGTCAATGTTGTGTGTGACTATCATGTGGGAAGTACGGGCCACACCATGGAGAATTGTGGGGCTTTGAAGAACAAGGTTCAGAATTTGATTGAGAATGGTCTTTTGAAGTTCTGAACACGAATTTTAGGGAGGCACTGATCCTCAGTTTTCCTTTTTAGGAGTTTATGTGTTTAAGTTTCTTTTCACGTTGCATTTTCTCTTGAAGTAATGCATGGAACCAACGTTGCTATCATTTGCACGAAGATTGCAATGATCTTTTTGCAAGGGTACATGTTTGCGGATTTTCTTTCTAATGAAAATGCATTTTGCTTTACATACAATTACCTTGAAATCATATATATGTATATCCCTTCTTAACCTCGTAGGTCCTCGGATATCACATACATGATGTGGCATTAATTCAAACAAAAGAGATCAATCGAATGTTGTGATAAATATGAATAGTGATTTCCCCTCCGTCCGCTTTGGTCGTCAAGCGTGAAAAGCAAGATTACTACTCCTTTGATGATGTTCGGTGATAAGAAAATCTCCTAGAAGAGCCCAATAGAGTTGCTTGAATGCGTTTCAAAAGGGAAATAGAGTGTTTCAAAACAAAACAAGAACAAAAAATGGTACTCCGCTATAGCAAAAGGGCTAGATAAAGATGCTTTGTTCCACTTACTCTAATTAAGTCAAAAGCCCTGGCTATATGAGTAAATTTTCAAATCATGACTAGGTCGAGTAACTCGGGGTATTGTTGTATGCTCCATCATTATCCTTGAGACAAAGGACTGAGATGAGTTGAATTCCCCTAAGAAAAAGGAAATGAATGAACAAGTTAAATAGGCCCCGGGCATCCTAATAGAGCTGTGGGGGGAGAACAAATCTAATAATAAGCTCTGTTTCACTTGTTCAATACCCTAGCATCAGAGATGAATCCTTGAGGACACTAACATAATATTAATTACAATCAGAGCCACACACTTGCACTTAAAGTTCTTAGAGTGACACTATCTACGCTCCATAGGCTAAACAAAGTCGGAAAGCTTGAATATACTTATGAATGGAGAAAGATGATGAGAACTAGAAGGAATAGTATTTGAACAAATCAAGCAAATACCATAATCATAAGGATGAACCGAGCAATTTGGGAGGAGTTTCACAACTTCAAATATTACCACAACATTCAAAAGTTGAATCTAAGACGCTCTTGCATTTGATATCCATGGCATCCTATTCTATTTTTTCTTTCAATTAAGATTTTGGTTTCAAGGTTCTGTATGTTAATCTAAAAAGGCATTCTTCATTAAATTGACAACCAGCAAATTGATATATTTTAGACAGAGATTTCTCCGTACTACTTCGTAGATAGATCATTAGTGAGGCCTGAAGTTAAGGGGCTCTACGTGATGTGGGGTGACGAAGAACCTTTAAAGTTAATTAACAGTGATTGGGCATTATTGTCTGTGGGGCAACAAGGGCTTTTGCTCATAAGAGTTCGAATCAGAATAGATGAAAAATAGCGCAAGGCTTGAAAGAATTTGATTAATGATTTTGATTATGACTAAGGTTGCTTGACTCAAAGAACAAGCAACACAAGTTTAGGGGCAAATTTTGTTGGGATATGGGATTGATGAATGGTCGTAATCCCAAGATGACGACTATCAACTTTAGAGAATGAAGACAAGCTAAATTCATACATCTTTGCATTCTCATAAGTACATGTATCTTTGTATCATGAAACACGCTCATGCATCATGTAAAGCTAGACATCCCTATGTCAGAAGCAAGCTAATTCATACCATCATAGCATTATGTTTATTTTAAACATGCATTTGAAGATTCATAAAATGATGAATCTACAGCTCTACGAGAGGAAAAACGGATCACATAAGAATCAAGAGTCTTGGCATAAGTAGGATTTCTAAAAGTCTTCCAATTTCTCAATTTAATCCTTTCAAAAGGAACATTTTTCTTAAAAACCCAATTTCTCAATTTAATCCTTCCAAAAGGAACGTTTTTCTTAAAAATTAAGTTTCTCAATTTAATCTTTCCAAAAGGAACGTTGTTCTTAAAACCCCAATTTCTTAATTTGATCCTTCCAAAAGAGATGTTTTTCTCAAAACCCCAAATTTCTCAATTTAATCCCTCCTTAAGTATTTTTCTCAAAATTCAAAATTTCTCAATTTTACCCTTTCAAAAGACATTCTCTCAAAACTCAAATTTCTCAATTTTTATCCCTCATTTAGGATGTTTTCTTGAAATTCGAGCTTTCTGGTTTATTTTTTTCGTTTTAGGAAAGCAAGTTATTTGGATTCGTTCACTACCAATTTGGAGGAATAAGTCATTTGAAGGTTAGTTGGCTCGTCGACTGCCGTTTCGGAAGGACGTGCCATCGTTACCCAGTTTGTTTTTGCCATTTTGAGAAAACAACTTATTTGGATTTGTTCATTGCCACTTTGGAGGAATAAATCGTTTGCTATCTGGTTCGTCCATTGCCGTTTTGGAAGGACATGCCATCGTCACCCAGTTTGTTTTTGCCATTTCGAGAAAACAAGTTATTTGGATTTTTTCGCTGCCGCTTCGGAGGAATGAATCGTTTGCTATCTGGTTCATCCATTGGCGCTTTGGAATGACATGTCTGTGTTACTCAGTTTGTTTTTGTCGTTTCGAGAAAACAAGTTATTTAGATTTGTTCTTTGCCGCTTCAGATAAGCAAATCGTCCAACAGGGAAGTCGAACAAAATTAGTGTTTATGGTCTTTGCTTTATTCTTGTTCCACAAGGATAAGCAAAGAGGGACAGCTGTAATCACTAATTTTGTCCAGGGTGGACCTGTTTTTATTTTTATTAGTAATGGGCTTTATATATTATTACTATCTAAAAAATGTATGTTATGGGCTTTGTTTAAAGTTAACTAGTTTATACTATATGTATGTGATTTTTATTAAAACCCAAAAAAATTACTAAGTGATATATATCTATGTGTTGCTATCATATTATTTTTATAATTTATTATGCTAATTATCCAATTGAAAAACCCCTAAATATTATTAGTATATTATATTATTTCCTTTATGCTATCATATTATTATTGTTGCACGTGTAGGTGTACTATAATTGATACGCAATTTGTGCAACTATACACATCAAACAAGTAATAAAGTGATGAGTGAGTATCGTCTCCACAGGGATTGGAGGCCAAACTAGTTTAGTCAAAACAAACAATTAAGACAGTGAACAAATGTTGTAGCAATAAGAAACAATTGCAAAAATGTTATGGCAAAAAGAAACAAGTTTATAAATGTTGTGGCAAATAACTATAATGTAAACAGAGATGAAATAAGGTCACTTCTAACATCCACTCACGTAAATGAAACTCTATATAGGAATGATTGGTTGGACCTGCTATGGACTCCTATACCTAAGCCTAATAAATGTCTAAGACTAACTTGCTTCCTTCATGCTCGACAGAGTTTACTAAGGTGCTTCTAAAACTATCTCTAGCAAGAAACCTGGTAGAAGGAAACATTAGAGTAATATCTCTCGGTGTAAACCCTTAACATGCAACTACCGATTAAAGCTCTACTCCTTTTAGTCGTTGAAACTCTATCCTTATCTCTAAGAAGAGTTAGGGTTTTGCCTCACAGCATCAAACCTCATTGTCCACTTTAGTCTTAGCCTAACTCTCCCGAATATTAAGCTAACCAAAACCTAAACAACGGCTAACTCTCGTAAGCTCTTACAAGTTTAGTGCAATAACGAACAAGGGACAAAGCATGAAATGGACAAGAAAACAACCAAACATTAATAAAAACTTAAAATATAATCATCCAAAACAGACCCAAGCCACTTAAAATCAGTTCATGTATAGGCAAATATCATCCATAATCATTCGTTTAACACAACCCATTAAAGAAATAGAATGAAACAACGATCAACTAAGAGGGGGAGAAACTCATGAGCTGCGATGGATTATCGTGCACTGATTTAAGCCCCATGCTTCTCTCAAAGTCCACGAGAGTACTCCTTGGAGCTTCAAAAAATGAGGACGCTTCGATGGAGGAAGAAGAAGATGGAAGGCATCCGCCTTTTCCTTCTCTTTCTTAGCTCACTCATAACTTTTTCCAGCTCTCTCTTAAATGAGGGTATTTTGTCATTTATATAGTGGAGGCTCCTAGGGTTTTGTGCCCTTAATTTCAAGGGAATATTCCTTTCACATATGGGAATAAAGCAGGCTGGTAGGTACACGTGTAGGGCCACAATAAACATCTTCAGTCTGTTGTCCTCTAGTGTGCCCAGAAATGCTATCCAAAATGCTATGGCATTTCTCCCTGCATCGCTCCTCATTTCCCTGCATATCACCAAACCAACCAAAACCTTTCCAAGCAACACCATTTTCACAAATAAACAAAGAAAACAAAAGCGTCAACACCAAATGCAACTACATGAGCTGAATGCATCTATATGCCATGATATGAGATGAAATGGGCTTGATTTCATACAATAACTTAAGTAAAGAGGCATGGAATGTTAACCTTTTGCAAGGTTAACAATTATTATCATATTTATCATTACAGTTTCTTATTTTATATTATTATAATTAAAACAAAAATACAATATATATATATAGACTAATCAATTTAGAATAAAAGCCCAAGTTTATTTATAAACAGTCCATTTACATATTTACATAAATCCAAAAATATTATATCAGCTCATAAATAATAAAAATATGTCCATTATAGTCCATTTACAAATTTTTTTAAAATCCAAAAATTAAATACATATTACATGGCCTATTTTTGGCCCAACAATTAGAAGCTCTAATCTGATAAATGTCTTTCCCTTGCGTAGATCAATCCTCACCGTTAGATCAATTCTTGATCTGAAGGTCCAGATGGAAGCCCAAAGGCCCACCACGTGCGCGTGCGCCACACTGCCCGGCTCATCAACATCCCCCACGCGCCCACGCGCGACCTTCGACTTCCTCCACGCGCGCGTGCAATCCACGCACCTAACTCTTCGGCTCCTAGACATGAGATCGCTACACGTCGTTCGTTTCTCCAACTGGTCCCCATCTTCCTCATTTAGCCATGACACATACAAAAGAGCTAAAGAAAAACAGAATTGTTAGAGGGATATTGGGGGAAAATAAACATCGGCAGAGTATGTAGATGAATGCGGCCAAATTCTAAGAGCATCCAATAGGGATTTAGATAACCTTTTTTCTTTTCTATAAATCAATGTAATATTCAGGTGCTATATAACCGAAACAAAATTTTTGTAACCTTAATTTCAAAGAGGGAAACTCATATTCAAATTAATAGAAAAAAGCCTTCAGAGGTATTTCTATTTCTTTTCTTTTTTTTGCATTACAAATCATTCATCCATCTATCTCGCATTAAAAAATGGAGGAGTTTTAGGTTTTTAGCGTTTTACCTTCGCCGTCCGGACTCCTTCCCCTCCGATGATAAGTTTCGCGGCTTCTTTCGGGGCCAAGAAAGTAAATCAGTTTAAGACAAGATGAGATCTTTACTTTTTCTTTAAAAATCAAGGAGAGGGGATTAAACTATCGATTTCTTAACAAAAGGGGAAGGGTTTAGTGATTTTCAAAGAAAAAGACTTTATTTTTTGGTCTTAAAATAAAAAAGGGTTCGAAAGGAAGGTTTTTTCTAGGTCATCGCGGCAAGCGATGGCCGGTGCGGTGGCGTATGGTGGAGCGTTGCCAAATTCTAGATTTGTGATGAACTCAGATGATTCACAAAGAACAGATGAAAGTTTTTGGGTTTTTTTGGAGAAAGCTCTAAAAAGGGAAAATGATCTGATTTTTGGTTTTAAAATATATTTTATACCGTGTTTTAATTTTAAAAAGGGAATATTTGCGTTTTAAATCCTTCCGCCTCTCCATATTCATGCCCACAGGGCTTTCGTTTTTTAAAATTGCCCTTTTTAGTCCTTCCGCCCCTTTTAAATTACACCTGAAGCCATTTTGCTTTTTTTAACTGCTTTAAATAAAATTAATATGGAGATTAAATTGACATTTAAATTAAAACCATAATTAATTAACTTGATTTGTTTTAAGTAGTATCCTTGGCTTATTGGAATACTAGCTTAAAACTGATCAAATTAATTATCATGTTACACGAAAATCAATAATTCATTAGGGCTTTCTAGTTTTTCTAGGGACTAATTGATTTAGGGTTAAATAGTTAGATTCACCTAGTTATTAATTAGATCACTAATTAGTTTTCCATAATTTGGGCCTTTTTAGGTTAGAGCTTTGGTGGGCCTTTTGTGTGTTTAATTTACAAGCCCTTTGTGACATCAATTTTAATTGTCATTTATATGACCCATTTATTTTGAATTAATTAATTTAAATCATAAAAGGGAGGCATTTATTAGTTCCGATATTTGTGTCGTAACAGTCCGGGCTTAAAAGATGTTGACCAAATATTTGAATTAATCCTTAACGTCCCAAGGTAAGATTAGAGCTTATAAAATCATTGCACCATGCATAAAGGTGACGTACGAGATTCGAACCATAAATTAACACGGTAGTCAGGCTTATATGATGTTGGTTTAATCTATGATCTGATGTATTGTCAACTTTATTAATTAAATGACCAATTAATTCAAACCCACCAATTTGATAAAGCCCGTTCTATTAAAGTTGATTTTCAATTAAGTACGCCAAATTAAACTCAATTCAAATTTCAATTAATTTCCATCATTTTAAAAATAATAAATATTTTAGTACTAATTTTCGGGCGTGATGGGTGTTAATCCTTCCCTACACGTAACCAACTCTCAAACCTGTTTAAAACAAATCTCTAGTTTCTCATGGTATCCGACTACCTTATCCAAGTGACCGGTGGCGGCTCCAATTTTTTATTGCTTTCAAAAGAATGCAAACGTTCAAAAGAAATCTCTTACAACCAAAAGTTCAAATAATGATTGGGATGCCTCCGTAGCAACCAAAATTATAAAAGGTCACTACAGATATTATGGCTCAAAATTTTAATTCGCCAATAGAACACTAAAATATCACAAACGAGAAATAAAAGCTTGAACATAAACCAACAAAAAAATCGAAATCCAGTCAAAGGAACAACATAAACCAAATGCTTGAAGCTTAAGGCGACATATACTGAAGGTATTGTTGTTGAATCCAAACGCCGAGATGGTGATACCGGCAAGATTCAGGCCGGTGAAGATAGAACTCTTTTCATCTGCCCGCAACCAGAGGTAAAAGAAACTTTTGAGTGAGCAGCTGAAAGGAGGGCAAAACCTAAAAACTTCAGAGACGCAGATCCTATGCATGCACCAACAACTGAGAAGGCCAAAAGGACTGTCGAGAGAATAGGAGAAAACATGAACCAGAACCGCCGCAGGACTCTGTGACTCTGAGTTCTAGTCCCCGGAATACCCTTTAATTTCCGTACGCAAAAAAGGTGGATAATAAGGGTAAGTATCAAATAAATGGAACTGATAAAAACACAGAAATTCACCACCTAAATCATTATTCGCAGTTCCATAAAGTCAAAAGCATCAAAGTGACCAGGTTGCTCTCTCAGTGCTTCACAGAATGAAATTTCAGCTTTTCCATATCAATAGTGTAATTGGTGCCTAGATTATATAACCTCAACACGTTGTAAAATTATAAATATTTGAAAGTAAGATATAAATTTATGAATTAATTAATTTTTAATAAAATTTAAATAGAATATAAAAGTAAAAAAATTTAAGTGTGGGAGAACAATTGTTTCTCCCCCTCTTTAATGGCTCTGTCACTATATTAGACATCATATGTCAAGTACTTTAGTTAAAACCATACATCCTTGGGTTCCTGTCTAGGGATTAGCCTTATCACTTCCCTTTATGTCTCTTGGTCATATTTATCAATTCTAGTCATGACTTGTCCCACCAGTGCCTTAATAACACGCGTGCTCCCGCAGATAAGCTCACATTTTTATCATTCTTCCATTTTCATCTTCAACCCTGCTCACTATTATTGATTTGTACAATTGCTTGTGGTTGGTTATTATTTTAAATTCAAATCGTTTTTAAGTTAAAGTTGAATTATATATTAAATGAAATGAAAGTTTTTATATCAAATTTTTTATTACTCGATATTTTCTGCATAAATCTTATAGACATATGCGCCACTAGGAGAGATCAATCAACTTGGATTGTAAAAGATAAAACACCATCTTTTATGCTTGAATTCTCTCCACTCTATTTACAAACTACAAAAGCTCTTCCCATCAATTATTGATTCTTTCATACTCTTCTTTTGGATACTATTCTCTTCTCAACTTCTTTTCAATCTATTCATAGCCTCGACCCCTCTTACCCAACTACCATGGAGAAATTTGAGGTCCGGTCATCATGTATCTCCTATAATGATTAAAAATATTTAGGGAGATAGTTTTGTACGGAAAACTCTACAATAAATGATATATATAGATATACACTACTATTTTTTAATTTTAGATAAATTTTTTAAATAAATATGTGGGACCCATTGATTTTTTTATTCTTTTTACTCATTTATTTAATTTATGTCAATATAAAATTATGGTATAATGATAATTTTAACCCATAAGGTTTACAATTTTTGTCATTTTGGCCATTATTCTTTTCTAAGGATAATTTTGGCCCCTAACCTATATCATTTTGTTAAACTACTCATTTTTAACTAACATCTTGATTAAACCGTTAAAAATTTAAACAGTGATGACATGTCAGTATTCTTATTTAAAAAATATATTTCTCAACTAATTTTAAAAAAACTAACAAAAACATGAGCATAAACAAACAACTAAATCATCAAAAAATTCAACCCCTAAACACAAAGCTAATAACCTAATAAACAAATTCTTAAACCTAATTAAAAAATCTTAAACCCTAGTTTAAGTTTTCATATCAAGGTTTTCTAAACCTATAATTTTCTACTTTTGCATCTTTTTAGTTTTTTTCGGGATTTTTTAAATTTCATAAAAAATCATCTTATATTATTTTCAAAATTCATTTTCAAATACTAAATACCCAATTCAATACCTCAAACCATCCCAATTAACTTAAACACTAAAATTTCAAAACCCTAAACTAAAGAAATAAAAACTCAATTGATTAGTATCAAAATGTTCTTTGATTAAATAATAAGTGAATTGTACAAGTTTTAATAATCGCGTCAAATTTCTCTATAATCTTTTATTTATTGATTCAAAGTGATTCAAATTTTAAAAAACGAGATTTGATTCAAAGAGAATTCAAATTTTAGGGTAAAGTCATATTTGTTTGTATGGTATGTATTGTTGGATTTTAGAATGAATTTACTTTGAAAATTTTAGACTGATTTCATGAATCCTTAGCTAGGATTTTAAATTCCAACACCATTTATGATTAATCAATTCTTTTCCAAGTTTATATTTTTGTTTTAATTTTAATTATCTTTAATAGTTTAAATCAAAATAAAATTTTATTATACATGTAAGTATGTAATGGAGTGGGTTATTTTGTTTACTGTTTTCAGTTTTCTTAGTAGTTGGTTGTAGTGCTTTATATTCGATTCATTTTTGAGGAGTTGTGTTCATTTTTTACGTTGTGTTTTCTTCTTTTGCTTAGTGGTCATGGGTACCATTTTCCTCATTCTAGGATTAGGGAGGTTTTTAACGAGACTCATATCATGTGTTTCAGTATGTATGATGTCTTCCATTAATATCATACTACTTTACCGATAAAAAAATAGGTTAGATTACATGTCATTTAAAATGTATTATCACATGTATATGTCATATTATCACCGTTAATTAATGGTCTAATCAACATGATAGTGATAGAATGAATAATTTGACAAAAATATATAGGTTGAGGGCCAAATTCATCCTAAAAAAAGAATGAGGGTCAAAATGCCAATAATTGTAAATGTTATGGGTTAAAATTAACATATGTCTAAAATTATTCACACAAAATTATAGCAGTTTCAACATCATTTTATACCTAAGATTAACTTTATGCCTAAAAATTGTAGCAGTGAAGGAGAATTAAGGATGATGGATATTGTGGTGGTAGTGCGAGATAGAGATGATGGCTAAATTATAATAAAGTTAAAAAGTTGAGGGTTAAATTTTTATTATGCCAATTTGAAAAAAAAAAGTTTCAACATCATTTTAAATTAAGATTAAATCTTGTGGTAGGTCTCAAAAATTTATGTAAAAGAATTTATTTAAAATTAAAAAACTAAAAAGGAGAAAAAAATAGTAGTGTATATCGGTGTGTGACATTCATTGTAGACTCATCAACTTGAATTTATTTTTGTACATATACTCAAATTTATTTTGAATCCGATTTCAGTTTAATACTTCAATTTTTAACTTATTCATTAGTAGTATATTGATGTTAAACCTAGTCATATGTTGAAAGAGGATATGCAAAACACTTGAATTTACACAAATCTTTTTTGTTTTGGTTGTCGTGGGCAACGTTTGTTGGGATTGAACGCCCATTATCAGAAATTAAAAATTTTAACTGTTACAAACGGCCGTTTGAAGCGGAAATTTGTTGGGAAGTGCTCATTGGAGACAAAACCTTCTCTTGTTTGACGAAAAAATTTAGAACTAACGCGCGTTTAAGTTGCAGAAAGCACCCAAAAATGGAGAAGAAATGAATTGTTGAATGTGGTCAAAATTAGCTGCACTGACTTGTATATATATATAATTACTTAGTGACCTTATGTTTTATTTTATTGGGTGTTTCTGTCAGATACTGTAGGGGCCATGGGAGAAACAAGAATTGAACAGAAAAGAAAAGAAGAGTGGTTTTGCTTGTACAGTGCACCAATCGTTCTGTTCCAATCACTTGGTCATTGTTACAAATTTTTCTAACATGCTGCTGAGAGAAAACCCCATCATTCCACGTTCAGTTGTGTAATTTCCCCTGTAATATATTTTGTTCAGCCAAGCACGTTTCTTCTGAATTGAATCCAGAAACATAAGAAAAATGAACAACTAGTTCCATTAAATGAAGTTCGGTGAAGGTAGACTATTCTAATTCGAAGTTTGAACTTGTTATAGACTTCTGAAAATTTAAAATTCTAATATTTATCATTTTGTTAACGAATACACAATCAACTGAAAGAAAACAACTTAATTAATAATTAGTGAGTATTATTAGTCCATTTTGAGACTTATTTTATATTACGATATTTGTTTTGATATAATAATTAAAAAATTATTTTAGACTAAATTGAAAAGATTTTAAAAATGATTTTAAGTTCAAACAACTTGAAAATATGTTTGATAAATTTTATAAGGTTTTGGAATGATTTAAATGTCTTTAAAGTAGCCAAACCTGAGTTTTTCAAATAACCGTACCGATACGTTATTTACCGTATCGATACACCTTAGGATTTTAGCTACAGTCTATTTGAAACTGTCAAAACATGTAACGATACAGGTCTTGCCCGTATCGATATGGAGAGGGGTCGTTTCGATACGCCTTTTAGCATTTCGATAGGCCTACATGGCAAAAACCCCAACGGCCAAACCCCCCAACGGTTATTTCCCAACGGTCTTTTAAATTGCAGGTCGTACCGATACGCTCCTACGCGTATCGATACACATCAACTGTGAAGAGCATAACGGCTAGTTATTGAAGAACCGGTATCGATACGGCTACCTGTGTATCGATACGGACAGCTACAGAACAGCAATTATTGCGGGAAATAAAGGCCCCAACAGCTCTAATTCAATCCAAATGGTCTCCAACGGCTAGAAGCTCAATTGGGAGTAAAAAGGGACCTTGAAGCATCTATAGAAGACTAATGATCCACAAGTCAACAACATTATGATGAAAATTTATCTTAGTGCTTAATTTCTCATTCTTTGTATAGACTACACTTGTTGAGCTAAAATGTCAATGTATGCTCAAGTGTATTAGGATTTGGGTGAGAGCTTAAGAGTGCAAACAATCACCTTTTAGAGGGATTTATATTTTGCTAAGTTTCCTCTTTGTACAAGAGTGTTCCTAAAGCTCGGTTTGTGAGCTTTGGTTGCTAGACTTTGGTATTGAGTCTAGGTTGTAAAAGGTTGCCTCCTAAGCCTAGAAAATGGGAAGAATTCTTAGTGAATTGGTTGAAATCCTTAGTAGGAAGCTAAGGTAGTGAATGTAGGCTTTGGTTAGAAAGTCGAACCACTCTAAATCCTTGTTCATATTTCTCTATCTTTTTGCTTCAACTCTAAACACCCAAAATATATCTTCTTCACCACTTGGCAAGCAATTCGGTTGTGATTATCGAGCTCAATATTTTATATATAAAGAAATGAAAATGGAAGGAGTGAGCGTTCGATCGAGTCGAGTCGAGTAAAAATTTCGAGTTATTTGAGTTGACGCATCATATTTTACAACTCAAACTTAATTTAAAAAAAAAATTATTCGAGTCGAGTTTATGAAATTCGAGTCGAGTCAAGTTTTCGAGTTCCTATACAAATTTAATTGTAATTATTCTTTAATTGTAATTATTCATCATGTTATCGTACAATTTGATTCTAATTTAAACGACTTTTTCTAATCATATAAGATATGCATATATATATTCATATTATTTTTCACATGCATAAGTAAGATTTGTAATGTTATTTAATAAAAAATATCATCTAAACTTCTAAAATATATTTACAATATTATTTTTAAATAAGGAACTTTTGAGGATAAAGTATTGATGGGAGTATAAATGAGTCGATGATTGGTGTGAAGAAAAAACTTTACAAAAAAATTCAACCGAATGATCAAATTGAAAAAAAAAAGTAAAGTTAAATGACTAAACTGCAAAAATAATATATTTGTTAAAAATATTAATTGAAGTTATATAAATATTATATAGTATTTGTGAATCATGTGGTTTAATTTTGGTCAAAAATAGAGTTAAACGAAAGAGGAATTGAATAAATAGAAATTCATTCAATGTTGATAGGCTAAATTGCAAAAGTAGGAAGTTTAATTAAAAAATATGAATTAAAGCTAAATAGGTATTCTATAGTGGTTTAGGAGCATGCGGTTTAAATTTGGTCAAAAATTGACTTAAAACGAATGAGTGACTGAAAAAATCATACAAAGTGAAGGGGTTAAATTGGAAAAAAAAATGAAATTTATTTTTAAAAATATGAATCGAAGCTAAATAAGTATTCTAAATTCGTTTAAGAATATGTGGTTTAAATTTGATCAAAATAAACTTAAAATAAAAGAACAATTAAAGAAAAATAAAATTAAAAATTAAATCATAAAATTGTAAAATTCGATTTTTCAATTTTTTGAATTGGACAAATTTCAACTCTACTCAAATTCAAAATTAAGAAAATTAATTTTTACATGTCTAGTTAAATTTTGCGAACCCTTAAATGAAAGGATTCATCTTGGTTAAGAAACTCCTTAGATTTCAATTCCAAACATCTTTTCTCCTTTTCTGCAGGCTTTTTCTTTCGCTTGCTTTTACATTATCTAATTTCTAATAGATTTGTAGATCTTATTGACAAAGTGTAATATGGATCAGTGTTTAATCGAATTGAGTCACGGTAAAAAATTGAGTTGTTTGAATTGACGGTTTATATTTTATAACTTATATTTTATTTGAATTTTCTTATTCGAGTCAATTTTATAAAATTTGAGCCGAATTTTCGAGTTTATATACAAATTTAATTGTAATAATTTATCATATTATAGTACAACTTATTTCTAATTTAAACGAGTTTCCCAATCATATAAGATATGCATATCTATTTCTTTATAGGGTAATTATGTCATGCACTGGCGGTGGAAATATTTTGTTTCTACAAGAGTTCTAATTTTAGTGATTAGGGATTCAGTTTAAGGTTTATAGTTTAGGGGTTTAAGTTTTTGTGCGTATAATTTAGGGACCGTGATTTGAATTTAGAGTTTACAGTTAGAATTTAGGGATTATAGGTAAAAACTTAAATCCCTACCATATTATCCTAAAACCTAAACCTCAACCCTAAACCCTAACACTAAACCTTAAATTCTAACCATAAACTCTAAATTTTAAACCCCTAAACTATAAACTCTAGATTAGATCCCTAACCTGAAATTAAGGCGCTTGTGCATCATATATTTTCTCTTTCTTCATATATCTTTTCATATGTGACATATATTCTATCATATTATTTATATATATATATATATGTATATATTAGAAAAAATTGAAAAATTTAACTCGAACGGCAAAATCAATCTACCAATTATTAAAATTTAAAAATTTTAAAATTTTATTTTACAACTCAATTTTTAAATTTTATTCGAGTCAAATTAAATTCAGACATTTTAAGTTTTTTCTCAACGAGTCAATAAATTTATTTTTTTTAGTCTAGCCTAATTTTGTTACATGTGCACGGCTGAATGGGGTTGGGGGGGGGGGGGGACTAAACTGCTCTTTTAAGGTTCAAATACTCTGGCATACAGTTGCAGTGATATAAAGGAGCAGGTCCCACTTTGTACTTAATTTAAACATCATTAACCCTCTGATTAGGTCCATTTTTTTCCCTGATTGATTGATGACATGATAGAAATACTTTGAATGTGCCAATTTCAAGTCTTCCCGTATATGATGAACAGTGGGAGGGTCCATCTGCAACACTGTTCTAGCTTTGCCTACCGCAACCCTATAATTCATAGGCACATTGTACAATTCGATACCCCATGGGCATATCACATGTGCACGAACTCCAATCCCGGTGTATGCTTTTTGCTAGTTCGAACATTGTTTTATACCCTCTGAAATTTGAGCCTTTTTGAACAATCCCAAAGAAACAGAGAAGAGTTCGAGAGCAGCCATGGCTCCTATGGAAGAGGACAGTGAGCTGAGAAGAGGGCCATGGACACTTGAAGAGGACACTCTCTTAACCCATTACATTGCTCGTCATGGGGAAGGTCGTTGGAATATGTTGGCTAAATGTGCAGGTATGGTTGTATCGATTGAATTTTAGTTCGATTAATACGGTTAACGGTTGTTATGAGTACTTTTAAGCGCGTAATATTTGTACCCTCGGTTTGATCCATTCTCAGGTCTCAAGAGAAATGGTAAAAGTTGCAGATTAAGGTGGCTGAATTATTTGAAACCTGACATTAAGCGTGGAAACCTGACTCCCCAAGAGCAGCTCTTGATTCTTGAACTTCATTCCAAATGGGGGAACAGGTAGTTTTTTTTTAATCTGTTGGTTTTTTTATAGTTCATTAATGGTCGGATAAATTGTTCTAGGTGGTCGAAAATCGCACAGCACCTTCCGGGGAGAACCGACAACGAGATCAAGAACTACTGGAGAACACGGGTGCAGAAACAGGCACGCCTGCTTAATATCGAGTCCAACAGCAACAGATTCCTCGACGCGGCCCGATGTTTCTGGATGCCGAGATTGCTTCAGAAAGTGGAACAGACATCTTCTTCTTCAACCCAAAGCTCGGTTCCGTGTCAATTATCCGACTGCACAGTCCCTCCATTGCCAACAATTCCCCCATTTGTAAACAAAGCCACAGACACATCTTCAATCTCGGTTATCACCACCCAACAAAGAATGAACATTTCGGACCAAACCGAACTCCCCCAGCACCTAACAAGTCCAAATGTATACAGCAACCAAACTCTTGAACAAGGTTATTACAACATCGACAGACGTAGTACTGGTAATGAAATGGTAGGTTTCGGCTTTTCATCCATTTCAGGTGTGGACTCCATTGAAGGCAGTTGGATGAGTTATGAGATGACAGAGAACTTATGGAACATGGACGACATATGGCAGTTTAGGGAGTTGGGAGATATGGGAAACTAGACCTATAGCCATTGGAGTGAATACTTTGAATGAAAATTCAAGCATTATAGTTTACATACTGTACTGTATAAGCACTGTATACTGATTAAAGATTACTGTCTTTTCTTATTTGGCTATTATTATTACATATATACTGATATTTGTTCAATTTCTACTTGGAAATCAAATTGATTGCCCCTTGACCCCCCTTCCAAGGCTAACTGAAAGGAGGAGAAGAGATTTCAATGGTGTCTAATCAGTTCAAAGAAATTCTGGAGAGAAATGACTGGTTATAAGATCAAAGTGGAGTCATATCCATTTTCTGGGGACTAAGTTTGGACTTGGGACAACAACAACCGGATGGGTTTTAGGCTTATAGGGGTTTGATCCCAACTACCATCATAGCCTTTATTGTGTTTGCGTTGGTTTCCTCACCGCTCATACTTTAATTCTTAAATGTGTAGATGGATAAAAATAAAAAAGTTTTGTTTCTGGTTTTTTTCTCTAATATTTTATTTAAGGGACGGTTCCAAAGACTAGAAGAGGTCATGGCCCCTCCCCAAATTTTAGAAAATTATAATTTAATTCTTAAAATTAAAAAAATTGATATTTTAAAATTTTTAAAAATTCATATTAAATTTTAAATATTTTTAATTAAATTTTCTTTTTTAATTTTTCTAAAACTTATTAAATTACTCAAAATTATCAAAATTTTAGTTTAAATCTTCAATTTCTAATAAAAATTAAAATTAGCCCTTAAACTTTTACCTTAAATTTCGTCATTGATCTTATTTTATCGTTGCAATTCATTAAAGGTGTTTTGCTAGTTTGATGTTTCGTTTTCTAATTTTTTAGTTTCTCATTAATTTGTTATTTTTCTGCCACCTTTTTATTTCATTTGAAATGTTTCTTGTTTTATAATAAATGCAGTCATATTGTTAGAATAGTTAGGAAAGACACAGAGAAATAAAGATGGAAGAAATCTATTTTTCATTTCATTGTGAAAACTCTAGCCTCTGATATTCACAAAGTATAGTTTTTATATCAAGAGATAAACATATTGTATAATTACAGCTATAATACTAAAGTTACCACTAATTTTACTAATTTACCTTCGAGACATATTTTAATATTCTTAATATTCACCCTACTTCTTTACTCTTCTCCAGTTTTTTAAAGATCAACTTGTGAACAATGAGTTGGTCCAAAAACAAAGTAAACACAATGCGTTGGTTCTCGAACAAAATTTTAACACTTTCTTTCTCTTCTTCATTCTTCTTCTCCTTCGTACATTACCCATCTTCTCTTTCTTCAGCTTTCTTCATATTTGTTCTTCATTCATCCTCTCTCTCTCTCCCTTTTTTTTTCTTATGTTGGAAGCTAGGCTGGTAGGCTTCTAGTTTTCGAGTGTATCTAAACTTGTTTGAGCAATGAAAAACCCTCGATCTGGTACGTAGAAAGCAAGGCGGTTAAGCTACTTAGCTCTGTCTAGATTTTTTTTCTCTCTAGCATGAAAATTAGGCTGTTAAGCAACTAATTTTCAGCAGCAGTAGGTGAGGAAGCAACCATATAAAGAAAATCAAAGAATAGACACGATGAAGATACCAAGTAGAAGCGTGTTAAGAAGGGTTGAGAGAATCCAACAACATAAAAGAAGATAAATCCAGCAGCAAATGAAGAGTGAACCAACAATCGATGCTCATCAGAACTTTCAACAAACACCTTGTGCTCAACCATTGTGACTTGTATAACACATTCAGAACAGATTAATCATCATATAACCACTAAGCTGAAAATTTTGTATCCACCAATTTTCAATCAACTGTGACCCAAGGCAATCACAACCAAAAGATAAAAAAATTAACTATCAAATCAGTTCTTAAGAGAAGCAGAGGATTATATCTACATCTTCAATGATACCAAATTTCAAGCACCTGGCGTGCAATTAATATGGTTCAAAGAAGAAACCACAAATTCACAGTATCGACAGCATAACACTATTTTTTTTGTTTTGAAAACAGATGAACATCCTCTAAATTAAAAAAAAAATAGAATTCACCGGGACTGAAGCACAACAAAGCACCATCAGTATTCAGATTTAACTTTATCATTGCTCTTGTTGAAAAAGTCTGATTAAGAAAGCAAAGAGTGTGTCGAAAGTGAAGAAATAGGTGCTACAAAAGTGAAAACTATAGCTAGAAAAAAAAATAAAACAACAGAGGACACGGCGTCAGGGACTTTCAACTAAAAAAGACCATATAAAAAAGGGCCATGGTGAGCGGAAGAGAAAAACGGCAGACACTAGGGATAGAGAAGGCTAAACATAAAGAATTGATCGAAAAAGACCGGAGAAATACTGAAATAGAGCTTCAAAGCAATCGTATCTCCAGCATGTTGGATAGTTAAGAAAGACGCAGAAAAATAAAGATGGAAGAAATTTACTTTTCATTTCATTGTGAAAACCCTAGCTTCTGATATTCATAAAACATAGTTTTTATATCAAGAGGTAAACATATCAGTTTATATTTCATATACAATACCAAAGTGCCAAACCGGTTGTTAAGGCACGAGAAACATAAGGGCACGCCGTCTTGTTTAAACTACAAGTCTCCCATCTTTTGACTCCATCTGCCCATTCACTCTGTTTCACAATCACCAAATAAATAAACAGATATGCATATATGTATATGTATACACACGAATCGAACATGAACTAGGAAAGATACCGTAATGTTTTGTTGAATTGCATCGATCATGGAATCTACATTCGAATCGTAAAATCTCTCTTCTTCTGTCTCAATTATGTTGGTATCCCATACCTGTATTGTAATCCTTTGGCATTAATGCACAAACACATATCGAATTGCCTACGAATGAAGTTAGAGTTCGAGCTTACGTGGTGCAGAACTGCCTTTCTTTTATACCAGTGGACGTCATGGTGTTGCCTCCCTTGTCTTCTGCAAACCCCACATGCAAAGGCTGAAATGTTATGGACATCAATGTTATTTATCATGGTGAAGCTTAGAATTCTCATTCGATAGGGGAATTCGAGATCAAGAACATAGCTGATGGATATCTCCCATGAAATGAGAAAGGAAAAGAAGTGCTTCTGTAAGGTTATCTGACAGCGTTATCGATTTATCACATTAATACAGAATTATGTTACCAAGGGAAATTATGCAAGTAAGCAATGGAAACAAGTTTTCCAAAGTGAGGTGGAGAGTGTACATTGAGCTTTGTTTGATGCAGAGCTGGAGCTAAGAAGCTGAGAAGTGTAGTTGTTAATTGCCCCGGCAACACACCGCCCGACTACTCCGTCTTCATCTTTGCAGTCCCCTAAGAGTTAAAACTAGTTGTTAACCGGTTTTAAAGGACTAAAAAAGATACTTACAGATCATCATCAAACGAGACTGCTTTGTAAAAGTGCTAATGAGCATTCAACCAAATGAACTAACTCGTATCCACTAGCATTATTACTTATACCATTAGTTCAACGTGGTTGAAACATATAGGCTGATTTCATGAATACACATATAACTTTCACCAACATTAGTTCAGCCAAATGGTACGGAACTAGATACTCGAGATCTTGAATTCAAGTCATGCGGATGAAAAAAAATAGTCATACAGAAGTGTCCCAAAAAAGGGTGTAACCCAATTTAATTCCAAATTTAATCGAGACTCTAGTAATTATCGGATACAGAAACTTACTTTTGTACTGGTAAGTGCAGATTTCAGGGGGATTAAATGTAATGAAGAGGTGAAGACCATCGGTAACGGAACTTGATTTGATCCGCCCATGAACACACACTCCCGAGATCATCTTCCGCCCATTTCGGAAGCAATTCCTTCACGGCATCCGCCGCTGCATCGCTCAACCGAGACTGAGCAATTTTACAAACAATGGAATGGCCATCAGTTCCCCAACCATATATGGGAGGAAGTGTAGCAAGCATAATAAAGGAGCACAAAACCAACATCATCTGCATTTTACAGTCCGCCATTTCCAGTCTCTAACTCCACCGTGAGTTGATAGTTTGCTGCGTTTATAACTAACAACAGGTGGCCTTATAAAAGGAAGGAACTGGATTGGTATGTAACGTATGAAAAAAAAAAAAGACAGCGTTTCCCAAATCCAATGTTTTGCATTCATTTGTGACAGTGACAAATTAGTTGTCTGGTTTGGAATATACCCAAAATATTTTCATACTTGTTCATATTGATTGTTGACAAATGGATTTTTTAAAATGGATAAATTTATATATATATGCCGCGTAAAATTAATTTTACATAAACTTATATATTTGTATTATAAAACTCAAATTTTAAATTTCTAATCCTAATCCTAAACCTTAAACTCTATACCCTAAAATCTAAGCACTAATATCAAATTCTAAACCCTACAACCTAAACCCTTAAACTTTAAACCCTAAACTAAAATTTTAACCCCTAAAATTAAAAGCCACGTGTAAAGTTTAGTTTACATAAGCCTTTCAATTTTAGGGTTTGGAGATTTAGGTTGTGGTCTAGGGTTTAGGGGTTTAGGTTGTATGGTGTAGAATTTAAGGTTTATGGTAAGAATTTAGAATTTATGACTTAAGTTTTAAGGTGTTAGGATAGGAATTTAGGTTTTAGATTTTATAGCTTAAAATGATTGTGTAAACTTTTTTTACATAGTTTGTGTATAAAAATATAAGCCTTAAATATATTAAGATCTTTATACTATTTCAAAACTTAAAATTTAGTCTACTTTTTTGAGTCCATATGCTGTTTTTTATTTCAAAATCTTGATCTTTATCGTTTAGTCCATTTTTTGAGTCTATACTTTTTTTAGTCCTATATGTTTTTAGTTTTTATCATTAGACATTTAACCTTAAAAAAGTGTAAAATATCATTAATTGAATAATACAAGTATTTTTACCTTTTTATAGCTATTAATCATTAATTAATGATAAAAGTCAACAAAGTTCGTGGAGAACCAAAATTTTCTAATAAAATATAGTAGAGGGACCAAATGTCACAAAAATAAAGTTCTTTTATCTCCATAGCTATATTTGTTTGTTAAATGATTTTTATAGATATAAGTATATATATATATATTTAATATAAAATGTGTTCTTACATGCGCATGATGAATATGAAATAACTTAATCATTAGTAAAATATTTGAAAAAAAATTATATTAATTAGCATTAAATATCAAGATTCAAATCTTATACAACTCATACGTTTGGGCCAAGAAACTTGAGAAGGAAAGATATCATATTTGATGAGATTTGATTACAGTTTTTGGACAAAGAATCTATGTTTTTATGTTTTTCCTTTATGGCTTGTGCAGGATAATGAAGACTCTAAAATTGGATTATTTGGAACGAAAAGATTCCAAGGTTTAAGTATCTCAATGTACCTAACGTGGTCTATTGATATTTTTAACCTTCGAATTTTCCGAAAAAAATCATTTTAGCCTTTAACTTTGTTTACTTCTTTTGACTCGATTTTTTTGTCAATTTGATGTTGGTATAGTCATTTATCATTTTTTAAGAATTAAATGAGATTGGTATAGTCCTCTAATTTGCTCACCCTAATTATTGTTATATTCACGCTGATATTATTATTAAGATATCATATTTTAATGTCTTAATATTATCAACATATAATAAAAGATGTTATTTAGTTAATACTTATTTTTTAATGTAATGGTGCGATTACATAATATTATAAGTTTATATTTTTTGACCATTTGATAACGCATATACAGTTGCTAGAACTCGAGTCTCTTAAAATAAACATCATTATCTTTTATACTAAAGCCCCTCGTTTGATTCTACTTAATTTTTTTTTTTTTTGATAAATCCTAAATCTAATATTAATCATACCTAAAAGTGAGGGGAATGAGACTTTAAGAGAAAGAAAGAGATGATTTTTAGTAAATTAAAAACACATAATCTAAAGAAATATAAGGAACAAAGATAAACAACTTGATCAACCGGCTAAATGTGTTTGCTCGGTTCTACTTAATTTCTATTTATATATATATATATTAATTTTGCTATAATGCTTTCGAGCTCCCTGCAAAAGCTTTTTGGGAGAAGGAAACATGACATAGAATAAGCTGGAATAGATTGTAGGACAGATTTAATGAAGACCTCTTTTCCCCTGTAGATAATTTCTTACTATTCCAGCAATCTGTGTGGGAGTTGAATCTTTCCTTCAAATTAAGGAGAGCTTGACGCTTATTCCTGCCCACAAAAGTAGGGAGACCCAAGTATTTCTCAGGGTTATTATTGCTGTCCACATTTAGAATTCGGCACACATCAGCACGATTGCCATCGGCAATCAAGAATGTTCGAACTGAAAAAGACCCGACTTTTTAAAATTTATTTGCTGACCAGAACATTGCCCGTAAGTAGTAAGAAGGTCTTTTAGCTTCAAAGCTCCCGAGGCTGTTGCATCTCTAAAAATGATACTGTCATCTGCGAAGAATAGATGGGTGATCAGGGGAGCACTGCTCTTTATTCGAGCGCCTCTTATCAAGCCATTTGCAGATGCTTGCCGGAGTAGAGAAAACAGCCCTTCACTACAAAGGAATAACATATAAGGGCTAAGTGGGTCACCCTGCCGAAGCTCTCTAGATGGACGAAACTCCTCTCCAACATCTCCGTTCAGCACAATAGAATAAGAAACAGTCCGAATGCACGGCATTACACATGATATCCATAGCTCTGAGAAGCCCATGTTGCGCATTATAGCCTCAAGAAAATCCCACTCAACTCGGTCACAAGCTTTGCTCATGTCAAGCTTTAGAGCAAAGGAGCCCAACTTTCCAACTCGCTTATTCCGGAAAGAATGAAGTACTTCATAGGCAGCCAAGATATTATCTGTTATTAGGCGCCCCGGAACGAAAGCGCTCTGAGCCTCATCGATGCATAAATGAAGAACTTGCTGCAATCGATTTGCCAACATCTTTGCAATGAGTTTGTATAGCATGTTACATAGACTTATTGGTCTGAATTGGGCCATGCTAAGTAGGGTTCGGAACTTTAGGAACAAGAACAATGTGTTTTATTCACCTCCCAAAAAATTAAACCCGTGCAAAACTGAGAAGCAATAGTCAGAGATATCCGAGCCCACTATGTGCCAAAATCTTTGATAAAACACAGCTCCCAAACCATCCCAGACGCCTACAAAGGGCTCATCGACTTCAGTGCCTCAAGAACCTCAATATGAGAAAATTTTGCTGTGAGAGCATTGTTCAGATCAGCATTAACACAAGGGTCAATACCGGAGAGGACATCATCCGCTGCCCTGGTCCCTTGAGAGGTGAAAATATTTGAGAAATAAGTAGCAGTCGTGAGGTGGAGGTCATCAAGAGTTTCGGCTATAGTACCATTATCCCTGGTCAATTTTTCAATCCGATTGCACTTTCGTCTTTGAGAAGCAAAAGAATGGAAAATTTTAGTATTCTTATCTCCGTTTTTAAGCCAATTTACCTTAGCCCTTTGCTCCCAATATAATTCTTCTTTATCTGCCTCTAAATTAAGAGCTAGCTTGACCGCTGAAATTTCACCCAGCACATCATCTGAAGGAAAAGCTTGGTGGAGAGTATCTAGGCGGCTACGTAAGTCCTTCTCAGTTAACTTTTTTCCTTCTTGACTCGAAGAAACCAGCATTCAAGCCCTGACTTAACAGTTTTAACCTTTCTGGAATAGTGCCAAAAGATGAGGACCAAAGGGACCGCACCTCTGATTCGCACGAATCCTCTAATAACCAGGCTGCTTCAAAGCAGAAATGACAAGTTATGGGCCTTATAGACATAGGGATAGACTCCAATAAAAGAGAACAGTGATCGGAAAAAGCTTGGGCAGAATGTGATAACCTGTAGTCCAGAAAAAGCTCAAGCCATTGTGAGTTAACCACCCCTCGATCCAAACGTTCCCGGACATTATTAGCACAGAGTGACCCTTCTCCCAAGTAAACCACTGACCGTTGTACCCAATATCTTCAAGGGAACAATCGTTAAGGGCTTGTCGAAAACTTTCCATCTGTCATTCTCTTCTAAGTCTTTGCCACCTTGTTTCTCATGAGCATAAAGAACCTCGTTGAAGGGATGTTAGGACAATCATTCAACTGTCAAAGGAGATTCCAAGTTGGGTCCCGATTATTTGTTTCAGGCTCCCCATAAAATCCAGTACACCGCCAGGTTTTCCCATCGGAATCTTCATCTATCAGGATGTTAATATGATTAATGGAATACGATCGAAGAGTAACCGAAACATCTGTGGTCCATCCCATAGAAAGCCCACCACTACTGCCAGTTGAACTAACATCAATTCCGTTTGCAAAACCACAACTTTGACGAACATTGCACATACGAGAACCTTGTATCTTAATTTCCATGAAGAAAACCACTTTGGAGCCGATGTCTTTCAGCACATGCCGGAGACGACGGACTGTCCGCGACTGCCCCAAGCTGCGGACGTTCCAACTTAATAGCTTCATTGCTTCCGGCCAGCCTGTTCCAACAAGCCTGCCGATGTAGAAGAGTCGTCAGTACTTGTCGACTCTGAATTCTGATTCCCTGAGATAGGTGTAGCAACTCGTTGTCTCTTTGGGCCCTCAACTTGTTCTAAAGGGCACTCTGCATCCTCCAGGCCCATGTCCTCATCAAAAACAATATTAGAAAAATATGTATTTTACTAGATCTAGATCCTTTAAATGGGCCCATAGAAAGGTCATTTGTACTATGGACTGGAACTTGGACAGCAGACTTTCCTTTTTGGGCAGCAATAGAATCTTTCCTTATATTGGGGTCAACGCTAGGATGTAAGGGAGAAATTCTAGGCGAGATTGCATTAATTCTTGGGATCTGGGGATTGAGCATCTCCCCTGATTGATTTCCAGTCCCACTTTCCTCAATTAGCCAAGGACTCGTCGGGATTGCAGAACGTCTCATCAGAGCTCTAAGAGATTCATCCCATTCTCGTACCAAAAGCTGAGAACCCTGAAGAACACGGTTAGGGCAGAAATGTTCACGATGACCCAATCTTCCACAGAGAAAACATAACAGCTTCAGCTTCTCGTACTGGAAAGATGCATAGATTGGTTAACCATTGATTACAGCAATCTTTTTCTAACGCTTCAAAGGTTTGCGGACATCAACTGAAACACGAACCCGCATGATACCACGAACTCCCAGGGATATTGCCTTGGAATCATACAAAACAAAGTTGCCCAAGAAATTCCCAAACTGTCTTGCCACCGTCTCGGAGAAATAACCAAGTGGGAGATTTGAAATTAAAACCCAGAAATCAACTGTAAAAAGAGAAAAAACCAGAGGAGTCTCACCTTCACGGAGCCTATGCAAAATGAGTAGGTGGGTGTTGAAATACCAAGGCCCTTCCATTTCAATACGATCAGCATCAAAAGCATGATACAACCGAAACAAAAAGCGACCACTTCCCAGATCCGAGATTGAAATTCCGCCCACCGGGTGCCATACATTCCCCAGGGTACTTCGCATAGATTGGAAATTGATGATGCTCGAAGTCAATAAACAACCCTAGAAACAGTGGATGAAAGAAATTGCAGATTGACTGGGCTCCGCATCCACAGCCAGTAACTCTTCCTCATCATCCTTGATAGAGAGACTAGCAAGATTCTATTCCACATTTGCCATAGAGAAAATTGCCAAATGAACAGAGAGAAACCAAGAAAGTCAAAACCAAGCATGCCACAGAGAGCAGAGAGAGCATCAACCTTTTGTAATTTCTATTTATATATCTTATTGCATTCTTTTTTTGAATAGTCTATATATCTTACTGCATTCTAAAATAGAACAGAGGTCTAAATTAATTTTCTTACCAATATACCACAAATTTGTTCCAATTTTACATCATTTTAATATTTGAAGTATTTCTACCTTTTATAAACTTCATAGATGTGACGAATCATTATTGACATTAATGGTAATCAAGACATTTTCAAATATAAAATCCCATGCCATATAAACGGTAAATACACATTAATTTTTTTTGGTTCCCCTCGGTTTTTTAGGACTTTGCCCTAATTAATCTGGACCGACCGTGTCGCACACCTGATTTTGATGGATGATTCTTTCAACAAGAATCTTCTGCATACATAATACCTCGAATTTAAGACTTGCTTCAAATGATACCAAGTTGTTTATCACTTGGACCAATATGTTAATTTTTTTTTACGAATCTTAATTTCAATCTTAGCTAGTGGGAAGAGAGGAAGAGGGAAAAAACTATAGAGAGGAAAAATAGTGCTTTTAGTAGGTCTATAGCTCAACGCGATAATTTAGTTTGATAGTATAATACATTTTTTCGGTTTATGTGGTTTCTTTTTTAGTAGTTTTATGATTAACTTCTTCTTGAGTTACGTATTTTTATCGTTTAGTTTAGGTGTAAGTCAAAAAGTACCTTCAATGTTTGACTAAATAGTTATTTTGGCCCTTATTCTTTTTTGGAGTAATTTAACTCTCAATGTTTTATTTTGGGTCAAAATGGCCCTTCTACGGATGAAAATTGTTAGAAAATAGACAATAAACAGTTTGAAATGACTTGATAGAATGATAAGTCAGCAAAACTTTTTTATATAATTTTATAAAATTATATTTTGAGCTGATGTAACGTTTTTTTTTCAAGTCAACGCATTTGACTATACGATAGTGCTATGTCATTGTAAATTGTCATATAGGTTTGTCGCGCCATTTCAAGTCATTTATTGTCGGTTAACTGACAGTTTTCTTTCACAAAGAGGTTATTTTAACTTAAAATTAAACATTGAGGCTTAAATTGCTACAAAAAAAAAAGAATATGAACCAAAATGACTATTCAATCAAACGTTTGGGGTATTTTTTGGCTTTATACCTTTAGTTTATTATTTGAAAACATTAAATATTACATTATGCATAAAACCATTATGTATAACAAAAATATGAGTTTATTAAATTAAATATATGTTTAATATTAAATATAGTAAATCCAAGTACTGCACAAATAAAAAAATTAACAATACGAAATAAATATTCATATATTTGAATATATTGTTACTTATATATTCATTCAATTGCAACAGCAAAAAGAAAATAAGGTAAATGTCACTATTCGTCACTAAATTATTCTTGCTTTTCTATTTTGGTCACTAAATTATTATCTTGTACAAAATCATCATTAACATTACTTTCCTTTCCTATTTTGATCACTAAACTATTTTGTCTTGAAGGCCAAAACAGAAAAACTATAAACTAATGGAGATGTTTACCCAAGAAAATAAATGGCTAAAAAATTTCATAACCATTGGGTTAACTCGAGCTAAATCGGGCTAGTTCGGCCCTAGTTGATAGAATATTGTGGGTCAGGTCGACACTTCGGTTAAATTATTTTATTAATATTATATTATGTATAATATTCGAGTTCAATTTTTGCCCTCTACTTTGGGACCTTGGGTATTATTAGTCGTTATTTTTTAAAAATTTAAAAATTTGATCCTGACTCAAACGGTTAAATCTGATATAGTTAAATTTTATTATTAATTTCTATATTATGTATAAATTGTAGATTGAATTACTATCATTCGATTTAATTTCTAGTTTAATTACTTTTAATGACATGTCAAATTTGGAAATAATGAAATTAAACTCCAACCTCTTCTTTTATAACCTAATTCGTCTAAAAAATAAATAAATTGAGTTTTTCATAATTTTGTCTAGGGATATGCCCCTAAAAATTTGAAATTCTTATATGATTTAAAAATTTTCAATATATTTTTTATTAAAAATCTATTTTCGCCTCCGTAAATTTATAAGTTCGTCCCTCCTAAAATTTTATAGGTTCGCTCTCTAGCATAAAATTCTGCGTCTGCACTCGTTCCGTTCTAACTTCTCCGCTCACTATAACTAAATTAGAGAAATTAATTCACTCCCAATGATCATGTGTTTTCCATTTGTTTTTTTTATGCTTCCTTGCGAACATTGCACATGGACCAAACAATTTTCTAGTGCAAAGTGCATGCATGCAAGTTGGGATTGAATTTGACAGTACGTAGTTCAAAATTTTCCATGTTTGCAATTTGTCAAACCCTTTATAATAATAATAATAATACAACTAGATAATGTCGAAATAAATTTTAGCATAATCACCAACGAGATTGGTCCAAATTGTAAGCAGTTTGGTATCGCTTAAGTATGTCTTGAGTTTGAAGCTTTGTGTATACAGAAAATCTTTGCTGGGAGACTTACCCACCAAAGCCAGATGTACGACGCGGGTCAGTTAAGATTAATCAGAGCAAAGCTATGAGGAACCGAGAAGACAACCAAAATTTTTTAGAGTGGTAAAGACATTTTGTCCTTAACAATTACAAAAAGGGTTCTCACAATCTACTATCAATTCAGTAATCCACTAGTTGTCGAACAATATCATAATTAAATGGGGAGTTTAAAAATATATGCTGTAATTTTCATATAAATACTTGAATTAGGCTTATCCTGAAAAAACAAGAAGAAAGGAAGATATAATGTAGTCGAGTGTTTTTTTGGGGACAAATCCTACTTTCAATCCTAATCCTCTCTAAAAGGAAGGGGAAGAGAGAACTTTAAGAGAAAGGAAGGGGTGTTCTTAGTGAGTCTAAAACTCATCACTTAAAAAAATACGATGAAACAAAGATGAGCAGCTTGGCCAACTGACCAAATGTGCAATGTAGTCGAGTTTGTCATAGTTAAAATGATAAAATTATTATAATTCAAATCATATATCAAGGTTTTGAGCCCTGTTTCATGTCTTCTCCCTAGATTTGTAATAGGATCGAACGTTCAAAAGACTGCCAATTAAATCTTCCCCCTTGGGGCTTGTGATTAACCAAATTATAGGTAACAACCAATGGAGGCTTTTTCTCAAGGTCCTAGCCTTGTACGTGCAAACCATGCTTATGGATATAGGCATATAGCTTTGTTTAAATTGACATAGGAACATATAAAATTGTCTTAAAACAATACTTAATTGCAGAATCTGGTTGTCTGGGGAGATAAAAACAACATAATCATGACAACATACCAATAATTATCCAAGTCAAACTCAAAGCTGTTAGAACCAAATCATAAACTAATATGAAACATAAATCTAGGATCTATCATGTCAAATCATCAAGAATAATAAAATATTAGATGCAGAAGCGTACCTGAATTGATCGATAGAAAAACCTTGAATACTTTGATGAAGATCGCCTAAAAGGTGGTTGTGATCTTCCAAGAAGATAAGTTATCTCTTGACGTAAAACTCTCGGACGGGGAATGAGAGAAAAACAAGTTAACGTATTTCTTGGGGACCACTACCTCTTTATATAGTTGGTTATTAAATCAACTATTAAATATTTATAACCCTGCCCCTCATTGAATTATAAATATATCTTAGGGCATCTACACTTTTATTTCCATGACACTTTAATACCTATGACACGCCTAACATAATTGGTCACTTAATTTTGTGTCATTCTTTATAATAGCATCATACATTTTACATATGTGCCCACAATTGCGGATTTTAATCCAACAATCTCCCACTTGGGCAACATATGTTTCCTGATAAATGTACAACCTTATGAGCTCAGAATTTGCTATTATATAATAGGTATTCTATAACAATCTCGTCCATCAACTATACCCATATAGGATCAAAGCAGCCTTTGTCGTATAAACCATGACTAGATCCATCAATGGTTATATATACAAATATAGTCAAATGACATAGATCAATCATGGATGCGTAGCATGGAAAATTACATGAAATGTAAACCGTACATGTCTATTTTCAACTGGTCCTCCTAAACCTTAGTGAGATCAAACTTTACTGAATTCAGAGTGTGCATAAACCATAAGAACTTTATTTCTGCAGAAAATAATCTTAAAATATCCTTAAACCGAAGTAACCGAAATTGTCTCTAAATCGAATGAGCATTTTTCAAAATTACAAGCTCCCACTAAAATTGAATATCCTTAATAACATTACACCCACATGAGTAGTGTGCTCATGAAAGATCTAGGGTGACATTTTTTTAATAAGCGCACAATTATGGAGTTTATACCAACATGCTTTATAGACACACCACCACTCTAAATTTTCTTTAACAACTAGGAACTTAATATTTATATGCTTCAAATTTGAAGTGTTCCTATTGTTTATAGAATAAATGAATGCATATTTATTGTCACAAACTAACTAAAGTGGTCTTTCTATTCAATCTATAATTAGCAGCTCATGTGACAAAATTCTTTTGCATCAATATTCTATTAGAATCGAAGTCTGTAAATCTGATGATCTCTAACTTACCAAAACTTCGATATGTGAGCATGTAATTTTTTGTTCTCTAAAGATATCTCACTACTAGCTGTTATCCAATGGTTCATACTAGATTTGCTTAAATATATGTCTAGCATTCCAACAATGTATGCAATATCCAAACGCGTACATATTTGAACACAAATTAGATTCTCAATAGCTTATGCATATGAAATCATTTATATTTTCTAAATTTCAAGGTTACTTTTAGGGCATTGAGTAAGACAAAATTTGTCTTCTTTAACAATATGAGTATCACTTAGTTTACTCCCACTGAACTTGTAGTATATACGATTGTCAACCAAATTTATTTCAAAACCGAATGAGATAATCAATATAAAATTTATAATTTCATTAATGACAATCCTACTTAAGCTCATAGATGGATTTCTTTAATTTACATATTATTGATATTGTATCATAAGACACAACTCCATGATTGTACCATATAAATAGTTTTTTCAATGTCGCCGAAAAACAAGCTTAACATCCATCTTATGTAGCTTAAAATTAAAATGGCAACAAGCACCATGATTATCTTGAAAGAGTCTTTCAATGAAACTTGAGAGAAAGTCTCCACAAAATCAATGTCTTCTTTTAGAGTATATCCTTTAGATACAAGACGTGTCTTATACTTATCCACATTACCATTTCCATCCCTATTGGCTTTAAATATTCATTTACAACCAATTGGTTTGCACCTTAAGGTAATGAGACAAGTTCTTAAACTTTATTGAATGACATCAATCCACTTTTGAGAGTTAGAACTTTTTATGGTTTGATGAAAAATAAGTAGGTCATTTTCTATCATTTCATTGTTATCTTATTTTCTTGAAGAAATACAATATAATAATCCGGAATAGTATTTTATCTTCCTCTCGTGGACCTCTTTAATGACACTTGTTTTTTAAGGTTGTTGTGTTTTTTCTTCTAAAATAATTACCTTATCTTGAATGAGAGTTGTTCAACATTGTTTTGTTCAGGTGCTTGATTTACTTCTTGATTAATGATAGGTGTGAAAACCGAAACATCGTCAAAAGTGAGTGTAGGAATTAAATTATAATTTAATCCCTCCTCAATAGCAATGTATCTAACCTTATTTCTCTCTCCAAACTCAACATCCTAAAAATATTATAAATCTCTCCTTAAAATAATCATAATTGTGGGATCATAAAATTTACTGCCCATGGATCACCCAAAATAACTGAAGTAGTTGCTCACTTTTAAGTTTAATTTCTTCATAACTTATTTACAAAAGAATCAACCATTTGTAACTTATTGGTGTTTCTTTTGAGTATGACCCTTAGCAACTTTATTTTAATATTTTCTTTTATTGCCCTTATTCTTAGAGACACTAACTAAATGAGCACTAACCAAATAAGTATTTTTACACTTATAATGCTTCAACTTTTCTTCCTCTTTAGCACAATGAGAAATGAGCTCAGTTATAATATATTTCTCCTTTTGACAATTGTAACTTGAATAAGTTAAACTGTATAGGAAGCGGTGCCAAAATCATAAGAACAAGCAATTGTTAGAAAGTTCGATCTTATGTTCCTTAAGTTTTGAAGCAATATTAAACATTTTCATAATGTACTCTCTCACATTTCATTGACCCTTATATTTCATAGACATCAAAGAATGCATAAGTGATATCATCTTAACCTTAATGTTTTGGGTAAAATATTTCTTAATTTCGTCAAAGAAACCCTTAGTATGAGTAATCTCTTTTAGATTTTTTATTCCTAAAGACTTAAAGAATGTTGTTCTTTATGATCATTAGACTCGTGCAATTTGAACGATCTTACCCTAAAATTTTTTTGGGGGTGTTTACCGTAGTAAGAGGTGCAAGTTATTCTTCCCTTAGTGCAAAGTCTATGTTCATACAACCAAATACTATATGTAAGTGTCTTTTCTATTCCTTGAAATTAGTTTCACTAAACATGAGTGTAGAATGTATTTAACTGATATTGTGACAAAAAGATAAATTACCTAAATATAGAACAAAAATAAGTAAATAAAATAAAAACAAGCTCACTTAAATATTCATAAATAAACAAATAAATTCAAAATAATGGCTAGTTCCCCTCAAGATACCGAGCACAATATTAATATCAAGTCTTTGGACAATAATATTAACTGTAAGCGGTACTCTTGTTGTAGCAATCAAACATTGACAATAAACTATGTCAAACAATAGATTAATCGTTAGACTAACGTATTGCTGACATAAAATACCTTATAATTGTCACACATTTATTGTCACAGTTGTCGTTGTAATTCTGCCAAATATTAACTTTCCTTTGGTCCAATTAATAAATACATGAATTACAAAAACACATAATCATCTTAATATTTTAAATAAACTAATATACACAAAAGCGGTCACTTTGGTGACATTATGTTTCAATTAGTTCATTAAAATATTAGACATCCGAAGCCAAAATATGAATTTATTTGTTTCAAAATATTTATCTTAATTTTATCTTTCAATCAAATTAAAAGATAACCAAAATAATAATAAATTTGAATAAAGGTAAACCTCATATCAAGATACCGAACACTTCATTAATATTTTATCTTTGGACAAAACATTAACTTGCAAGTGATATCTTGGTACAGTAATCAAACATTGATAATAATAACATGTCAAACAGAAATCTTCATTTAGGCCGATTTATTGCTCACATATACATATAAAATTGAATAATTATCACATGTTTATTACCATAGTTGCACATGTAATAATGTTAATTATTAACCTTCCTTTGGGCCGATTAATACTAACATAATCCGACTTACATGCATAAAATCTTCTATATTTTAAAATAAAATAATTTACACAATAGAGGTCACTTTGGTGACTTAATGTTTTAATTAATTTATCTCAAACTATATACTATAAATATACCAATATCCAAATTAAAATTTTCTAACAGTCAAAACTGAAAATTTCGATAGCACTTAAGTTTTCGAAATAACCCAAAATAAGGTTATCTAAATGGAGCTATCAGGAATTGAAAAACCAAAATCTTTAACTGTTTCTCAAAAAATTCCTTAAATATGCATTTAATCCTTAATTTCATAAATCACAAAAATGACTTCAAAATAATCAATAATTAATCAAAAATCGAAATTAGAGTATCATATTAATAAATTAAATTAATATAATAATCACATGAAACTTTAATATATCCATAATAATCAAAATTAAAAATTTTGATCAAACTGATTCAAATATAAATTCCATAAGATCAATGGCATTACGACAAATAACAATATACCCAAAATTTATCCAAAGTCAAACCGAAATCATGCAATTAATAGCATACTTTTAGAAATCATGAATACAATTGCAATTTGCAATTGATAAAATTAATTAATCGCAAGTTATAAATTAAACTATAGTGTTTGTAATCATGTGAATACCAAAATCCTAAATATAATACATATGATCTCAACTCCAACAGAATATATATTCTATAAATCGTTCATAATTTCAAAGAAACAAACAAAAGTTACAAAACTGTTTGGGACTAAAACTGAATTAAAATAAATAAATAAATATGGACTAAACCGGATGAATTGACAACATAAAGAATTAAGGGTGTCATTAACCCATTCCTTAAAAGAGACGCACATGTTCCTTATTTTTTTTTAAAAAAATTCACAATTGCTTAGTAAAAACTGGACGGCTTTAACCCAAATATATGTATATACATTACGGTTCACAAGGAGGGTTATCGACTTATCTCAGTATAAATTTAAATAGGGTTAATGATCTAATAACTGTAATCAAGAATTTAAGGGGAAATAGATTAATCCTAAACCCTAAAATTAAAATTATGGAAAACATTAAAATCCTTAAGTATTCAAAATGAATCAATCGAGAAAAAAATATTAAATAATTTTTAATGATTCAACATGACGAAACACTGATATCACTTGTTAGAATCAAATCATAAACTAAAACAATAAAATACTAGATATAGAAGCGTACCTGAATTGATATATAGAAAAATCTTGAATACTTTGATGAAGATTGCCTAAAAGGTAGTTGTGATCTTTCAAAAAGATATTGTCTATTGACGTAAAACTTTCTGACGGGAAAGGAGGGAAAAATAAATTAACCTATTTTTTGAGGACCATTACCTCTTTATATATTTGATTATTAAATCAACTATTAAATATTTATAACTTTGTCCCTCATTGAATTATAAATATATATTATGGTATTTATATTTTTATTTAATGACACTTTAATATCTATGACACGCCTAACATAATTGGTCACTTAATTTTATATTATATTTTATAATAAGATCATATATTTTACATATATGCTCACAGTTACAGATTTTAATCCAACAAAAGCTGCTACTGCATAATTGTATTGCTTCTTCTTGTTTCTAAATCCTCTCCTTTTTCGCCATTAATTTAAGACACAAGGTTGGTGAATTGGTTATGTCTTTAATTATTTAGCGAACTGCTTGTCAATTTGCCTACTCATTCATTCCCACATCACCAATAAATGAGCCATGTGAAGCTAACTTATATATCTGTCAGAAATGTAGGAAATTGGATTCAGCTGCACGAGCTTTTTGACAGGAGTTGGATTGAATTAACCATTTGGCAGACCATGCTTGGTCATCTCAGCTTTCAATGTTTTAGAAACTGCAAATGTCAACTCTGGCAGAGAGTTGACACTTAATTACCAGAGTTGACCACGACGTGACTCTCGAATATAATGGTAACAAATGCCCTTTTCACTCAATCGTGCGAAACTGGAGATTTAGGATCCGATCAATAGGGATTACTGAACGAACGCTAGACTATAAACTTCCGTTTGGGCAGAAATTGGTGAAATTCCTCAAATGTTGTTCTTTATATTTTCACAAATGTGACATAGATTATTTTTAAAAATATAATATTTGTTACTGTATTTTTAAAGTAGGAATACTTTGAATCTAACTTTAAACAGTAATTTATTTTTTCATTATAAATATATTCCTTTATCACAGGCAAAAAATGAAGACGATAAATATGTATTCTATTTTTAAACAGTGACTTCCATAGTTGGTTGCCACTTAGACGACGCTATATTTTTTTACTGTTTAAAGATGGTTTGTATAAAATTGTCTTTAAATTTATTGTAACATATACAATATTTGTGTAAAAAAATTTACTTGTGTCATATTTCTGCGAAAAAAGCCAACAATATTTATACAAAGCTTCTAGTAGAAATTAGATTTTTCAATTTTTGCAGTTAGTTGTGTTTGGCATTAAAGCATGATTCTAAACTTTCGTTCAATGTGTTTGACATGATATTTCGACACTTCAACAGTTGTTTGAGAAGCATTTACGAATGAAATAGAACTAGAATTCCATATAAAACCACAGCACGGATGTTCGATCTTTCAGGTGATGAGAGGCTTATATGTGCCGAGCAAATTGTATTCAAGAAAAAGCGTTGTTTTGTAACACTAAAAAATGGGTATTTTTGTTGCTTAAAAACCTGTCTAAAATAGAAGAAACAAATTATAGTAATTGGTCCAAGTGATAAACAGTTTAATATTATTTAAATAAGTCTTAAGTTATATATATATAATTTTCGGTGAAAAACTAGTCAATTAAAATAAGGTATACGTTGCGAGTCGTTTCAAGTTAATCGAAATAAAAAATCGAAAGGACAAAACATATATTATGTATAGCCCAAACGTGATGTGTTCGCAAAGCAAGAAAGGTCCAAAACCAAAAGAAAAAGGCGACTTTTGTATGGTATGATCAAATAAACTTACTTTCTTACGTTTTCAAAGAGAATTATCTATCAATACCCAAATGTCATCCCAATTTACACTCTTTAAGCAGTAAAAAATTCTAACATTGATAGGAAAGATTAACAAAATTTTTGCTATTTTGCATGCATTCCCCTACAAAAGAACTGGCCTTTGCTCGTCCAGTGAGTTGCTGCAGCAGCCATTGCTTGCACCTTTGTTTTCTGTTTTCCCAACGAACAAAACAATAAATTACGGCTGAAAAACTTACTCCCCTAAAAATTTCTTCAGGACTTCAACGCTTGGTTCCACCTGTTAGAGTAAAAACAGAATAGAGAGAATGACAGAATGAGTTAATAGAAGAGAGGCGACACTCTCACAAGTTTTATTAATTGACCCGTAATATCTCAATAGAAACCGGGTAGTATTTATACAAGTTGAGTGAGTCAGTATAATAGCAGTAAACTAACTACCTCTGCTGACTCAGCACAACTGACTCTAACTTTTACAACCAACTATTGACAACTACCTAGTCTATACTCATAACATTCACCTTGCTTCTATCTTCAAGATCCTACTCATCTTCATTTGCTTGTAACCCTGCAACCAAAGAACAAGAAAACAACAACAAGAAAAAGAAAACAATTCTTACTCGTACCTTAGGCAACATCCGGGAAAAACTCCTGTCGTTGGCAGAACAGCAAGTTTTTGTCGAAACCGAGTGAATAACGGGGCTGAGAGAGGTTTTGTCATAACATCAGCCACTTGTTCATATGCAGGAACCTCATTAACAGAAAGTTTTCCTGCAGCAACCTTCTCACTAACAAAATATAAATCAAGCTCAACATGTTTAATCTTGGAATGCATGATAGGATTAGCTGAAACAGCAACTGCACTAGAGTTGTCACACCACAAGGTTGGCGTACCATCAGAAACAACATGTAACTCTTGTAGCAAAGATAAGAGTCAGAGAATCTCAGAAGTAGCACACGCAACAGCTCGGTACTCAGCCTCAGCTGTAGAACGGGAGACAACTGTTTGCTTCTTCGATCCCTAGGAAACAGGGTTTCCCCCCAAAAATAGACAGAACCCTGTGGTCGACCGACGATCATCTAAATCTGAGCCCCAATTAACATCGGCAAATGCTGTGATATCCATTCGAGAAGCAGCAGTAAACTTCAAGCCATAATCAATGGTACCTTGAAGATATCGTAAGATTCTTTTAACTGCTTGAAAGTGTGTATCTAAAGGGTCTTGCATAAACTGACACACTCTATTAACCGCTATCTCAGGCCTCGTAATTACTATATATTGTAGAGCGCCTACAATACTGCGATACTCAGTTGTATTGTCAATAGGGCTACCAACAGCAGTAGAGGGATGTAAACTTGTGACCATTGGAGTTGGCAAACCTTTAGCATTCTCTAAGCCACTCCTTTTTAATAAATCTCGTATATACTTTTTCTGACTGAGAACTAGACCATCAGAAACATATTCAACCTCAATCCCTAAAAAGAATTTCAACACTCCCAAATCCTTAAGAGAAAAACTATTGTTCAAACCTTCAATTACCCTTTGAACCTCATTTTCATCACAACCAATGACTATGATATCGTCAACATAAACAAGAAGATAGACTATTTTATCATTCAACAGTCGAACAAATAAAGAAGAATCTGATTTGGACAAACTAAAACCTGCAGATAAAAGATACTCTTGCAGCTTCTCAAACCAAGCTCGTGGAGCTTGTTTCAACCCATAGATAGCTTTATTGAGTTTGCATACTAACCTCCTTTTATCACCCTGTTCATACCCAGGGGGCTGAGTCGTGTATACCTCCTCGGCCAAGTCTCCGTTCAAGAAGGCGTTGTTAACGTCGACCTGTCGTAAGACCCACTTTCTTGTCACTGCAACAGAGAGAATAGTCCTGACTGTTGTAGGCTTAACAACCGGACTAAACGTCTCATGATAATCATATCCTGCTTGTTGAAGATATCCTTTCGCAACAAGACGGGCTTTGTGCCGAGAAATGGAACCATCAGCATTACGTTTCACTTTAAAAATCCACTTGCAATTCACGGCTTGCCTGTTAGGAAGTAACTCAACAATCGTCCAGGTATTGTTTCTGACAAGAGCATCGTATTCATCCTGAGCGGCTTGTCTCCACTGCGCACTCTGTATCGCTTCACGAATAGTCTGTGGTTCAACAACATCAAGCGGATGAGGTGAAACACTCATATTAAAAACCTTGGGTTTTTGAATCCCGTTCTTCCCCCTGGTGAACATCGGATGAGAGTTTACCACCGGAGGATGTAGCCCAGCAGCAAGAGATTCACGCGAGCCATTGTCTTCTGGGATCGAAGAAACAGAATCATCATCCAAATTAGAGGAAGGAACCCCTAAATCCGACTGCGCTCCAAAACTCTCCAAATTTCGATGACCTAGGTTAGAGGAAGAGGGAAAAGGGTCGATTGGGATCTCATTGAACTCTTGCTCACGTGCAATATGAGTATCAAAACTATGGGTCGAGCCCAGTACATCATCAGAGCCCACTGTACCGTGTGGTTCCTCGGAACAAACCCGACCAAGATCAATAGCCCGTGGGACCCATGGAGACACTACCGGTTTACAACTCGTATGAACTGGAGCCGGGTCTAAATCTATAGAATGAACCAGTGTAACAGCCCCATGAACCGGTTTTGAGCCCACTTGCTATTGGGAACTTGGACCATGGAAAGCTCTATAATTCCTGGATATGCATCATTCGACCTTGAATACTGACTAAGTAAAACAGGTGAGACCAAAACTAAAGGAAAACCTACTGTATCACAAGCAGGACTTGGAGATGCACCATTGTTACAACCCGAGCTACCTTGAAGATTAGCCATGGGAAAAAGAGTTTCATCGAAAATATGTCGAGAAATTATAATTTTGCCAGCACTGTCAAGACATTTGTAACCCTTATGCCGTGGACTATACCCCAGAAAAATACATTGCTGAGTTCGAAACTCCAATTTATGTTGATTAAACGGTCTAGTTAACGGAAAACACGCACATCCAAACGTCTGAAAGAAACCATAATCCGGTTTTTGTTTATGTAGAATCTCATGCGGAGACTTTCCATGTAAAACAGATGTTGGTAATCTGTTTATTAAAAACACAGCCGTAGTAAAAGCATGACTCCAATATTCTAATGACAATCCAGCCTGAGCTAACAGAGTTAAACCCATATCGACGATATGCTGATGCTTCCTCTCAGCCTTGCCGTTTTGTTCAGAAGTATAAGGACATGAGACACGATGTTGCACACCATGCTCAACCAACCATTCGACAGACCCTTATACTCATTACCCCCATCAGTTTGCAAGACCTTAACCTTGCATTCAAATTGAAATTTAATCATCTTATAAAGTTCACAAAACACTGAAAAACATCAGACTTGCGTTTGATCAAATACAGCCAAGTGAAATGACTATAAGCATCTATGAAAGTCACATAGTAATAAAACCCATCGAACTCCACATGTGCAGCCCCCATACATCCGAAACAATTAATTGGAAAGTAGTATCATATTCAGTATTAGACAAAACAAATGGAAGCTTATGTGCCTTGTCATGCATACAAGAAGAACATACAGCAGGCAACTTATTGTCACTCACATGAATATTACAAGAATGCAAAATTGATCTAAGAACAGGTAAGGAGGGATGACCGAGACGCTTATGCCACACCTCCAACGGCAAAGCAGCCTTGGAAACATTGTACGTCTGAGCAGACAACTTATTCGTAGCATCAGGAAACACACACCGGTCAACAACATCAACAGAATGCAGCTCATAAAGCCCCTCAGGAGTGAGCTTCCCTTCCAGTAGAGGCATCTTGGTCTGTGCATCCTTAACAAAACAACGGTGAGAATGGAACTCAAAAAACACACCATTATCATGAGCAAACTGAGATACAGACATCAAATTCTTTTTAATGTCTGGTGCACATAATAAATTGTTCAAACTTAAAGACCTATACCCATTCGACAAGGTACCACAACCAACATGAGTAATCCTGACTTCACTTCCATTACCCACAAGAATAGAATTCATACCTGAATACACCACTTCAGACTAAAGATTGTTCCTATCATTGGTTATATGATGAGTAGCACCCGAGTCAAGGTACCACACAACTTCCCTAGGCCCAGTTGCACCAGTTACACCAGAATAAACCGAAGAAGATTGAGCAGAGGGAAGCGTAGGGGATGGAACCAAACTCGAACCAGTATGCGGAGAAAATCCTGGACTAGAACCAGACGAGACTGGAACAAAGGGAACAACATAAGGAGCAGGATAAACACCGGATGATCCATTAGAAAACACATGTGAGTAAGCTTGAACAGGAGTATGAGAAAATCCCTGAGCTGAAGCATCTGATCTCTGACCAAAGTTGGAGTGATTCAGATTGGTGTAGCCTCCTCTAGTGTTATTAAAACCAGTCGCAAAGCCAGAGTAATTATGATCAAACCTGTGAAAACACTTATGAACCAGGTGACCATATTTCCCACATAACTGAAATTGAGGTCGATTAGAACCATATCGACCTCTACCTCTTCCTCGAAAAGGATTATTACCTCTCTGTCCTCTTGCAAAATAAGCCTGATGTGAGAATTGATCTCCACTGAAATCACCTTTGTCACCAGAATCTTCTGACTTAGGAGTATGAGTCACAACATTAGCCTGAACAGAAAAACCATATGACAGAAACTCCTGCCTAGCTTCAAAATCAAAAAGCATCTCAGAAACACTCTCAAGAGACTGAGGTTCACGAGAAGGAACAGCAATCACAGACTCGAACTCAGCTGTTAAGCCAATAAGAATAACACTGACTTGTTCCTGTTCTATAATAGTATTTCCTGAGGCACTCGGAGTATCACATATGAGCTTAATCTTGGCAAGATAATCACTAACCGAGAGTCCTCTCTGCTTCTGAGAATGAAGACTATGGCGAAGAGAGGAGACTTTAACAATGGACCTGGCACCAAAACGTCTGGCCAGAGCATTCCAAATTGCTTGAGCAGTGGTAAGGCCTGTGAGATGAGGCAACACATCGACACTTATCGTAGAAAGCAGCTAAGAGGCAAGGAGTCTATCTTGCTTCAGATACGCTATAACAGTTCCAGATTCATCTGTGACAGTTTTCTTTGGAACCTTGTGATCTGAAAGAAAAGGCATCAAACCATACCCTTCTACAATTAGCAACACTTGATGCTTCCAAAGAACATAACTACTCTCACTCAATTTTACAGTATCCAGCTTGGGTATCTGTTGTACAGTGTAAATACTCGAGGAAGACATGAGAGAAGACGGAATCGAACTAGAACTCGCAGGAGAATCAACAGCCATAACTTCACAAACAGAAAAAATCAAGTGAGACAAAACGTCGAACACTATATGTGCACGTCAAGATACACACCAAGAATCACGAAAATATGCAGTACGAATCAAGAAATCACATAGAATAACCAACACACCAGGGAACAGATCCACAAAACCAAGAATCTGAGTACACAAAGAAGACGACAACGATGACTCAAATACGACAAACACATCAGAGAGACACAAATTCCTGTTCTAAAGAGTTATCAACGAATCACTAATCTGCTCGTCAACAAAAAACATGAAACAGACATCCTAACGATTCAAAACGATACTCTTAAAAAATGAATCGGGAAATTGATGTATTGATTGAAAACCATATGAGGACATAAATCTTACCAAGACCAAGCCAGACTCACCGCTATTTCAACAGAAAATCCTGACGACTGAATCTGGACAATGATTATTGAGTCACCGGCTTCAACCGACAACCGTAGTCTGCAATTCGCACCATCTTCAGCAGCAAAAAAAACCATCAACACAACGAAACGGCACCCAGAAAAATAGCGACTGATATCATGTTAGAGAAAAAACAGAATAGAGAGAATGACAGAATGAGTTAATAGAAGAGAGGCGACACTCTCACAAGTTTTATTAATTGACCCGTAATATCTCAATAGAGACCGGGTAGTATTTATACAAGTTGAGTGAGTCAGTATAATAGCAGTAAACTAACTACCTCTCCTAACTGCCTCTGCTGACTCAGCACAACTGACTCTAACTTTAACAACCAACTATTGACAACTATCTAGTCTATACTCATAACACCACCATTTCCCTCCTCCAAACATCCGGCGAATATGATTTGTTTTTCTTCTTCATCATTATTACCGCTCGAAACGCCGCCGTGGCGTCGATTCTGGTAAGGTCTCACCCCGCTGCCCGTAGCTTCATGATCTTCTCTATCTGTCTCTTGGCCAATCGACATGTGTTGTCTTTAATATCTCTCACGGCTTCCTCGTACGCCTCCCTTCTCGCAGTGTCGGAGCCTAACGGCGGAACTAATCTGTTTTCTACGGTTTCCCATGGAGGGTACTAGCTGAAGTATTTGTTGAATTTGGCAACTCCGATTGCTTTTCTTAACCCGACACGGACACCTTCTTTTGCCGGGTCCTAAAACCGAGCCAACTCTTCCAACATCCCCGAGTCCAGCATTTCGTCCACTCGTTCGCATAAGTAGTCCCGGAGCACCGACCAGGCCACGTCAACCCAAATGAAACAACAGTCGTACCTCAACACGTGACTCACTGAGCCCGACCCGGCAGCAAACACGTCCGCCTCGGGGTCAAAGGTGTCCACAAGGAGAGAATGGATGAATGAGTTGGACCCACCAACGACAACCGGCAGATCCCCACGAGAAGCAATCTTGGCTACGACGAAAGCCGCCGTCGAACGGTACTGCGACGGTGCCACGTCGGCGTCGTTGGAGTCGAAGTCCCCCAGCAGGAAGTGTCGAACCCCTTTCCTCTCGTTTGGAGGGATTTTGTTCGTCGCTATATCTAACCCGTTGTAAAGCTGTATTTTATCGGAGTTTATGATTTGAGAGCGAGGAAAATGGGAGGACAAGTCGATTGAGAGACGGGACTTTCCGGCCCCGGTGGCGCCCATAATAACAACGAGCTTGGTCTTGGTCTGATTGGAGTGGCGGTGGTGGGTGGCGGAGGAGTTCATCCGGGGCCACCTGGGTCGGCGGAGGAGAGGAAGAGGGGGTGAAAAGAAGAGGAGAAAATGGGTTTCATGAAGAAGAAGAAGAAGAAGAGGGTGGGAAAGGGTACCGATGAGCAGGGAATTGACATATACGGAAGCCACTTCTTCTGTGTGTGCCTCTCCTGCTAGTGCTAGTACAAGTGTTGTTTTTGGCTTCACACAATAACAACAGAGAGAAACAGGAACAAAAACAGAAATGGAAAGATGTTTTGCATATTCTTCTTTTTCTTCTTCAGCGATTATGCCTAAGGAGCGTCCTTCTCTCTCGCAGTCTGGGTTTCATCGTCTATCATCTTTCTTTTCAACCATCATCTTTCATTTCGGTTGATCGAGGCATCTCTCTCTCTCTCTCTCTCTCTCTCTGTGTGTGTGTGTGCGCGAAAGAAATATGTATTTTTTTTTATATAGTTTATGATTGAATCGGAACTAGAAACAAAAGGGGATTTGAGATTGGTAGTAGACTGGTAGCGATGATGAATATATATGAGAGTTTTTTTTTTTTTTTATCAAGGATGAATATATATGAGGCTGTAACTTGTAAAGCTGGAAATGATTATAAAAAATGAAATTTTGAGCAGTTCAAGTGCTAACAATCAAGCAGGGTTGCAAATCCTTACTCTTCTCCTCCCTATACCGATTTATTTGACCCGAGGCTTAAAATTGACTCAACCCAATGATCCATTTTGATTCGAATTTGAAATAAACTAAACTGAAATAAATTCTATTTTAGTTGAACTAAAATAGACCTGAATTAATTTTTAATCAAACTGAATAGATCTGAACAAAATTTATCCAAACCGAAAATAACTCGAAATAAAAAATATATATTAAAAGACGTAAAGAAAGATTCGATGAAAATTGCCGCACAATTCACCAAAAAACTAAATATATTGACTTTATAAAGTTATATGGTAGTGTAAAAGGCTGACTCGACCTGAAAATCTGATTAAAATTAGCCGATTTCCTATTGACTTGACTCGATATTATCCGAACTGAAATGACACGATTCTCGAACCGAATCATCATATACTCAAATTTAGCCCGAACCAAATATAGTCAGGCTCAAAATAACCTGAACCAAAAACAAACCAAATGACGAAAGGGTCCTGGGAAAATATAAAACAATAATTCATTAACTATACTTAAAGTTTCCTATTCAAACAAAATATATTTAAAGTTTTATATACGATACATAACTCTAAAGTGTTTTCTTGACAACTTTTTTTTATGGCTTTAACACTCAAATAAGTATTCTCATTATATTTTCTTAAGATAGTGACTAAATTATATTTTAGGCTAATAAATATTTAGCGTTTCATTATGTGATTCATTTAATTTTTTTTGTAACAGACGTTGTTTTTTTCGTTATTTAATGAAATTTAAACACGTGGCATGTATTGCCATTTTATGAAATTAAAATTCAAAAAATAGAAAAATGATGTAATAAAATATATTAATTAACCAAGCAATCTTCAATTTCTCTAAAAAAACCTCAACCCTAACCTTAAGTCCTTAAATTCTTCTATTACGACCATCGATTCAACCACCACCAGCCACCCTTATCTTCATCGAACCTTGTCTATCGAAAGTCTTATAATCTCGTCGTAAAAAATTGACGAATGAACCACCGATTTTACCGTCGACAAACACCAACAATAAAAAAAGAGGTCGATTGGGTTCCGATCGATGACTAGAGGGTGGAGAATGTCGAATGGTGAGGTACCTGACACTTGGGGTGGTGGACGGTGAACCACCGATATGTGAGGATGCCGGACGGTGAGGGAGATATGATTTAGGGTTTGATTGAAAATAATTTAATTTTTAAAAATTTTCAAAGATATTCAGATTTCTAAAGAAATTTAAAATTTTATAAAATAAAAGACAGGCCATGTGTCATATTTTGATTGAATAACGAAATTTTTTTAACAGTCGTTAATAGAAAAACCTTAAATAGATTACGGAATGAAATATTAGGTACATATTTGGCAAAAAATAATTTAAACATTTAACTAAAAAATGTATAGTTTAAGCACCTATTTGACGGTTAAGCATTTTTTTATTTTTATTCTTTGCTAAAACATGCATCAATAGTTAAATGCTTCTTCTTTGCGTGTGAAATAAATAGAATCTTTTTTACTTGAAGATGAATGCTCATTTTTATACTCGCATAATATTCTTCTCATTTCATCTCGACTTTTTTCAAATGAGAAACCATATAGGAAAAGATTATATGAATTATAATATTTTGATACGTATATATATTTTTTATAATAAAATTTTTAATCTATCCGATAAATATATACGTATTAGATTTTGAAACCATTAACTATTTTCTTTTGGTTACATTAACCGATTAATTACTTTTTTGTTACCTAAAAACCAATAACTTTAATTCATTGCACCAACATGCATATCGGATTTGTAAAAAAAAAATCATGCATAAAGTATGAAATATTCTCTAAATGAATTAACATTAATTTATAAATAAATTAATAAAATATTTATTTATTAGTAAATTAATAATTTCGATAAAATAATAATTATTTTAATTTAAAAATATTGTTTTATGGTGGTTTTACTGGAAGATGCATTATTAGTCAATCAAGTGGGGGTATATTGGATTCCAAGATTGGTACAAATCACTTTGTTGTGGTTCCAAAAGAGTTATGATCAGTCCAACAAGGCCTCACACCCAAAGGTGAACTGGATGGGTTCCTAGGGAAATTCGGTGCACAATATAGTCGGCCACCCTATCTTTTAGTTTAATCATTAGTATTTAATTAATTTATTCATTCATTAATTTAAATCAGATACTGTAGAGACCCATTACAAAAACGATTTTTCCAACCTAATTGTTCTATTCCTAAAATATCTGAATTTAAACCATTAATCTTGCTGAAAAAATTCGATATTCTATTTTCTCACCTCACTAGACTAATTGATTCTCGGTAGTAGACCACCTATTTTGATTCCATGTAAATGTCCTCAAATCTCACATTCCATTACATGCTACACCTCTTTAATGTTGTGCACAATAGTTCAGTTGCTGCTTTCCTCTCGTGATCCCTGTTCATTGTAGTATTGACCATGGATTCATTGTCTTGGCCTCTTGGGTCATTATTGGGTGGAGGAACTAACTTCAAACTTAAAAGGCCCAACATGTGACTGAGCTCATTAAAACCCAAAATGTTTATTCTCTTTTAGTTTAATTATTTATTTATTTTATATTATTCTTTACAAAAAAATATTTATTATATTAGCAGTGAAATTTTTGTATAAGTAATTTTTTGATAAATTTTAAATATAATTTTAACCTTACTTAGAGAAGAAAAGAAAAAAAGAAAGATTTTAGGAGAAAAAGGAAAATAATTTTAGTGGGTCTAGAACAGTAAAACCTATGACTTAAATAAATATGATAGAATAAAGATGAACAATTTGACCAACCGGTCAAATATGTTTATTCAAAAGTGAATTAAATCTAGAAATTTTCAAAAATAACTTATAATTTATAGTTTAAAAGTTTAAAATTTATGATTAAAATTCTAAATCTAGGGTTTAAAATATATAAAACAGTAAATTTGAGAATTCAAACTTAATCAACGTTATCCAAAAATTCAAAACGGACCAATAGATCTCCACCTTTTATACAAATCTATCCACACTTAGTTTAAAACGTAAATAAATAAATACAAGGGGAGCGGCCATAATTCATAATCAAATCAAAACCCAGTGGCGTAGGCATAATTCCCGCACTCCATCACTGTTCATTTGACCCAAACCCAATCCAAGATCATGCCGACTACGAACCAAAACCCTAAAACTTGGAAACGAAAACCATCAAGTAACACGTGTCCAAAATCAAAATCACACGGATGTTCGCTTTCCATCCACAGACTACAGTTCCATAGCAAGTTTGGTTCGGTAATTGGTTCGTAAGAATATGTTGGTCCCCTGATATTTCTTCAGATTCTAATATATTAATATTACCCTTGATATTTTTCGCGGCAGGCAGGCACCGCCTTCGTGATTTTATATAAAAAAACATTTAATTAATTAATTTAAATTTTAATATGAATAAATAAACCAACAATAAGTTGGTTTAATCAACTGAGTTGTTATAAATGATATACAATTTGATATTGTTTAAGTTTTAAATTTAAAATTTTTGTATACAAAAAATTCATACTAAAAAATTTAACTACTAAAAAAATGGTCTACTACAACGCAAGTCAATGCTAATTAGTCAAGTAAAATTCTAGGGAACCAAAAAAATAACCGATTAATATATGAGACATTAAATCTTTTAAATAAGGTCAAATATTTAAATTCATATTAAACAAAAATAAATATGACAGCCCAGCCAGACCAGATTGCAGAGAATTAGTTGCTTTGCAGGTGTTTGCTCCCCCATGCCTTTTCCTTTTCTTATTTTTTTATTTATTAAATAATTAAATTAATTCTATCTTTCTCTTTTCTATTCTTAGCCCTCAATTCCCACACGACTTTTCCTTTCATTTATTTTAATTTTTTTAAAAAATCGATTTTGTGTGATTCTCTTGCCTCTTGTATAAATCACACCGGACCTCTCCTTTCGTGTCCTTCTTTGTACCTTCGCCTATTTCTCTCAGATCCATCTACTCCAGGAATTTCAGAGGCGCTGTACAGTTCAAAGCTAAGGTAAATTAGTCTCTCTTCGTCTCTATTAGCTCTCTGTTGATCTTTCTGGAAGATCTATGGCGTTCCTATTTTTTCATCTCTGAATCGTGTGTTCCTTGATCTGGATCGTATCGTGTGTTTACCGGAATCTAAGTTTAGAAAATCGATGCTTGATTTTTGTTTTTGTTTTTTGCTTCACTTTTGCTAAGCCTAGGTAGATCTGCGAAGAAATTAAATATCGCGATATTTAAATTTGTTTTGTTTTGCTGTATGTGAGTAGATCTGTGGATTTAGAGCTGCTTTTAGTGATTTTAACCTTGGAAGGGAGTTTCTACAGTTATATCATGGTTTCTATTTTAGGAAGAAAATTTATTAAGCATGTTTTTGTTTAACAGGTAAAATAATTGTTTATAGTTAATTTTAAAAAACCGGTGAAGGGTAGAAGATGAAGCAGTTTGCGATCCAACAACACGCGATTGGAAGCAGCCGTGAGGAGATGCGAAGCTCCATTCCGATGTCAGTTATGGTTGCGGATCGGGGAGAGACCATGGTCTGCCCGAAACCACGTCGTTTGGGTTTCTTAAACTCCTCCTTCAACGATCACCCTGTTATGCCCCTTAGATGGCAACTGAGGTAATTTCTAACTCTTGCTATGCTCTTCAATCCTCTCTCGTTTTTTCAATTTTTCCTTCGTAAAGCAAAGAAATGACATTTGTTTGATGATTTTCAGTCATCAAGGGGAGCTTTGTGATTCAAAACCAGGAAGTGATGTTTTGGATATGATTCTCACAAAGGTATGATTCTTCACCTAATTTTATTTATATTCCTAAATTATGTTCAACTTATTTACAAGTAGAAATTATAATGGTCTTAATTGTAGACACCGGTAAATCACCCTTTAAATTATAGAGGAAACTGAAGTTGTTGCACATGGGGGGACCATTTGAAAACCCTTTAGTGCCTTGTACTAGAAAAACAGGTTGTCGCCCATGTGCCGGCTAACCAGATGAACAGAGTTTAGTTATTAGAACTTATGGTTTTGTACATCGTTTCTTATAAAATTCATATGGCTATTGGATTTGGAATATAAACAGGATGTATCGTCGCCGCCCCCATTTTTTTGTGGGTCGCCGCCGAGCAGAGCAGCTAACCCATTAACCCAGGATGCTCGATTCGGGGATGAGAAGATCACCTCCCCATTTTCACCGCTGTCTCCGATCCCTCCTCCTTTGGGCTTGTCCTCGTCGTCTCCATCGTCCGGTTCAAGGCAAGGGAGCTGTGTTCGGGCAAATTTTGGTAACAAACCAGCGGTGAGAGTTGAGGGGTTTGACTGCCTTGACAGGGATAGCCGAAATTGCAGCATCCCTGCACTGGCTTAGAACCCATTTCAATTCATAAAAGAGTACATAGGTAACAAGAAGAGAAGCGTTTTTTCAAAATACCAGTTTTAAAAAGAGTGGAATTTTGGAGTCCTCGTGGAAAGGAAATCCTTCAATGTAAATATTTTTGGAGGGCTCTTTGCATGTAATGAAATGCAAGTAAATGAGTTTCTTGGACAAAATAAGAACATAGGTGCTGTTTAGGTGTAGTGTTGGGTCTGTAGGAAGCATCTTGCAAGATGGAAGATGGTTTGAGGTGTCAGTAGCCATTTTGTGTTGTTTTTTGTTTTGTAATTAAAGTGTCAGGTCAGAAAGTAGTATTTTTCATCTTAGTATCGAGTTTCCGAGCTGCTGCAATTATGGAGGAAAAAATGTACAAATCAAACCTTGTAATTGAGTCATTTAATTAGACATTCGACAATGTATATATCTTATGGGTTTTTCTCTGTGGTTGCACTTCAACGTCATTATATAATGAATCTGGTGCCGTTTGACATTATGATAACTGCAATTATTATATATGCAATAATGTGTTTATGAAAAATTTACGATGATTCTATGTGTTATATGAAAAATTTACAATCGTAATAGTAATCGTGTAATGCGATTAAAAACGTGGCTGTAATCACATTCAAATTTCTTGTCTGTTGAGCTCTTTTGATGATGTAAGTTGGTCTTTTAATTCGGTAAGAAACTTGAGGAAGAATACCAGTTTTGAGCATTTAATTATCCATCATAAATAAAAGAGTTAATATTTAAAATGTAGGTCTATTTTCTAAGTGAAGCTGACCTTTTCGAACTCTTTGACGAGCTCTTGGATCCATTCGTGATATTTGACCAACTTCGGGTCTCTGGTTTCCCACTCCCCGCGCAATTGGTAAATGACTAGGGACGAATCTCCGAACACTCGAAGTTCCTTAACCTTTCTTTCGATGGCTGAGTTAAGTCCCATGATGCAAGCTTCGTATTGGCTATATTGTTTGTGGAAGAATTCCAATCTCTTTGGTGAAAGGGTAATAGACGTCCTCGGGTGAAATTAGCACCGCCCTATCCCATGTCCGAGGGCGTTGGAGGCTCCATCAAGTAAAGTTTCCATGACATATCATCTCAAATCTCTTCTTCGGTTGTAATGCACATCAAGTCTTCGTCGGGAAACTAAAGTTCAATGTCTCATAGTCATCCGAAGCACGACTAGCCAGAAAATGCTACACGGCGCTCCCTTTCTGACTTTCGATTAACATATACGATGTCGAATTCGGATAATAGCATCCGCCATCGAGCCATCCTTCCCGTTAGTGTTGGCGCTTCCATTAAGAAACTTTTTAATGGGTCTAGCTTGGATATCAACCAGGTAGTATGGTACAACATGTCTCATTCGAGCCGCTTGGTAGCCCAAACTAGAGCACAACACAGCCTTCAGATTTGGCGGGTATCATGTTTTCGCAATCATTGAATTTCCGCTTAGGTAATAGATGGCTTGCTCTTTTTTTCTTGACTCATCGTGTTGCCCCAAAGACACATCCCATTGAATTCTCAAGACCGTTAAGTAGAGAATTAGTGGTCGACTGTCATCGTGCGACTAAAATTGGAGCATTTGTCGTACTTTTTGATCTTTTCTAGGGCTTTTTGACATTCTTCATCCCACACGCCAGATTATTCTTTCTAAGAAGTCCAAGACCGGGTCGCATTGATTGGTTAATTGGGAAATGAAACGAGAGATATAATTCACCTCCCAGAAACCGCGGACTTCCTTTTTTTGCGTGCGGGGTGGTGAAAGGTCTGGATGGCTTTCACTTTATCGGGATCAATCTCAATCCTCTTCTCGCTTACTACGAACCCTAGGAGTTTTCGGAAATAACGGCGAAGGTACACTTGGCGTGATTGAGCCTCGGTTGGTACTTCCGTAGTCTTTGGAATAGTTTTCTCAAGTTTCAGAGGTGCTCTTCTTCCATTCGGGATTTGGCAATCATGTCATCCACGTATACTTCTATTTCTTTGTGCATCATGTCATGGAAAAGAGTCACCATTGCTCTTTGGTATGTTGCCCTGCGTTCTTTAGCCCAAACGGCATTACTTGATAACAAAAAGTGCCCCACATGGTTATGAATGTGGTTTTCTCCATGTCGTTAGGATCCATCTTTATCTGGTTGTACCCGAGAAGCCGTCCATAAAGGAAAACCATGAATGTCTGCGGTGTTGTCAACCAGCGTGTCAATATGTGGCAAAGGTAAGTTGTCTTTAGGGCTAGCTTGTTCGTTGAGATCCCTATAATCTACACACATACGAACTTTCCGTCTTTCTTTGGTACTGGTACAATGTTTGCAACCCATTCGGGGTATTTGGCTACCTCCAAGAATCCAAAGATCAAATTGCTTTTTCACTTCTTCTCGGATCTTTAACAACATATCCGCCTCATTCTCCGAAGTTTTTCTGCATCTTGGTTTGCACCGATTTTGTTGGCAATTTGTGCACCACTATGTCGGTGTTCAATCCCGGCATATCTTGATAAGTCCAGCGAAGAAATCCTTGAATTCTCGAAGTATGGCTATCGGTTCATGCTTGGTTTTTGGAAATAGTCGTTCCTATTTTTATTTCTTTTTCGCTTCTTCAGTCCCCAAGTTGACGATTTTGTTTCTTCTTGGTGGGGCATAATCATGTCTTTCTTCGTTGTCCACCATTCTCTTTAACTCTTCCGGGACCTCATTTTTTTTCATCATATCCTTCCTCAATTTCCTCCGAGACCTCGGGGCATTTGAAATTTACTCGAGATTGATCCGGTATCATTCATATCATCAATCATGAGCGACTGCATTAAACGAGAATAAATTGTATTGGGAAAAAAGATGGCTTTACATGAAGGGAATGAATATGAAGAATGCATGAATGGAATAAATGAGACTTTGGTCATTTTTAAGAAAGTGGGGATATTTTCATTTCAATCAAAAAGTTAACATAGGTGCCCCATACAAGAGATCCCCATTGTTTATGGGCAAAAACAAAAGGTTGATTCGAGCATTACTACGATCCATTCCTAAAAACTACGGGTAGATCAATGCAGCTCCGGTTATCGAGTGTTTCCCGGGATGGCAAGGGCGGATGTTGGTCAACAATTTCTTTGCCATGGTCCTTTTCGGCTACCATGTTGATGTACATCCCTTCAAATGATTCTCCGAGTACTTCCTCCTCGTTAAGTTCATCATTTTTCTTCATTGCCTCTCCAATATCTTGACTGGCTGGTAGAACCCCCTCGAGGAGACAAAAGTGGCTTTCAAACTAGGAAAGGGTATCGGTCTCCATGGAATGTCTTCTCCTTTAGATCTGGCTTTTCTTTGTTCTTTCTTCCTCTTATATTCCTCTTTCTTCTGTTGGACACTTGGTTGGTAACCCAGCCCGAAACGATCCTTCTTGGTTGTCATATTCTTGGGTCTCAGGTTTCCTTGTAATTTCTTCCCCAACCCTTTTCCTATTTTGGCTCCTCGGCCCAGAGTTTCTGCGACAGTCATCTTGGTACAATTAGATAACCTGGGGTAGGGGATCCGGTTTCCCTCTGAAACGAATGTGGCATTTACTAGTTCTAATGCTCGGAACGAGCATTCTGCAGCATCTTCATCATTTTGAATGTAAGGGGTGTCTGATGTCACGGAAGCAACAAATTCATGCTCTGCCTCTACTGTGACCAATTTGCCTTCAACTACAAATTTTAATTTCTGATGCAATGATGATGGGACAACTCCTGCGGAGTGGATCCATGGTCTTTGTTGCGTATGATAAGTGCTACGCAATTGTGCAAGTATACACGTCGCAAGTAATAAAGTGATATGAGTATCGAGTATCGTCTCCACAGGGATTGGTTTGGGCCACTTTGCTTAAGTTATCTTTGAAAATAAAAACACAATTAAAGGATTATAGGAGTTTAACTAATAACTAAACTAGAAAGCAATAAAAAAAAAAGAAAAGATGAGATCGAATGAGAGAGAGATAGGCCAGGTTATCGTGAGTTGAGGTGTGATAGCCTATTGGATCGTCTTGGTAAAAGAGTGCACGGGCAACTCGGTTGCCGTGGCAACTTACACAACGGGTTGCCTTGGCAACTAATCGATGGTTGCCTGGGCAACTAGTTGGGCAACTACTTGGGCGTCGGACAGCAACTTCAAGGTTCGGCAGAGCGTTCTTCAATGGTTTCTTCTTATCCCTAAGTCGAAACTCTAGCTACTTGTGCATGCCTTGATAATACATCCTGCGTGAATCAAGGGTGAACAACAACCAATCTTGCGCTCCTCTTAGCCGTTGAAATCCTTAACTTATTCCTAAGCCGGATTAATCTTCACCTTCAATAGATCGAATAAAGACCATACTCATTCGTTTCTTGAATCTAACTCTCCCGATATTAGATAAATAGATGAAGTTACGAGATCCTCTCTCAATTCACTCGCAAACAAGAATAAAAGCCAAGAATGAGTAAACCTTGAATAGAAAAGTGCAAACTCTTATTACCTAAACAAAATCCAATTGTTTCTCACAACAACAAAAAAACACAATAACCCCAACCGATCAAGTTAGTTCATGGTTGGGTTCAAAAGATATACAAAGAATAATCCCCAAACCATGAATCTAATGGAAGCAAAGAAGAAGAAGAAGTCGAAATTTCCCCTAATGCTCTCTTGTCGAAATTTCTCTATTTTTCTCTATGGATTGTCGAAATCTCCTTGCTATTTATAGGGCTAGGCCAAAGTCCTTCTTTGAGGAGGAGTTTGAGTTGGAATTAAATTATCTTTAAAGAATATAATTCTTTATTATAATTTTATTCCTATTAGAACTTCTCCTATCTTCTTGGAATTTAATTCTTCTTTAATCTCTGCATGGAAATCAAATTCCTTTGGGTTTGGGCTTTGTTTCACGTTATCTTGGGCTTGTCTAGTCATCAATTTCGACATCCCTATTGCATCTTCTCTTTGTCGACAATTGCCATGGCAACTGGCTCGGCGTCTCCTTCATGCATTGCCCTGGCAACTAGCTCGGCATATCCTTCATGCATTGCCCAGGCAACTAGCTCGGCATTGCTTTGGCAAGTGATCCTGCACATACACACACAAAAACACACCAAAACAACATCTTTTCCACAAAAATCACCAAGTTATGTAATCAAGCTCAACAGTGGAAAGAAACATGAATTAATGCATGAATAACTAATTATGCAACTAATATGAGCTTAAGTCTAACAATAATATGAGTAAAAAGGGTAATAAAAATAGTACTTTTGAACACTTATCACGCCCCCAAACTCGAACTATTGCTTGTCCTCAAGCAATGCAAACTAACAATTACCGCCAAGACTTTAATCATCAAAGACATGCTTCAAACTTGAATTCAAACCTCGGAACCGTGTCACAAAGTATGATCACCTTTTAATTTTTTTCGGATAGCACAAAAATTACCCGGAACCAAACTATAGTGCTCGTGACAATGTGTGTGCGTAGTTGTGAACAAGTTGATTTTCAAGATTCTATGTGAACAATAGGCTTTTATCAATTTAATTATCGGGGCATTTGTTTTTTATTTTCACTAGAGCCAATTTGGGCACCTCTAGCAAAGTAAGCTATTTCTCATTTTATTTTAGTCGACTAGAGCCAATTTGGGCACCTCTAGCGATTCTTTAATGTGCATTAACTACTAGAGCGAGTTTGGGCACCTCTAGCAAGAAAATTCATTTACTACTAGAGCAGTTTTGGGCACCTCTAGCAAGAAATTAACTTTTAATTTTTAATTTTAAATTTACCCTAATTTTAAGCAACCTAAATTCACTAAGTTTCTTTCAATCAACAAGCCACAACCGTGTAAAAGAAAAAAAAATCCGCATCATAGTAAAATTCTAAGTTCTTTTCATGCAATCCTAAAATTAAAGGTTCTTTCAATTAAGTGCGGTGGCAAAAATTCATCATTGGATATTCAACAAGTCTTAAGCAATTAAATCCAATTAAAGGCATGACAAGTAACATATGCAACCTATATGTGATTGCTAAAGATGAATGCAACTAAACAAGAAACTAACTAGAAACCAACACCCCCCCCAAACTCGAGAGAAGCATTGTCCTCAATGCACGTAAAAGTGAAACAAAATTTAAAAGAAACTAAATGAAATGAGTTAGTCAGAGAGGTCGTCACCTCGAGTGATGAGTTTCCTTCGTGCCGTTTGCTTGATTCAATTTTTCGATCGGTGGTTGAATGCTTGTGGCTGGTACCGCGTGAATAGCATTGCTTTGGTTTGATCCATGTTTGCCGAGGCAGGTTCACTTGCATGTGCATCAGTAGTTACCGAAGCCATTGTTGTTGCCTGGGCATCGCCAGTTTCTGTTGTGGTTGCTGTGGCGAGTAGTCGGCAGTAAATTTCCTTATCATGCTGAAAATGTTTTGGGTTTAATGATAGATGGGGCCTCTGAAAACTTTAAAAGTTTTACGTTCAAGTCCTACGGGGCTGATATTTATATCGTTGTTATGTTGAATTTATTAGCTTGTGGGTGTAAAAAGTCCTTGTATTTTGAAAAAATTATTAAACCTTGAACGTATTTTGCACCTAATTAAGTCTTTGAACTAAAAAATTTAATCAATTAAGTTTTTGAACCAAAAAATTGAATTAATTCAGCTCTTTGATCAATTTTGACCATTAAACCTGAATAGTTTTTTGATCCATTGTTGCAGTGCGTCGTGTCACAGTGTTTCCACTTGATATTTTTAATTTTTTTTAAATATTTTAAAAATTCTAAAATTTATAAAAAAATATTTTTGAAAAAAAATTGTAAATGCAACATGATAGAACTGTAGCGTATTATGTGCCGATAATATCTGAAGAAAAAATTGTCAAGATTTAGTGGTCAAAATTGGTCAAAGGGCTTAATTGATTAAATTTTATGGTTCAAAGCCTTAATTAATTAAATTTTTTAGTTTAAGGGCTTAATTAAGTGTAAAAAAAATTCAAGGACTTCTTACACCGTTAAGCAGGATGTATTTTATTTTGATAATAGGATGTCATAATTGATTAGCATTAATCTTACTTTTTAACATTAAATATACATTACTTTGATCAATATGCTAACTTGGAAAGGTTAACTTATTTGACTTTGGTTAATGTAATAATTAATATTATTTATATTAGCTTGAAACTAATCTTAGTTTTGGTATAGTAAAACTAAATTTTAAGTAGTTCCAAGTAAGATTCCATCATACGATCTCCCCCTGTTTGTTCATTGTATGTACATTCATCTGGTTGCAAATGGGAATAGTTAAATGCTCTTCCCAAGGACTTGGTATTTGAATCTGATATATTGCCGGTATATTCTTCTGTGAAAATTTATCTTGCGTATCTTCCCATTCTCGATGATTATAATAAAAATCGAGTGGTGGCTCGATGAGAGGTCTTGCATGAATTCTACGATGGTTGGATTCAGAGTAGTTTTGAACATGTGTAACAATAGAGACAATACATTACTCAAAAAAAAAAAATTAAGTTAAATGTTTACAAAGAAAAATAAGGTTAATTATAGGCTAACGGTAAAGAACATGAGAAAAACAAAATGATTAGACGACTAAAACATTAATAGTCTTAAGTGTTTAATGGTTAGATGACCAAAACGTTTGGAGTGTCAAAAGTATAGCGACTATAATAAAAATATCTTTTTATAATCAAAATATTATGTTCATGCTCAACACTAAAAAAATAAAGCCTAAATATTAATTGTAATTTTTAAATTTTAAATCATAAATTTTAAACTCTAAATTATAAACTTTATATCAAAATTCTAAATCCTAAACATCGTTTTTTTTAGTGTTGAACAAGAATATGGACACTAAAAAGGCAAAGAACATGTTCATAATTAGACATGGTAAACTTGACTTGAGACATAATATAGACCCAAACATGATGGTTTAAACGTGATACGAATCAGAACTAAAATCGAACTGAACGAAAATCGACCCGAATTTAGTTAAATTGAAAATCAACATGAATTGAAATTAACCGAAACTGAAAGCAACTCGAACTAAAAACCAACTCAAACCAAAAGTAACCCGAATTTAATTTGCTCAAACATGTATGTTTTATTCTGATTTTGTATTATATTATTAATTAACAACTACTTTTAGTAATAGGTTAATGATTTAATATCATTTTCTCCTTTAAAAGATTAATTTATATATTGACTCAAATTAAAAGCTGACGTATCCGATATTGATATGACCCGATATAAATCAACTAAAAAAATCAATTAATTTGATATTGTCCGACCCAAAAAATTTAATTCAACCTGATCTGAAATAATATAGACTTAATTCGACTATAATCTAACATAAACTGAAAGTAACCCGACCCGATTGCCTCCTCATAACTGTGTTCATTGGACTTTGTCACCCTTTAGAGTAATGTGTCCAAAATGGTTGAAAACCCAAAGTGGGTCGGCCTTCATGTTCCAGTCTCTTAAGTTTGACGCAGTACTCTGTATGTAATTGACACGGAGTCTTAAATGACTGCATGGGTTGAATCAATATTGGTAGCCTAATTCGTTGCTCCATAAACCAATTCCGCTGAGAATATTGGGTTGGATGCTTTACTAAGTTCAGAAGTTTCCACAAAACCAATTCCATGAGTTTCTTTTCTAGAACCAACCAACTAGTTTCATATTTCTTACCTGTCTGTGTCTTTGAATCTTTAATCACAACTAAATTCGACGAACGGGGTCGCCATTTTAACAACGGTCCAGATGGCTGGTATTCCGGGGTAGATCTTGTCAGTTTATCTGCATTTTTTTCAAGTATTTAAACAAAAGACAAGAGAGTGACACGTGATTTAATGATATAATCACACAAATTCCCCACCGCCTTGTCCAAAAGCTTTGTACACACTCGGCCACCTTTTCTCCTCTTGGTTCACATCCCTTCACCTATATATAACTAATTGTCTTCTTCCCCGTTTCATTACATCGTTTTTTCTGTGCAAGAGGAAAGATCATGAAGAGACAAGGGAGTCAAATGGAGGCCATGGGTCGTGAAGATCGTCGGAAGAAGAGCAAGATAGCTGTGGAAACCAAGGAGGAGGGGGAAGGAGAAGCTGCGGCGGCGGCGCTGTGTGGGCTGCTGCAGAGTTTGGAGTGGTACTGGGAGGAATGGCAGTGGTTGAGAGGTGCGGCGGAGGCAGACGAGCAGATGCCGTGGGCTTCGGTGTGGTCGCCTCTGTGGGATATGGATTATGTCGACAAGGCGTACGGTGCATTGTTCGGAGATGTTGCTTGGGATGATGATATTTGGGACCTGAAGACTGTCATGGTCATACCCCAGCAATAAGACAAAAAACCGGCCAGACGGACAGAGTCGAGCAATGTTTTAATTTCAAATTTGGTTTTAGAATATGCTAATACTTGGGCTTAGAAACAGTGTAAGCTGTAGCTGTTCCTAAGCTTTGATTAAGATAGCTATTTTCTGGGATACAAAGTAATTAGTAGGTGGTTCATCAAAAAATGATTAGGCTGCAGTATTGGAAGTAGTGAGACAGAACTAATGCCTGCCTTAAGAAAACAGGGCTAGAGGCTAATTGTTCTTTTATAAGGATGTTGCTGTTATAATTATTTTGGATAATTGAATTTTATTACCCAAAGAGTAGAACCGTCGCTTCAAATTAGTTGGTTGTAGTTTGTACAAACAACGACAACTGATCAAAGAATAAAACAATATACTCCTATACATGGATTATGGATATCCTAATTGCTGCACAACTGTATATTAATTACTTCAGCTCTATTAATCGACTTCTTTAACAATCTAATGCTTCCTGTAACGATGCAAAATGTTTGAATCAGAATCTCATGAACAATCATACAAAGTAAAGAAAAGCACTCCAAACAAACCTCAAAAGGTTACATTAAGCACACCAAACGAAAAAGCAGCACTAAAAAGGTATCAATATGCGTCAAATAAGCATTGTCCTGCTGAATGTGTAATATGGCATATGTATGTCCATGTTATTTTGTAGGTGTCCAGTAAACGATAATTTTTATATAATGTCTAAATTATCAAACTCCTAATTAGAGGTAATGCTAGTTTATATAAATTCGCACATGTTAATTATTTGTTTTCTTACGAACTGTTCGAAAAAAAAGTATTCATACCGTTCATGTTATTTTTTTGTTGTTGGAAAAAGTAGCGTTCATGTTATTTTTGTTTAGTTATATTTTAACTATTTTACCATGCTTTGTTTAACTTCCTTTCATATTTTGTATTGTTTTATCTAACTCGATTTTAAATCTAAATTTATTTACTTCGAATTTATACTATAACATATAGATACACACCACATTATTAATTTTGTGGCTCAAATTTTAAACAAAAATCTCATCTAATTTAAGCAATAAAATAACATAAGCAAAAAAGAAAAGAGAGTCTACTTGTTTTATTATCAAACTCACAACCCAAATAGAGAGGTGAACTTCTACACACCACCCTACCAAACATGTTTCATATTGTGTTATTTTTAAAATTATAATTTACTACATTATTTAAAATAAAAATAAAAAGACCCATAAATTTAAAGCCAAGGTAACATCAAATACACTATTTCATTATTAAAATAAAAGTTTTAATTCGATATATTAATAATGATATTTTCTTCTTTATAATCGATTTTAATTTAACGTCATATGTATCATTCCTTAATATTTAAATTAAGGACATGCGACGATGAATTAATATCATTTATGAAGAAAAAAAATTCATCATCAATATATCAAATAACTATTCTCAAAAACAAAGACTAAAATACAACTCAACTGATCATAACATAGATTACTCTGAACCGTTGAAATCAAGCAGCTTTGTAAATTTCCATAACCCAATGATTATAAGCACGGCAAACGACCTTCAAAGAAGAGAAACCAGCTTGTTTTGCCAATGCTTCGAACTCTTGTTCGGTCCTCTCTTTCGCACCGGGAAGAATTTGAGACAAGGCAACGTCTCGTTGAAAAATTGTCTTCGTTATAATGTCTGTGTCCGGAACTTCTGATATTATAGATTCAACCGATACAATCTTTCCATTCTCCGGCAATGCCTCATAACATACTTTCAATAACTTCAAGCACCGATCATCGCCCCAATCGTGAAGCATCGACTGAGAAAACACAAAATCATACATTAACCTTCATTAATAATTAATATATATGATATTAGAGTACAAACGTATCTATTTTATGATCAATGTTCGAAGTTTGTAACTGGATTTAAATATATCTAATTTTAAACCCATTTTTGTCATGATAGAAAAATTTACTAACCTTCATGAAAATAACTTCGGCTTTAGGTACTTCTGTAAACATATCTCCTGCCAAGTGCTCCACTCCTAAAAAGGTCACGAAGAAGATGATATATGATTATTAATTTCATCCGTTAAAATCTAATCAGAATATGTATAAAGAGAGAGTTAGGATTCACTTATACAGTGTACAATTTTTTAAATTTTATACATTTTTTTAGATCGTTGAATGAGAAAATGAATGACTGAGATTAACTCCTTACTTTTTTTTCAAGTGATAATCTTTACATATTTTACTGTTAATCTCAACCATTCGTTTCTCCCGTCTAACGATCCAAAAAACGTGTAAAATTTAGATAGTTTTATATTGTGTAATTGGATCCTATCCCATATATATGGGTTAGAATTATATGATACAATGTAAAATTTAAGAGTTTTATACATTTTTTAGATCTTGAATTAGTAAAAATCATTATCTAAGATTAATAGTAAGTAATTAAAAGATTTTTACTAGAAAAAAAATCATCTTTGATTTAAGAGTTTTAATTTTCATCATTAAAATTAATTAATCCAATAATTTAAAAAACGTATATTAACTTTTAAATTTTAAAATGTATGAATAGATCTTAATCTCTCTATATAACTTATTAGGCTATTATATATGTATAAATTTATGATCAAAATTATCTTCATCTCCTTTTATCCTTTAAAACCTTTTCATTTTTTATTTTTTTAATTTCAGTCGTCAATTTATGCTTATATAATGGTTTGAGATCAGTGTAAAACTAAAATAATTTATATTATATAATATTACCTGGGCAGGGGACAGCATCTTTGATGACTTGGGGCAGGTCAAAATTAATACCCTTAATCTGTGGGTACTTTGAAACAATGAGCTTAAGATTTGTACCAACTCCACCTCCCACATCGACCACTTGGTTTACACCCTCAAACCCTTTGTAAGTCTCGAGGACTCGGTTCATGATTAAGTCGGTGTAAACCGACATGGCTCGGTTGAACGTCTTCGACATGTCGTCGTCGGTCGCCAGCAGCTCGAACATGTGCTTCCCGAATGCTCTTATACTCGAGAACCCTCCCTCCAATGTCACATCTTTCAAGAATTTCCTGTAAAAATAACAAATATTTTGATAAAAAATTTAAATAATGGTATATTACCGTAATTATAACAGCAAAGATATCGTTCTAAACTGTTAATACGAAAAATAATATTCGGCAATTACCACAATAAAATTAATTATATTTATAACCGTCATAAAATATCGTGTCCGAAAACTCATCCATCTGAAGATAAGTTAAGAAGAGTATTCACCAGCATTCGACGATGTATTTTTCCAGGAAGACGCGTTGCAATGGAGCGAAGGTGATTTTCTCGTCTTGAAGGAAGTATTTTCCGACCGGTGCGAGGCCGTACGATCTCTGGGTCTTCCCGTCTTCGCCGGTGATCTGCTCGCATGTTAAGATGGAGTGAGTCGTCAGGAGTCTGAGAATCCGATCGACGGTGGAAGCGGCGTCTGGGTTCTTGGTGGGAAGCTGAGACGCTATCAGGGCAGCCGACAGCTTACCGGAGGGAGTGTCGGCTTTGGATATGATCTCTAACAAGCCGAGATCGATGGCGACTTTCAGCGTGAAAGGTAGTGCTGAAATGCTAGCCAAATGCATGGCTTGTAAGACGTCGGCTTCGTCGTGATTTGATGAGCTGATCTGCAGTGAATCCATGGCGGTTTTGGATGTCTTAGAGAAGATGAAGTTAGTTTACTAAGTATTCAAAACAACACTTATCGCTCACACTTAATTTTTCCGACACCGAATCCCTATTTTATAGGTAAAATGGCAAAAACGGTCAACAGTCAGGGTAATAAACTATAGTAAAAAAATGGAGGTTATTTGGGGTATTAGGCGGCCTATTGTAATACGACTTGCATTAGTAAGTCAACTAACTTTATGTTTGAACGAAATTAGAATTAAATATCAGAAATGATTAAGTTAATATTGAAAATTTATAGACTTATATAATATTTAATTTCAGAAATGATTAATTTTACGTTGGATGGGGTTTAAATTAATAAGAAACATTGAACCAAGAAATATTAAGAAGGGTAGACCATCTCATTGTATATGTAATACCGTCTTTGTTTATGGTATAATGTTAAGAAACCTTTGTTAAAATGAAGTTTTGATTGATATTAAGTTGGAGAATTTTTAATGGGAAAATATTTTATGTACTAATATTTTTTTCACAAGCAGGTTCAATTTAGAGTTTAAAAATTAGTATAGAGTTTACAGTTAGAATTTAAGAGATGTAATGTTGTTTTAACTTTATGATTTTGTCTCCTAACTTTTAAGAAGTTTTATAGAACATCTCCACCGAAGAGGGCAAGGTTCTTAGATTATGTTGTACTTGTTATAACTAACCTCGGATATCAAGTCGTTGCGTATAGTTAACCCGATTGATTTAGATGGAGAACTACAAATCAATTTAAGGGTTTGAGGATTTGGAGGACCGAATTGTAGAGCTTGACAAAGTTAATGACTCTATTGATAAAAAGGATGAAGTTGGAAGCTAAATGGGTTTGGGAGGAATCGATCTCATTCATGCCCAATAACGCCACCAATTCACCAATCTATCCAATTGGTCCTCCAACTTCATCAACTTTGTCAATTTAGTTTTTAAAGTTTTCAAATCGTTCAATTGGATCCTTGTAGCTCTCTTGACAAATAAATTGGGGTGAACCACACATAATGACTCGACACTCAAAGTATGACACGGTATGTACAACACAATCTACGAACCACACTCTACTCAATCGAGGTGCTTCCATGATTCACTTAAGGGTCAAATGATTAGATCTCAAGAATAAAATAATACCAGACAGCTTAGAAATACAATATCCTTCAATTGTTAAAAATTACAATTGATCGTGCAATCGAAAAATTCCTCGACATATACAAAAAAATAATTAATCAGAATAATGATATAATAATTACCGAATAACAAGTAGTTATCCATCAAACCCATCATATTAACGATAAATGATTTACATTGAAATCAAGTTCCGGTTGATATTAGATAGTGGATAAACTATCTCAGTGACCACCGAACTAATTGGGATACTTATTTTGACTACCAAACTATTGAAATCGTCAATCAAACCACCAAAATTATTAAATTGACCTATTTTGACCACTGCAGTTAAAAAAATAACGGAAAGGTAGCGGAAGGATGATGTGGCAGTTAACAAAAATTTATAAAGTTACACATTTGGTCCCTGTTATTTACCTATGATATCAATTTGATCCTAATTTTAATTTAATTAAATAAAATTAGTCAGCCAATCAAATAATGACACATGTCATCATCTAGTTGGGTAAATTTACTCAAATTTTAATTTATTTTAATTAATATTTAATATATTTTCCCTTCCCCACCTGGTTAAAGGAAAATTAACAAATTTAGAAAAATAGCTCTAGGGAGATTTAAACTTGGGAATGTGGGTTTTAGACCCACACCTTTACCACTACATCAAACCTCTTTCAATGACATGAATCGCACCATTTAATATATATATGTTATAATGCAATAAATGTTAGGGAAAAAAAAGTAAATATGGTTAAAAGGGGATTCGAACCTAGATCACTTGAGATGTGTATAATCACACAAATATTCAATTTAATTTAAATATGAAAATTTATAAATATTTGGTTTAAAAAATATTTTATTTAAAAGAAAAGAAATTTGATTTAAAATATATTCGAATATTTTAAATAAATCGAATTTATTTTCTTTTAAATCGAATATTTAATAATTTTCATATTTAAATTAAATCGAATGTTTGTGTGATTATACACATCCCAAGTGATCTAGGTTCGAATCCCCTTTCAACCATGTTTACTTCTTTTTTCCCTAACATTTACTGCATTATAATATATATATATATTAAATGGTACGATTTATGTCATTGAGAGAGATTTGGTGTAGTGGTAAAGGTGTGGGTTTAAAACTCACATGTCTCAAGTTTGAATCTCCTTAGAGCTATTCTTCCATATTTGTTAATTTTCTTTTAACCAGGTGGTGACTGGTTGGGTAATGACACGTGTCATTATCCGATGGGCTAACTAATTTTATTTAATTAAATTAAAATTAGGATCAAATTGATATAATAGGTAAATAACAGAGACCAAATGTATAATTTTACAAATTTTTGTTAACTGCCACATCACGCCTTCGTTACCTTCTCGTTAATTTTTTAACGGTGGTGGTCAAAATAGGTCAAATTTATTAAATTTGGTGGTCTGATTGACGATTTCGATAGTTCGGTGGTCAAAATAAGTATCCTCAATTAGTTCGGTGGTCACTGAAATAGTTTACCCTTAAATAATTGAACAGATTCCTCTTCATTTAGTAGTAATAATAATTAATCAGAATATGTTATGGCACGTTTTTATTTTTATTTTTGTGGTTCGTTTCATCTGTCATTTTGACATAATTTCAGTATACCTTAGCCGTCGTTTGGTGCTCGTATAGAGATCTTCACGGCGCTAATTTCTGATTTTGATTCTATCGATGGTCATAGAAAGGTAGATCCCACTCGGTTGATGGTTGTTTGCCGATGTAACCAGACCTGGGTAGCAGAGCAATCTACCTGATAGTTTGGTTCGCTCACGACTCTTTTCTTAACCCGTAAAGCGTCTCGTTTGGATAGAGACAAAGAGATTTAGGAAGACTTCTGGATTTTTTCAGTATGTTAATCTCTATGAAAGTATTTTCTTTTCTTTGCACCTTTGAGTTTTGTATGGGATTCTGGTAGATTATTCTTATTATTCTCTCTTCCCTTCTAGATGCGTTGTATTGGAGATACCTTTCATAGTTATTAATAAAATGCAGTTGTTATTGAGAAAAAAAATAATACTCATTCTTTTACTTTCTTTCTTTTATTTTTTTTTGTTTTTCGGCTCCAAAAGGTTTTTACCTGATTAATTCATACTGACATACGTTGTACACTTGATTTTAGTGGGTAAAACTCCCAATAATAATTTTATACATATACAAGACCTCAAACTTAAAACATGCTTAAACAATACTAAACTATTTATCACTTGGATCAACCTCGTTGGTGTTTCTTTTTTAATAATTGGTGTCTAGAAGAGATGACTTTTCAATGCAGTCCAATGTGAGATAAAGGCTCTGTCAATTAATTAAATACTAACTATTAAATATGAGATCAGTACGTGCGTAGTTGGCTTGGCTGTTATATACAATAAGTTAAGGGAATAACACTAAACATTAAAATAATCAAACAAGTAGAAATATTTGTTCAAAAAAAAAAACAAGTGCAAATATAATATACTTAAAATAAAGTTCAAGTCAGAAAAAAAAATGAAATCAATATTAATCGATCCCAAAGTAACTTAAAAGGGGAAAATACTATTTTTCATTGTCAATTGAAATAATTATTTCATAAACGGAGTTGCATGATTATTATATATCTTTTAATACTACGTGTGACACATTTTTTCCCCATCATTTTTATTATTGGTGCATAAAATAATAATTCTAACTTAAATTTAAAATAAGTTATATTGATAATCAAGAAATTGAAAACATCTCACTTAAATTTATGAAATGTTTATAATTTTAAATAAAAACTTAAATTATGTATACAATATTAAACTTAAGAAATTTTCTCGGTGATCCAAATTCAAACAAGGTTATGTAGAGTTAAAAAATATATATGAGTAGCATAAAAAATATTTATAAAATTGAATCTGAACTTTAAGTCTAAATCAATATAGTTTAAACCTATTTTTTTTTAATAACTCAAATGAAAAGGATAAAAATAATTTAAATCACTTAATTATCTCAAAATTGTATGAAAATAATTTAAATAACTTGTATTTAAGTGGGTGACTCGATTATCCCTTAAACTACAGTTATATATGGCAAGAAGGAGGAGCTTTATAATCCCAAATTAAACATTCTCTAACACATAGATGATTGATTAAAGTCAATAAATCATATGATAAAAAAGACAAATATATAATTCGAGCAAAAGACTCAAATATTGTTCCCAATTTTTTTCTAACAGTATTGCACTCCCCACTTTATTTTTAACAATATGGTGAATGCTACCGTGAAAGCAAAGTCAGATTACCCTTCTCTTTTTTGAACAGTATTTTCACTAAAAATATAAAAAAAATGAACCCTGAAGTATAAGGATAGCCCAACACTATTTAAAGTTGAAGGGTGGACAATTGACTTCATACATTTTTTTATATTTTTAATAAAAGTACTATTAAAAATAAGAAGAAAATAATTTGACTTTACTTTTACCGTAATATTTATTATATTGTTAGAAATAAAATAGGGAGTACAATATTGTTAAAAAAATTGGGCTTGGCCATATAATTCCATGGGCAGGTCTCATGATGTGATTGCTGAAATCAATTTAATATATCTTTTAATAAATCAAATTGGATAATGTCGAGCACTCCGCCTGTTAACTAATATTTTTTCTCATTTTATTCAAAGTGAGATTTGTTATTAATTATTATATTCTAATCTCACTGCATACATTGACCTAGTCGTCTTTGACTAGTGATTCATTTATGATTGAGCTTCGAGTTATTCAAAAGACGAATTATTTATTTCATCTTGATTCGATTCGTAGATATTAAACTAAGAAACAAACAGATTTGTTTTCTTAAATTGGATTAGGTCGAATTATAATATCAATTAATATCATAATCTTTTATTTTTAATTAAATATATATTATTTTTTTAAGATAATTATCGAGAATTGAACTTGATGATGTTAAAATGATGAGGTATCGAACAAGAGAAGTAAAGAGAAAAAATACGGTAATTGATAGCGATTTCAGGCGGTTTATCCCTTGTAAATTTGGAGCGAAAAGTCGCAGAAAATATGACGGTCAGAGTAAAGAAGATGAGAGAAAAAAAGAGAAGAGTACAATCCTTTTAATTCAGCCTTGTCCAAGTGTATTATATTTGTTCTCAAACCTGGTATCTTTTATAGAGGACGTAAGTATTTATAGCTCCTTAGTATTGTAGGTGATTAGATAGTCCTAAACACTACGACAACATATGGATGAGTTGACAGAACTAGGCTCAACTTCCATGTATTAGGCTTTGTTGTTGAAATTGTCGTATCTATGAAAATTTTAAATTTTCGAATACAAAAATTAACAAATTGTTAAATATAACAAGATCAACATATATGAAATTTTTGATTTTTTGAATTTACATATATAACAAGCATTAAATTACTAAATATAACAAGATTTGTATGTATAAAAATTTGAATTTTTGGATATTTCGAATTTTCGGATAATCAGAATCTTGAAATGTTGTGATCCTATCCGATCCGAAAATAAAAAATTAGATCGGATCAACGATAATCAGATCGAATCAAATATTTTTGAACACCCTTAAATACCATACAGTAGCGTCTGATGGTGACTTTTCCCAAGATAATCTTATGGTTCTGATTATGCTAATCTTCGAAGGAACTGTTGTTGTGGACCATCTCTAGAGTTTGTCAAATTTAGAGGTTTCGAAGAGTATTTTCGACTAGTGCGGAGGCGGAGAATTTAAATATAACAAAACTCATAAAAAATAAGGTAATATATATGTTTTAAGACACTCAACCAATTAATATATCTCAATATCAAAATTATTTATTTAATTTTAATTATAAATTTACAAATTTTGATATAAAGGTATTTCTGAGTATTTTATTATTTATGACAATAATTTTGACTACCAAATTTGACTAGATTAATAAGTTAAAAAAAAACTCAAATCGAGGCCTGATATATGAATAAATTTAATATGAACAGATAACGTCGTTACTTATTATTTTTTTTCTCCAACATGGGGACTACTTCTGTTTTTTGTTTGACTTTGAATTTTGAACCGAATATATTTAAACATGTCTATAATCTATATAGTTAGGAATTTTATACATTTATACTTCATCTCTATCTTCTTAATTATGACACTTGTGGATAGGGTGATAATGAGCCTCACCCACTCGTAAGTTATTCGAGTTCGATTAGGTTAAAAATCGGCTTGGGTTTGTACTCGATTCGAGACTTTAATAAATCAAGTCGACCTAAGTTCGTCTCGAAAAGCTCGTTAACAGGCTCGAAATATATATATATACACACACTTGTATGTTTCAGTGTTATTAACTTGTCATTATGGTCAAATCTTTAAATCTCTTTCTCCTTGTGGACTTGTATAATTTAAAAAATGTATTATGGTTACTTAGGGACTTCAAAAATAAAGATTATCTTTTCTCAAACAAGTTTTCACATGTTATTTTTTAAAACTTCAAAAAAAATATTTAAAGCAATTTCAGGAAAACAACAAACCGAGTTCGAGCCGAGCCCGAGTATTTAAAGAAATATAAATGTTATCACCTTACTTGTGAATAATTTTACATGATTGTTGATAGTTAAATATATTAATTGATAATTATTGACTGATTATATTAATATATTTAACTAGTTGATTTTATTAACTAATTGTATAAAAATACTTGAAAATTTTAATTGATAGTTCATAGTTATTTATTTATTTGAATAAACAAAATGGCATATAAAAATGTAGCTATATTTAATACTTGTTTAAATACTTTTTTGGTTATCAATATTTGACATATATTAATATTAATATGTATTAGATTATGAAATTTAGTTTTATAACACAACATTACTAAATATATTTGAATGATGTATATATCAATTTATTGTTTATATATTAATTTTTAATATAATGTTATTAATTATTAAATTTAAATAATTTTTGAATCATATGTATTAATATCATCTATTTGTTTTCATTCAAATTATTTAAATTATATAGGTTTAATGACTCCATTGCCCCCTAAACTATGCATTTTTTCTCGAGTTGGCCCCTAATATATTTTTCGGGACACTTTGTCCCCTAAACTAAAATTCGTGCCCTCCGTTGGCCCCTTTTTGTAACGTCCGTTTAAAAAAAATCAGCCCACTTAGATCGCGTCATGTGGCTCTTTTGACCAAAAATTGACTGACTTTAACAAAATGGATAAATGGCATATTGAGTCTCTCAAGTTTTATATTTATTCAATCTAACCCCTAAAAATGGTGCCAAAGCAATCCCTTGAAATCAAACATGGAATAACCTCCTAGAATATCAGTAATGTTGAGGGTTAGATTGTTATGATATTTAAGCCCTATAACAGCCCCTGGAAAACAATGAACACTCCCATCATCAGGATTTAAAACATCATAACTAGACAAGTGAGACAGACTCATGTTGTACTTTCAAATCCACCGAAGCTCAAAATCTGTGATCACAAACTTGAGTCTTGATAAAAAAAATGGCGAGTTTTGATGAACAAAGGGATGATAATCTCATTGAACTCATGAAAAACATTGCCAGTGTGCTATGATTGAAGCCAAAAAATTAGAAATTACTGGAAAGAAATTGAGGAAAGTTGAGAAATCTGAGACTGTTCAAATTGAGGAGGGAAAATCATCTAAAATTGGAAGCACTAATGCAAATGGTGTCGTTCCAATTGAGGAGCCATTGGATCAGCTTACCGATGGGCCGGTCATACCATTGAAGGTTACAGTGGGCCAGAATGATGAATCAGACCCAACTAGCAAGGAAGTGGGAGATATCCTTTGATTAGCCAGCTGGAGGCTAATGCATATTGGACAACTGTAAAAAATAACTAACTAGTACTATGAGAGTATTTGTAATGATGTCGTTTTCATCTCTTTTTCATGTTTTATGATTATCATCAATAAAAACCCTCTACTATTCTCTTCTCTTCTAAAGTTATCTTTTTTCTTCATTTCTAAATCCCCCTTCTTCATTTGAGTTCATAGCAATTGGCATCAGAGCTTTGTTAGTGATCCATTGCCAAGCTGAGAAAGTCAAGGAAGGTTCAACAAAGGGCGGAAAATTTCAACCTTGAAGCAATGCAGAAACAATTGAATGACCTGTAGAGCAAGTTTGATCAACAAGGAGATGAAAATGTTGTTCCAAAATGGTGGGAAAAGCAAAGGAAAGAACTACAAGTAATGATGGATAAAATAGAAGCATTTATGAAGTAGATACTGGGTATGCTCAAGAAGGATCCTGAAGGTTTAAGTCCTAAGAGCACTGCCCATAAATCCTTGAGTTTGAGCCAACATCCTATTAGCTCACAACAGGGAGAACCTGGAAAGCAAGTAGTGTCAGTGATAGTAATTAATGGGAAAGAGAAATACTTTTACAAACCAGATGAGCCAGGTATCATATCCTCTAAACCTGAGCTTCAAACCTATGTTATGAAAAGTAATGTGCCAACTACACTGAACATAGGGGATAGTTTAAAGGAAGAACACCACATGTGTGAGACAATGAAACAACCATGTAATTCCGGATGCACAAAAGGGTTTGGGTTCAAACCAAGAATAGAACTCCACATGTTTGATGGAAATAACCCATAAGGTAGGTTAAAATATGTCAAAAATACTTTGCTATTTTTGAGGTACCAGAAGAACAAAAAATATATATAGTAGCAATGCATATGGAAGGGAAAGTAGAGTCATGGTTTGATGGTTACATTATGAAAAAACATAGAATCACTTGGCAAGAATTTACGTCTGATCTTTGCCATAGATTTTGTGACAGAACTGATTCAGATATCATTGAGGAGTTCAACAAATTGGTACAGAAAACAACTGTAGATGAGTACCAAAAAAGGTTTGAGGAATTAAAACCTTTCATGTTGCAACACAACTCACATCTAGAAGAGAGTTATTTTATGTCCATCTTCATCAGTGGACTAAATGAAGAAATCATGCACAGGGTTAATACTCACCAACCCAAGTCCTTAGTAGATGCTTATAGACGTGCCAAATTGATAGAGTTGTACATGAAAATTGAGGTTAAGAGGAACAAGCCAGTTATGAAGACTATTACCTATGCTAATCAAAAGAGTTACACTCCACTAACAGTCACCAACATCAAACCATCCATTTCTTCCAACAACACTTAGAGACAATCCTTGTTGGAATATAGAAGGGCTAACAACCTTTGCTTTAAGTGTGGGGAGGAATTTATTCTCGGCCACCAATGCAAAAATAGACAGTTCAATTCTATAGAAGAGAAAGAAATTCAAGGGGAATTGGATGAGTTGGATGAAATTCATACTACTAGTGGAGAGATAGCTCAAGTTAAGACAAACACTGTTGAGGGCAACTTGGAAATCTCCATCAATACATTAAAAGGGAGTGTATGGTCCAATACACTCAGGATTCAAGGGATTATTAAAGAAAGGCCCTTAAGCATATTGATTGACAGTGGCAGTACCTACAGTTTTGTGGCCAATGGGTGGGCTAAGAAAGGAATGGAGCTGATTACTACCAAACCTCTTGCAATCACTGTGGCCAATAGAGAGAAGCTCTACAGCACTGTTAGAAGTAACCGACTACTCTAGAAGATGCATGGACATCAATTTGCACACGACTTTAGAGTATTAAGGATGAGAGGAAGTGATATGGTATTGGGCGTAGATTGGATGAAAAAAATCAGTCCTGTAGTGATGGACTTCAATGAGATGACATTTGATTTTAAAAGAGTGGAGCAATAGATAGTCCTTCAAGGTAGGATGAATGAACCTTCTATTAAAATTATATTAGGGGAGAAATTACAAAGAATGGCTGAAAAAGATGAGAAAATCATGGGAGAGATGTACTTGCTAAGTGCTGAAAACATTGAGATGGAAACTCCAGAAATGCTACAACCTTTACTTACAGAGTTTGGTAAGGTTTTTGAATAACCAACTGGGATGCCCCCTGACAGAACCATGATCATGCAATTGTGCTAGACCCTGGTGCTAAACCTGTTAATTTAAGGCCATAAAGGTTCCACATTACCAGAAAACAGAAGTAGAATGACAAGTTGCTGAGATGTTGTCTTCCTCAATTATTCAGACCAGAAAAAGTCTTTGTGCTTCCCCTTGCCTGCTGGTAAAGAAGAAAGATGGTAGTTGGAGGCTTTGTATAGATTACAGATAACTCAATGAACTATCAAGAATAAGTTTCCAATTTTAGTGGTGGAAGATTTATTGGATAAATTGTCAGGGTCACAATATTTTCTAAGATTGATCTCAGGTCAGGCTATTGGCAGATCATGATCAAGACTAAGGACATTCCTAAGACTGCATACAGAATTCATCATGGGCATTTTAAGTTTAAAGTGATGCCCTTTTGTCTCATTAATGCTCCAGCCACCTTCCAAGTATTGATGAATGAACTATTTGGTCCCTATTTGAGAAGGTTGTCTTAGTTTTATTTTATGACATCTTAAATTATAGTGCCAGTATGGAAGAACATGTTACTCACCTTAGAACAGTGTTAGAAATTCTGAAATCTAACCAACTGTTTGCCAAGAGGAGCAAATGGTTTTTGGGGCAAGAACAAGTAAAGTACTTGGGACACTTAATTACTACTGAAGAAGTAGCCACTGATCCTTCCAAGGTAAAGGCAATGGGGAATTGGCCACTACCAAGGAGTTTGAAATCCTTGAGAGGTTTCTTAGGCCTCACTGGTTATTACAGGAAATTCATTCAGAGTTATAGAGAAATCAATAGACCCTAGACACACATGTTGAAAAATGAGGGGTTTAAATAGAAAGAAGAGGCAATAGCAGCTTTCTAGAGATTAAAGAAAGCCATGTGTAAGGCCCCAGTACTAGCCTTGCCCAATTTTTTTAAAACCTTTTGCTTAGAAACAGATGCAAGTTCTAAGGGTCTGATTTGTCCCAAGAAGGGAGACCTATAGCTTACCTCAGTAAAGCCTTAGATCCAAGGCATGAAGATTTGTCTATCTATAAAAAAGAGTATTTAGCAATACTCATGGCAATTACTAAGTGGAGGCACTATTTTGAAGGAATGTCATTTGTGACAAAGACTGATCATGAGCCTCTAAAACACTTGTTGGAGCAAAAACTCACCACCACCATACAAAAAGGATTAAAAAAGCTGTTAGGATTGGATTATGTGATACAATACAGAAAAAATAAAGTTCAATTTGGTGGTAGATACCCTTTTTAGAATGTATGAACTAGAAGCAAAATTATTTCAACTGGCTGCTACTGCATTGATTCCAGAATGGGTCTTAGAGATTGAAAGCAGTTATAAACAGGATCAATTTGCTTAGGAATTGATTGCAGCCATCCTCATCAAAGATGATTCTAAGAAGGGATGGACTTTTTCCAAAGGAGTGCTCAGATTTAAGGGAAGGGATTTTGTTGGGACAAATGGAGACTTGAGGTAGAAACTTCTACAAACTCTTCATGATTTCCCTCAAGGTGGTCACTCAGGAATATAAGCAACCTACCAGAGGATTAATGTAACACCCTAATATTTCCCCTAAATTAAAAATCAAATTTTAAAATCCCTAATTCAAAAAGAATTTAGGGATTTTATATTCAAAACCCCTAATACAGAATTGAGAATTAAATTGAATTTTAGTTATAATTTCGGTGACCTAATTGAATTAATTCAGAATGTTGGTGTCTAATCTATAAAATGGGTTAACCTAAGAACCCTTATGTTGCAATTTACCCAAAATTTAGGTTTTAAACCTAAATTGTTTGAGTTATACCGGCTGGGCATATCTCATTTTTTGTTTTGGCAGCAGCCGTTTCCCTTATATATATATATATATATATATATATATATATATATATATATATATATATATATCTCGATAGATTACCCTCACCCTCTACCTTGCACCTTTTCGTTTGAAGCTTCGACCAAGCCCAACCCATAGTGCGTTTGGAATGTTGACACCACCGCTCGGCCCCATTTTCCCTGCGAGTTAACCCTTGGTCTCGAGTTATCTCCTCGTCACTGTTTGATCAAAAAACAACAAAGAACAGTTCGATTTCTTTGTGCCCCGTCGTTCTCTGCCTCTTATCTATCAAATTCAACGTTGGGTAAGCCTCTTTGAGTCTTTTTCATCTTTTTTTTAGTGATAAGGTTGATGTTGATCTTTTTTTCCTTTTGGTTTTGGCTACAATGACCATTTTGGTCGTTGTTGGAGTCGTCGGCTGTAGCAACGTTTTTGAAAAATAATTTCAAACTATTACGAGGTTATCCCATATTTTATGAAAAATAGATTTTGAAAAATTTCTTTAAAAATAGTGTTTTGAAATAAAAATTAGAGTCGTTATCGGTCAGTTGGTTTAGGTAAACCGGACACCAAAAATAAAACTAAAAATTACTACAGGTTCGAGAATTGGTTACGAGTGGGGAAGGTTTTGCACCCCACTAAGCCCAAACATGATACCAAATCAATTACTGTTTTATTAATATTGGATTTTGCGAAAACAAAAGCAAAAAGAAACCCTTTGCCCATCTGCCTTTTCACTAATTCACCATGCGTGGCCTCGAGGAGGCCGATAGGCTTATCAACAATGAGGAATGGCTAAAGACATGAGGGTAGAAACCGACAGTTGACTGTCGTAATTTGTCGTATCGGCCACCGCTCAACGGTGGCCAGCGAACCCCCAAACGAGCCAAAACCACATTTTCCCCTCTAAACCTAGATCTGAACTCAGATCTAGAAAAACAATAAAATCCCTTTATGTTTTTGAAAACTAGGGATTAAAAACCCATTTTCTTATAAAAACCGAGAACCCTCTTTCGAAAACAAAATCCAAAAAACCCCTTTACCCATCTACCTCTTCACCGGTTCACCATGCGTGGCCTCGAGGAGGCCGATAGGCTTATCACCAATGAGGAATGACTAAAGAAACAAGGGGAGATCGATCAACGCGATGAAGGAAAAACGACACGAAGGTAAAAAAACAAAACCCTAATTCCTATGTATGATGTTTTTTATGATGTTCTGAAGAAAAAAAAAGAGAAAAACTACTTTTGTAATCTAGAGGCTTTTGCTTTCGTTCTCTATTGCTCAAAAATTTGAATAGAATCCTATTTTTTTACAATAGCTTTAGGGTTTCATTATATACCCTTGATAATTACATCATTTAGAAAAATAGAAAACAAAATTGAAATATCCTATTGGCTGCCTCTGGAATTCTGGTATTTTTTGTGCATTTCTAACATGTTGGTTTGTCCCTTGATATCCTTCTGATAATTTGATTTTGTGTTTCCTTGCATGTTGAGGTTGAATCGCGAGGGGGAGGGGACTAGAGGGAGAAACGATGTGGGTATCAAGGCACTGGTGGCTCAGATCTGACGTGGCCAAGTGACAGTGAGGTGGTGTCTGACCATTGGTTCTCCTCGCCAACATGGAGATGAAGCTGGAAGAGCAGCAGACACGCGTAGAGGTTATCCGCAGATGGGGAAGCAAAAAGGACAGAAGACATCCTTGCGCTCGTGGGACAATCGAACAGTCATGCGTGTGGACCACTCACAGAAGATGCAATATTGGTTGTTGATGGCGATCCTGATCCAACGGGTGAGACGTTACGGCGTTGCATGAAAGGGTTACTAGCTAGGGCTTCATCCTAAAGTGGCAATCTGGACCGTTAGATCAAGATTTAATCTAACGGTTGCCATCTGTTGCACAAGGATAAAAGAGGGTGATTAGGGTTTTTGATGTGTAATTAGGCTTAGGGATGATCTCGGGCCAAACGGGCCACATGTAATATTTTTGGGTTTTAAAATTTATAAATGGACTATATATGGACTGAAATTATATATTTGTATGGGCTATGTGAAATGGTATTTATTTAATAAAGAGTTTGACTCTTATGAATATATTATTTAATTTTTGGTTTTTCTATTTTTGTTTGATAATAATAATATAAATAATACAATAATATCAATATGATAATAGATAATAAAGCATAATAATACTTAATTGTAATAAATATAATAATACTAGTAATCTTTTTTGTTACTTTGAGTTTTAATGATAATCATACATACTTAATAATAGTAGTAACACATTAATAAAATAGATACAGTAGATAAACAAAAGTTTCTTTATGTATATAATGTATATGATATAATTTGGTTCCAAAATATATGGTATATGGTGATTTCTAAGGTCTAAAGTTTGGTTTTGTAAAGTTTATATCATATGCCTTTTTAAAGTGCACAATATAGTTTTACCAAGTTCATATAGTATGATTTTTAAAAGCATATAATATATATACTTAGTTTTTAAAAGCTTATAATATATACTTCAATGTATATAATATATCTTTATTATTTTAGCATATAGTTTTACATAATACGTAATATTTTTGTAATATATTTGCACATGGCTTTTAGTGTAGGTCTAGTTTAGATGTTTGGGCTTAGGGTTAGCTTTGGCTTAGTGGGCCTTGGGCTTAGTTTTTTGGGCTTTCGGTTGATAAGTTAGTTTTAGATTAGAATTAGACAGATTAATTTAATTAGTTTGGGATCGTGTGCTTGTCTCATAGGGTCACGGTCTTTAAATTAATTAGATTAATTTACGATTAGCCTTTTAGAGCCTTAGTTAAAGTAGAGTTCAAATTAATTTAGTGAATTTGAATTTACCCTTGGCTCGTTGGGATAAATTTTAAATTCATTAAATTAGTTGGACATCTCTTAATTATCTTTTAAGATAAAATTAACATGGAAACTAGACTAACATTTTAATTAAAAGCTATGATTAATTAACTTGATTTATTTTAAATAGTGTTCTAGGCTTATTGGAGTACTAGTTTAAAATCAATCGAGTTCATTATCATATCACAAGATAACTCATAATTTGTTAGGGTTTTCTAGCCTTCTAGGGTTAATTGACTTAGGGTTAATACTAGAATCACCTAATTAACCACTAGATCACTAATTGGATCTTTCATAACTTGGTCTTTTTAGGTTTGGGCTTTGGCTGGGCTTTTGTGTGTTTATCTTTAAGCCTTTGCCCGCCATTCATTTTATATGTCATTCATATGGCCCATTTAATTCTCATGCTAATGAATTTAAATCATGAAAAATGAGGTATCTATTAGTTCTGATATTTGCATCGTAACAGTCCGAGCTCAAAGGATGTTGACCAAATATTTAAATTAATCTTTACCGAATCCAGGTATAATTAAAACTTGACAAAATCATTACATCATATCTTAATTGCTTGCATCATGCATAAAGGTGATGTACGAAAATTGAACCAAAAATTAACACGGCAGTTGGGCTTATTTGATGTTGGTTTAATCTATGGTCTGATGTATCGTCAATCTTATTAATTAAATGACCAATTAATTCGAATCCACCAATTTGTAAATCCCGTGTAATTAAGGTCAAATTTTCAACTAAGTATGCCTAGTTAGATTCAATTCAAATTCCAACAAATTCCATCAATTTGAAAGCAACAAATATTTAGGTATCGATTCCCGGGCGTGATGGGGGTGCTAATCCTTCCCCAAGCGTAACCAACTCCCAGACCCTTTCATAATGAATCTTTGGTTTCCTATGGTGTCCGGCCTACCTTACCCAAGTGGCCGGTGGCGACTCCAAATTTTTTTATCGTTTTCAAAAGAATGAAGATTTTCAAAAGTGATCCCCCTGTAAAACCAAATTTCAAAGAATGATTTTGGGAACAACCCGTAACACCAAGCTTGTGAAACACTTATAGTTTGAAAAGACGTGAAAAGGTCGCTACACCAAGTGATGTGTCGAGATGATTTTATGAATTTGAAACAGAACAAAATGAAAGTTATCGACTATGTGAAAGAATTTTGAGGTTGATCAAATATGTTCATGTGTTAATTACGACTAAGAAATATAAATGTGATTGGTTTTTTGAATGGAATTTGCCTCTCGATCCATAAAGATGTTGCTACGCATCAGGATAAAGTGTTTAGCGATCTGGTTGGTTGAGCTAGGACTACTGAGAGGATAAGTGCACTCATAAAAGAGGGGGGACATCATAATACTGATTAAGTCGGGAAGTGACCAAACACATCTGTTCAACCAAGCTTTGTCAACCCATCTAGAAAGAGGGCTTGAGATGAGTTTGCTTTTCAGATTTATCGGAGTGTTAGACCTGCAGTATCGACAGTTTCGATTGGCAACATATGTAGTTTAAAAGTTCTTCGCTCAATTCCTATATGTAATTTTTGTAATAAGAAGCATAACATAGGGTAAAGATGGAGGAAACGAGCATGTTTTAAGTATGGTTTCCAAGATCATTACATAAGAGATTGTCCACGTCCACCTACCGTTTCATTCGTGCAACACCTAATGGAGGTAGATGGCAGATTATATCAGATGCTTTTGGTAATGCTAGAAGATGTAGACAATCTAAGAGTAATAGATCAGATAGATCTGAGATTAGACGAATAAGTTTAGTGTGTGCGACTAGAGTTCGTGATAGTTACGAGAATGCATCTGAGGACATAGAAGGTACATTTTGATGTATCCAGTTCGTATCTTTGATTTGTTGGATTATGAATTAAGAATGAGAATGTATAAGTATGTATCAGATAGTTTGGGGATTTGTTGTTAAGTCTGAAAATTCATAGGACGAAATTTCTTTAAGGGAGAGAGAGTTGTAACACCATAAAATTTCCCCTAAATTAAAAACCAAATTTTAAAATCCCTAATTCAAAAACCCTAGAATATGGGAATTTTATATTCGAAAATCCTAATTGAGAATTGGGAATTAAATTGAATTTTTTTAGTTATAATTTTGGTGACCTAATTGAATTAATTCAGAACGTTGGTGTCTAATCTGTAAAGCGAGTTAACCTAGGAACCCTTATGTAGTAATTTAACCAAACTTTAGGTTTTAAACTTAAATTTTTTGAGTTAGACAGACTGGGCATATCTTATTTTGTGTTTTGGCAGCAGCCGTTTCCCTCATCTCTCTCTCTCTCTCGATAGCTTACCCTCACCCTCTTCCCTGCACCTTTCAGTTTGAAGCTCCGACTAAGCCCAATCCATAGTGCGTTTGGAACGCTGACACCACCGTTCGGCTTCTCTTTTCCCTGCGAGTTAACCCTTGGTCTTGGGTTATCTCCCTCGTCATCGTTTGATCAGAAAACTGCAACGAACCGTTCAATTTCTCTGTGCGCCGCCGTTCTCCGCCTCTTATCTATCAAATTCGACATTGCGTAAGCCTCTTTGAGTCTTTTTCATCCTTTTGTTTAGTGAACAGGTTGCTGTTGGTCTTGTTTTCCTTTTGGTTTTGGCTGCAATGACCATTTTGGTCACTGTTGGAGTCACCGACAAACTGCGCAGATCATGTTGTGCCGCTACTGTTGTCGCCATTATTGTGCCGCTATCGTCTCCCTTGTTTCGTAGTGATGTGCCACCACCCTTGTCTCGTTGAGTTCTATTGTGCCGTCAATGAGGGTTTTGGAACCCTAAAGCAGGTTACCACACAAGGGTCGAAACCCTTGTGTTAGGTCATCAGATTTTGGCCTCGTAGATGATATATCAAATCAGAATGGGCTGTGGGTGTGTGATCTTGTAAGCCCATTTGTGGGAAACCAAACCGAGCCCAGATGTGTCTTATGACACAAGTGTGAGAACCCGATAAAGTGAGCCCAAGTGTAACCGAAACAATATTTGAACCGAACTAATGAGCTGAACCGAATTTGAATTTGTGAATTGGATCGACCTGGACGTTTTCTAAGTCAACCAAACTAGATTGTGGACTTGACCGTTTGATTGACCCGACCCGTTGACCTCTTTGACCAAATCGACTTATTGACCCATTTGATCAACATATTGACTTTGACCAGAGTTTTTTTTTAAGACAATCTTTATCTTGAGCTTTTTCGACGTCTTGAATTTGAATCTGTTGTTCGTTTTATCAAATTTGAACAAAACTTCGTTTTACTATTTACAATTTATTGTACTTAGTAATTTTAGATGAATTGAATATCGGATTGACCCGAGTTATTCTCGTGTTTAGGTATCGATTCTAAGGCTGACGAGTTACCTTCCTCGCCTGTTCAGTTTGACTGTGCACATTCTTCGAGGTCTACGCGTAAGTATTTCTTTGTATTAGTATTATGTTTATAGTTGGTCTCATAGTGATAATATTAGTTCTGATATAGATACCTTACCTCGTAGATTTTGATTCAGCTAATCCTAAGCGTGAGTCGCGTCTTTCTTGATATTAGAGCTTTTGCCCGCTAAAGGTGTCTCTTTCTGTGCTATAAACATGTGTTTCTTTCTATGCTACTATATACTTGTGTGAAATGAGATTTTTACATCTTTTGCGATTTATTCTGTGTTGTGATTTGTGAAAGTTTTCGGATTTTATGCATAGCACACCATACTGTGTTTTAACTAAAAATTAGATTTATCAAATTGTGAAATTTAAAATTTTCAAAATCATAAAACATCAAATTTATAGAATTGTGCAACTTAAATTTTAATATTTCAAGTTTCGGATGAGATTTGGATTTTAAAATTAGCATCATGTCATTTTGGGTATATGGATTTGGATTGTTCGGTGAAGTTCGGTGGCTTCACCCTTTGGGCTGAATATCGCTTCGGATCAGTGGTTCCACCCTTTGGGCTGGGTTCTACTTCGGATGGTGACAAGTTTTCAAACGCGACTTCTAAATTCAGCCTATTTTTTTAGGTTGGGTTTAGGGGGTTACAATTAAGGCATACTTCTACTGGCCTGCCTTAAAAGAAGAGGTGAAGAAACATGCGCATCAATGTGACACATGCCAGAAAGTGAAACACATAGCTAAACTAGGATTGTTGCAGCCTATTCCTATACCACAATAGGCTTGGAGAGTGATTTCCATGGATTTTGTTGAGGTTCTTCCTCAATCCATGAAGTTCAACTGCATATTGGTGGTGGTTGACAAATACATCAAGTATGGTCACTTCATAGCTCTTTCTCACCCCTATAGAGTTGTGGATATTGCAAGAGTTCATTTAGGGCAAATTTATAAATTACATGGGCAGCCAAGAGTAGCCATTTCATGCAAAGATAAAACATTTACCAGTTTATTCTAGAAGGAGTTGATGAAACAACCTAAGACTACTACTCTATTCAGCACAACATACTATCCTGAAACTGATGGTCAGACCGAGATGTTGAACCAATGCCTGAAACATAATCTCAAGAGCATGTGCTTCCTAAGTCCTAATCAGTGGGCTAAGTTTCTACACCAGGCTAATTGGAGTTACAAAACTAATTGCCACATTGCACTGGGAACGACTCCCTTTGAGGCATTGTATGGTTACAAGCCTCCTACCATGACTTTGGGTACATTAGTCAGTAGTGGATGGAGTACAAAATATAATGGCTCAGAGGAATCGGTTGAATCAAACATTTAAAGATAATCTAATGAAGGCTCAACATCGAATGAAACATAATGAAGATAAAAAGATAATAGAGTGAGAATATCAAGTTGGGGATTTTGTGTACCTTAAGCTGCAGCCCTACGGACAAACTTCAATGGCAGTGAGAAGAAACTTGAAGCTTTCAACACGTTTTTTTGGTCCCTACAAAATCATAGAGAGAATCAGTTCTGTAACCCCCTCGACCTGGCCTAGTCATAAGACCGAATCGAACGAGCTACATTGGGTTTGCCGAAATAAACCCGTAGAGATTAACTCGAATTACGACCATTTTTTCTTTTTATCTTATCTAGATGCAATATATTAACCTATGGTGTGCATACTAGCAGCGGGCGAAAACTTAACTCAATTAGGCATCAAATCGATATCCAATTGTTCGCAGTTGCAATTTAGGGACCAAATTGCAATTTTAAAAAATTTCAGGGACTTAACCCATTTTAAGTTTACATATCCTTAATTAATCAGGTTTCATGTATATATGCCAAAAATTAGCTCAAAACGATTATTCAAACTCATCCAAATGCATACATAACATTCAGGGAACAAGACAAAAAAAACAGAAACTTCCAAACTTTCCAATAACTGATTTAACTGCTATCCGTATCGGTACTCAAGCAAGGGTATTGGTACGCCTTGGCATTTTCTTAAAAATTAGATTTTAGTAGCTCAAAACAGTATCGATACAGCTTATTCATATTGATACACATTGCCACAATACTCTTGCTCGTACCGAAACGATGTGATTGAAACAACTTAACTGCATTGATACGGGGACACGTATATCGATACGTTTAGACCTGTAATATCCAATTTTGTTGGTTTTATAAGCTTTCAAGACTACGATACCACTCCAACATGCTTCAAAGATTAACACAACTTCACTAAGGATCGATCATTTCCAAAACATCACAAAATTAACATCATAACATGGCTTAATGCTTCAAAGATAAACTAGAGACATGATTCTTAGGAACCAAGTCAAATGAAGCATGAATCACAAAATTCCAAACATTACCATGCATTAAAGGTCATTTACAAACCCAAAATAGCCTAGCAAACATGCTATAATAGGGAGTTTATAAAAATGCCTCCCAAACCAACAATGAACCTCATTGCCTTTATTACTATAAAGTCTAAATCGAAATCATACTTTCAAATCCAAAGTCCTTGGTAATCCTTTGATCATACGCTGTCACGCAAGCTTAAATTCTCTGCATTGATGGATAAAAAGAGCATAAGCACACAAGGCTTAGTGAGGAATGCCCAAACAACACACCACCAATGCATTTTTAAACCATTTTCCAAAACTACATTGAAATCACCATTTCAATCATCATTTAAAACATCATACCTTGAAAACCATGCACTTAACACTTTCAAAATCAACATATTAAATTATATGCAACATGTATCATAGATTAACAACAAAGCTTAAAGACTAAAACATTTATAAACCAACATTATACATTAACAACCATCAACATGATACATCAACAATTATATTGACTTTCAAGTGATTATAAACCAAGTTCCACTTTCCAAAATATAACATTGGATACACGGATTCAACAATTGTTATCTCAACACTTCATGTCATCTCAACCAGAATATATAGGGCACATTCACAACTTGGGGACACCAACCCCAATCATCGGTTAGATGCATAATCCACTAATGAGAGTTTTCGATATCACATAACTCCTAAATCGTTAGGGGTACTTGGATGAAGTATTCAGTACACCGTATAAACCCCTTGACATCTAATATGACTTTTTATAGTGCACTATAAATCTTATGGCCGACCAACTATATCCAATAATATTTTAAACTACATCACTTGCCAATATAATTCATTATTAACATTGTACTTCACTGTTTTTATATGCATCAAATTAAACTCATTTCCAAAGCATTAAACCATGCTTAACAAGTATTACAAATACTTACATGGATCATTTAGCAAATGCAAACATCGTCATTATATGATAAAAAAAGTATAAAACATACTTTCAATCATGCTCAATAGTAGGTACCATGTAATTCAAAACAAGTGCATAAAACCATTTCATTAAAGCACGACCGAGAAAAATCCCTTTAAATCATGCACAATAGTGTAGGTACCATGTGATTAAAGCACCACCTTTAAACCATTTCAAAGTTGAAATCCACATTCTCGTTAACCAACACATAAAGCTTCAATCGTCGATGCGAATACAAGTGTCCGAAGCCTCCGAAGCTTCACCGACGACCTTAGATCACTCCATTGTTTTAATCACATAAAAACAGAGGATTAATGCATCATCATGCATTCATAATCCCAACAACACCACTCCTCAACTTCGCCTCACAAACAACCACCGATCGTTATCCGAAAGCAACTGAAAACACCTTCCAACTTAACTTAAACTCAACTCAGCCACAATCTAACATTTCAATCCATCAGTTAACACCAATTGACATTCAAAAACAATCCAAACCAATCCATCACTACAACAAATTTATTTATTTTTGACATTAAAACATTGTCACAAAACTTACATTTACGTTACTAGTTGTATTTTGTGACATAAAATTTGATGTCACGACAATCGTCATGCTAGGTGCGTCGCTAAATGTCTAGCATGACGATATATGTTTTTTCGACACGTATTATAATTTGTATGTAATGACAACTAATTACGTCACCAATAATATAAAAATCATTGTATAAATGACAAAAAAACATCGTCATAATTCTTTTTGAAAATTTAAGATTTTATTTATTTAAAAAAATCATAAAATTACACAAAAGGTCAAAATTTTATATAAATTACAATAAAAATATATATTTTATGTAAATTACAAGACCAAAATTTTTGCAAATCACAATAAAGGCCAAAAATTTTCGTAAATTATAATAAAGGCCAATAATTTTTATAAATTGCAATAAAGGCCAATAATTTTTTATAAATTACAATAAAGGCCAAAAGTTTTTAAAAATTATAGTAAAGTCTAATACTTTTTGTAAATTACAATGAAGACTATAGTTCTCATAAACTATAGTAGTGAACTATTTTTTAATTACAATAGAAGCTCATATTTTTGCAAATTACAATAAAACAATATATTTTGAAAATTTATCCCTTCCTCTAAAATTTTACAGTCTATACAGTTTCATCCCTCCTCTAAAATACCAAAAACAACCCATCAAATCTAGTACACAAATCTAAGCCTCTGCTAGCCTTGTCACAACTGCTTCTTGGTCACTATGGTTAGACCATAATGGGGTCTATAGAGGTTAAATCGCACTAGGGAGGTTTCAAGAAGGTTTTTTATGATCAAATCCACAAAAGCAATTCAACATAATTCTTAGAAAAAACAAACTAGAATTTAATAGCCATAACAAAAGCATTCTCCCTCCCAGATTCAGAGACCATTTTAGTACAAAAAGTGGAGAAGGTTCCAGTGCATCTGTCAAGATCGTCCAAGTGTCCAACATTAATTTGAACAGAGGCATGATCCTTCAAGGCGTCCAACGTTTTCTTTGGGATGTAAAGATCTATGTTTTGACTCTCTTCGCTCTACATCTTTGTGAATTGCTTAACCCAACAAGAATGCTAAACGCTCATATAACAATGTGAGGAAAAGAGATTGATGCTACAAATCAGGTGTCAAGAAGGGGGGAAATGCGACAGATCGACCTTGAAGGCAGGAGATGTCACCAGCTATGAAAATAGAGGAAAGGTTGACGAAATGCAAGTGGCGGCAGATTTAGGTGAAGGGCAAGCAAGGGTTTTTGGGTGAGTGATAGAGTTGGCGGCTAGGTTTAGGTCTTTAGAGGAATAGTAAAATATGCTCCAACATTATATTTATATTAGTAAAAATAGAGTATATTACAGTTTAACCCTTCAAAAGTTCAAACTTTTTTAAAAGGGTTCTAAATTTTTAATATCATGATTTTTACTCATTTTCTATTTTTTCACAATTTGATCTCGTTTCTAACTAATTTAAAATTACTCTAATTTGAGACCCAAATTTATTATTTTTTCACCCCATGATTTTATATATTTACGTTTTTATTAGTTTTTAAAGGAAAAAACTTTGATACACTAGCCGTGTAAATTTTAGTTTACACGTGCCTTTTAGTTTTAGGGGTTAGGGTTTTAGTTTAGGGTTTAAAGTTTTGGGGTTTAGAATTTAAGGTTAGTTTTTAGAATTTAGGGTATAAGGCTTATGATTTGGAGTTTAGTTTTTTAGGGTTAGGGTTAGAAATTTAAGATTTGAGTTTTATAGTGTAAATATGCAGGCTTGTATAAAATTAGTTTTACACGGCTTGTGTATCAAAATTTTACCTTTTTTTAGAATGAGGTAATGTTTCATTTATATTAATTTTTTTTATTTTATTCTAAAACCATTATCTTAATAAAAGTAGAAACGATTTCAAGATTTATTTATTTTTACTTTTATAGCAACAATTATTAATAAATTACTCGATATTATATTCTTACAATAAATATTTGTTATCTTGTAATTGAAATTCATCTTTAAAAGTATTGACCTTTTATTTAAAAATATATTTTAGAATTGTTACATATTTATAAAAATAACAAAATTTTTTAAAATAATCAATTAAACCCATGAACATTTTTGCACACAGTACAACCCTCAAACCCAAAAAAAATATCAATTTGGCCATTGACAATGTTGTCGGTTAACTTTAAGATTTTTTTTAAAAAAATTCCACATGTTGGGATATGGGTGATGCAACATGGAATTTTTTAGAATTTTTAATTTTAAAAATGTAAAAAATCTAAAATTTAAAATTATTAAAAAATTTAAGTTATTTTTTTATAATTCAAAATGAATTTTAAAAATGATTTATTAATTATTATTAAAATTATAAAAAGGATTAATATATATTTTTTAAATATTTTAAAAATTTCTAAATAGTATAAAATTATTTTTAAAATTATAAATAAATATTAAGAAAAAGGTGTCTAGAATAAACAAAACTAGTTAGAGAGATTGAAATTATAGACCTAAAATCCAAAAACATTTAAAATTTGTCACTAATAAGATTTTTGAATTAGTAATACATCTAACGCATCACTAAAAAATTTCTCCGCCAATTTTTTATGATAATTCTTATTGCCAAATATTAAGTGACACCAAATTTTTTTATCTAGACGGTTTTTAAACATTAATGTTTTATCTAAACGTCATTGAAAAGTTTCTCACCAAAATTTTTTTAGGCAAATTTTGGCTCTTAACATATAGTGACGAAAATCAATAACAAATTTTACAGTGGTCATAAACGATATATTAGCAATCACTAAATGTGACGAAAACGAAAAATTGTCACGTTTACAGTATACTTTGTGACGTTTATACATCATCATATATAAATTCTGTCATAAATTGATAAATTTGTTGTAATGCATATACCTCCAACAAACATTAAACTTCCATAACACCTCAAAAACACATAACTAGCAACCTAGAAAACTATAGATTCACATAGCTTCGGGATTCTAATGTTAAAATCAATCTATTAACATTGTAAAACATCAAAATCATGTTCTAATCTAATCAAGAACCCATCAAAATAGATCCAAAACGAAGATCATTCAATTTTATCAATTAAATCTCAATCAAACCAATTTTCCATAATTAAATCATCAAAACTCATTAAAAAAACATTTATAAAGGATCAATAACTTGAGAATTTCAATAAAGAACTATACATTATAGGAGAAGGACGAAGCTCACCTCTAATGTTTACTTTCCTCCTTAATTGTATTGATTTACATGAGAAAACAAGATTAAAACAATAAGGTTTTGATAAAAAAAAATTAAGAACTCATTTAACATTAAAAGATTGAAAAAATCAAGAAGTTACCTGAAGATTTTAAAGAAGAAAAGAGTGTTTGGCTTAAGAGAATTTGAGAGAAAATCTTTTTGGAAAAAAATTAATTACGTGAAATTTACTTAGGAATTAATTATGAAATTAATTCCTCAAAATATATTTATACCCCTCCTCAGATCTTTTTAAAAGAGCTAATTAAGGAGAAAAGTCTGATATTAGACTTTGGGCAAATAGCTCCTTAAAGATTCAAAGTTTTGATCCTTTTACAAAACAGTCACTAAAAATAATTTCCATTCTTTACATTTTGGTCACTAGTCAAAATGTCACATTTCCATACCTCGTTTTCCAAAATTAATTTTACCAAAAATATCCGTATAATACATAATGATTTTTAGATACTTTTTCCAAATATTTTCTCACCCAAAAAATATTTAATTCAATTTTAATATCGAATCCGACTCAAATCTCTAGCCCGATCCTTCGGACCATCTAATTTGCCTATAAACCGCTAGGCCCAAAACCGGGGCATTACAGATTCAGTGGCCTATCGTTTACAACTACCAGATAGTGCAAGAATTCATCATGTTTTTCACATCAGCCTTTTAAAAAAGAAATTAGGGCATAATACAGTTACCTTAATCAACCCTCCTGAGTTAGGAGACGATGGCCAAGTTCGAGTTTATCCTACCAGAATGCTTGACAAGAGAATAGTTAAGAGAGACAACAAAATCGTGACTCAATTGTTGGTACAATGGATTAATTTGGGTTCTAAACAGGCAATGTGGGAGGATTACACGGTGTTGAAATCGTAATCTTCGGATTTTGATCCTTGGGGGCAAGAATCGATTGGAGGTAAGGGTATTGCTATGATTGAAGCCAAAGAATTTGGAATTGCTGGAGAGAAAATGGGGAAAATTGTGAAATTTGAGACTGTTCGAATTGAGGAGGGAAAATCATCTGAAATTAAAAACACTAATGCAAACGGTCATACCATTGAAGGTTACAGTGGGCTAGAATGACGAATCAGACCCAACTAGCAAGGAAGTGGGGGATATCCTTTGATTAGCCAGCTGGAGGCTAATGCATATTGAACAGCTGTAAAAAGAATAACTAACTAGTATCATGAGAGTATTAGTAATGCTGCTGTTGTCATCTCTTTTTCATGTTTTATGATTATCATCAATGAAAATCCTCTAGTATTATGCTCTCTTTTAAATTCTATCTCTTTCCTTCATTTCTAAATCCCCCTTCTTCATTTGAGTTCATAGCACAGTGAAGCCTTTGGAAGAGAAGACAATAGCTGTAACATTGTGGGTGAAATTGCAGGCTCCTGGTGGATTAATGGTGATGTTCCCATGAAAAATCTGAACCGGTGAGACGAGTTCCATGGCGGTTTCGTCTTCTTTCCTTGCATATGGCTTAATTGTGGGTGAAATTGCCGGCTGCTGATTTATTTACTATGAACACCTCTGAATGAACATCAGTGTGGCATGAAAATCCATTGAACTCGAACCGAACTCGATCGTCTCACGTTTCATTAATCCAGACAATATACATACTTTATGTTTGTGAATTGGCTTCAAGCATTGAATTTTAAGAAATGAAAGAGATGAACCTCTAACAAGCCTTCTCAATAGAAATTCTTGAGGATCAACTGTATCAATATTGACCCTTTCATTTCCGGGAAGTTTCAAGTCAGCCAAGTTTATGGTGTGATTAGATTGAAAAAGTGTAGCAAAAACCAGAACAATTAACACCAAACAGATGGCTAAAGTTGCAGAATGCACCAGCCTTCTTGATTCCTTCTCCATCTGCTTTCAACTTGCAAAGAAAAGAAAAAAGGACCCTATTTGATTGTAATGAGTTGAAGTAAAGCAAAGAACAAATTTATGATTTTTTTATTCATTTTGTTTGATGGATTTTGACTAGTGTGGAATCTCGCTAGCTGAATCTACGAAAACTAAAGATATTTCTGAACAGAAAAGGTCAATTTTTTCTCCCCCAAAGCGAAACTAGGTGTAGTATGAGAATAAACACCAGGTAAATGTTCTTAGGCTTCTTTCAAATTCAGGGACAGAAAAGTTTCTGGCAAGTTTGCAATAGTGATGATTTGCGGTTTATCAAACTTCTTTTCCGCAATCCTTTGATAGAGGTGAGGCTTCAAGTTGAGAGACTAGATTGCTTTGGCACCATTTTTAGGGCTAGATTGAATAAATATAAAACTGAGAGACTCAATATGCTAGTTATCCATTTTTGTTAAAGCCAGTCAATTTTTTTGTCAAAAGAGCCACATGGCGCGGTCTAATTAGGCTGATATTTTTAAATGGATGTTACAAAAAAGGAGTCGATAAAAATTATGATTTTTAATTCAGGGGACAAAATGTTCTGAAAAATAAATTTAGCGGCCAACTTTAAAAAAAGTACATAGTTTAGGGTGTATTAGAGTCATTAAGCCAATTATATATGAGAATATATTTTTACTTCAAAACATATGTGAGGTATTCAAATTTTTGTTATTTGGATAGCCCTTATTGTAATTCTCAAGAATAAAAAAAGTCATTGTAACTCTTATATTCAATCTTTTAAACCTAAAACGTTGATCCTAATAGTTTTTTTTTTAATTCTAGAGGATTCAACCAATCTACTTTTACCAAGCAACCAAATTAGAGGATTAACTATTCAATCCTTTAAAATTAGTCAAAACATATAGTTTTTGCTTAAAACTATATTCACCAAACATAATTTATGCCCTGTTTGACAATTAGCGGATAGCGGATTATATTAGCTAATAGCATTAGTTGATTTAACTAGCAGATTACATTAGCTGATTTTATAAAAGTGTTTAGTAAAAATAACTTATAGCTGGTAGCTGTTTGATTATTTGAACAAGCAAAATAACATATAAGGACATAATTATTTTGAAAATTTTATTAGTTATTAACATTTTGTATCTATTAATATTAATTAGATCATAAAAAATATTTTTTAAATACCATTACTGAGCATATATGAGGATGTACATATTAGTTTTTTTATTTACGAAATTATCTTTTTAATATAATTTTAATAATTATTAAATTTAGATGTATATATTAATTTCTTATCTATGAAATTATATTTTGAATATAATTTTATTAATTATTAAATTTATATGTATTTATTAATTTATATATTAATTTCTTATTTATGAAATATTTTTTAAATTTTATTAGTTAATCAAATTTATGTTATTTAAAAAATTATAATTATCAAGTACATAATAGTCTTTACAAGTCTTTTATTCAAAACTCTAACTGGAAAAATTCCTTCAGAATGAGAGGTCTAACTTTAATATGTTATTACAATCCTCTATTTACCCAACATCGAATATTTGACTGATTAAACCTTTAAAAATACTTTAAACCTCTAATATTAGCTCAAAAAGTATTTACCAAACATAGCCTATATCTATAGAAAAATAATATGTATTCATGCCATAAATATTATAACGCACACTTCATTAGATAAAACTCTAGATCTAACTAAAAGCCAAAACCTCAGGTGAATGATTTTATGATAAACGCTGGTCCCATCTACCTAGGACAAGAATGATATATTTATGTATAAGAAATAAGTTTTTAAGTCTTACAAATTAAAAATAATGGTCAAATTGAAAATTATTGATAAATATCCAAAAAAATCAATATTAGAATAAAAAATGAGTGTTTCGGGACGAGAAGGATGAAATACACCTTTGGTACCTTGTAAATGCGTAAATCTCAAAAGTTACATAGATTTAGAGAAATTACTTTAATCGAACAACCAACCATAAAATTATAATTTTTCAAAAAAAAATACTTTATATTTCAAACAATTATAATTCCAAAGACTGAGTTCATAGAAAATTATTGAAATATTTTTTATTTAAAACGGTAACTAATATTTTTATATCCTTATTTTAAAAGATAATAAATATTATTAGAATGAAGTTTTTGTTTTTTATACTTATCTTTGGTATAAGTAACAATAGTTGACCCTCTCGACTCGAATTCAAGTACTACAAGAATTTATTGTGGATCAACCCTCTTAGCTCAATTTGTTTCATTCACAACATTAAGACTTTAATTTTGAATATTGTAAAAAAATTAGTGTCTCAAACAATTAGATCAACTGATAGTTGATTAAAAAAAGTATTGACTACGCCATAATATTGCACGTATTTTCATGTTTTTATATAAATTTTAAAGAACTAAAAAAACACTACTTAAATATTGAACATAAGATTAATGCTTGTACGAATAAAATATTTACCATTACACATGTATTCAGCTTCCCAAAATTAATAATCAATCTAACACCCTTTCAAAGATTAATAACCGATTTGAAACCCTCATGCGAAGGCCAGTGGCGGACCTATATGGCCAATATGGGGCAATTAAAAATATTAATTTAGTGTGTAGAGGAAAGAAAATGAAAATTTATATATTTATTCTAAAAAAAAATCATTTTAGATTTTATTCTTGAATTCCTGAATCTAGTGGCAAAGGCATTGCTGGTCAACAAGGCATGCTCGGCCAATAACACCTTTGTTCAATTGTAGGCTTGTAGCATCAGAACTTCAGTTTTTATATGTTCATTACAAAGGGGTAAATCACGCATCACGCCTTTACCCAAATAACCCATTAAAACTGAATAAATTAAAGCCCAAATAAAAAAAATTAAAATTTAATAATTATTTTGTAATAATTCAAATAAATTTAATCATTATTGTGTTCTATTTTTTTGAATTGTCATTTTATGCTAATTTGATTAAGTTTAATGATCATTTTATAACTTATCGTAAATGATTATTTTATAACTTTTAAAATTTCTGTGGTAAAAAATCTATTATATGTAATATTTAAAATATCATAATTCTGATTAATTAGCCGGTTTTGAACCGAATTAACCGATAATCGAAATTTGTAAAAAAATTAATCATTAGCTAATCATACCTGAAGCTATTCAACCGAAAAAACCTCGACTCTATTGATTAATTTGGTTAAAACTGAAATTTGAACATCCTACTATTTCCTTACCATGTTAATTACCACGAATTCTTGAATGACTGCACAAATTGAATTGATATCCATAGCCTAAATAGTTGCTACATAAATTAATTCCGCTTATGATGATTTTTGAAAATACAAATTATAATGTTTAAACTATACAATTTTAAATTTTTAAGTAAATAAACTTTAGAGCATCAAGTTAAAGCTCTCAAATTGATACTCTCTCTTTTTTCTTAGATTGTGGCTTCAAAGTCCAGTAAAACAGAATTTTTTTTCCCTCTCCCCTAAATAAAAATTGTTTAAAAAATTCTTTAAATCAAAGACAATTACATATTTACATTTAAATACATAATTCGATAGGAACTAAACTAATACACAATCCAGAATTCGCACTACTTGAGTTTATAATCAAGGATTCAAATAGCGGTCTGCGACCATGATAGCAGCTACTATATAGTGGTACCGGCACTGTCAAAAATTATTATTATAAAAAATAACGGTATATAATAACTATAATTTATCTACTATTATTTACAACTGCGATAAAACGTCTTGACTGAAAACGCAAAAGCGATTGTTGTTTAAATTTCTTATATTAGTGGTAGATGGTTTACTGAGTTGAGAAGTTTCCACAGAAATCACCCACCAATCCTATGAGTTTCTTTTGTAGAACCACGTAGTTTCGTATTTCATACCTGCCCGTGTCTTTGAGTTTTAACCACAAATAAATTCAACGGGCGGGTCCGCATTTATAACAGCTGCTCGGATTCATGATATTTAGGTTTGGTGCCCGTGCCAAGTTGTCTGGCTACAGATGCTGGGAGAGATTTTGTCATTATGTCTTCCTTGAAAGTTATATATAAAAGAAAAGGAGGGTGGCGCGTGATTTAATGATACGCTAATTTCCACACAACCGTTTCCCTTTCACCGCGTTGTCCAAAACTTGCGTCCCACACACTCGCCACCTTTTCCTCGTCTTGGTTCAAATATATAAGTACCATCTTCTTCCCCGTTTCATTACCTCGTTTCGTGTTGAAAATTGTGAGAAAAAGATAATGAAGAGGCAAGGCAGCAGTATGGACGCCACGGGTCAAGGCAGAGAACATGATGATGGTCGAAAGAAGAGCAAGAGAGATTCGGAAACCAAGGAGGAGGGTGAAGAAGTAGGGGCGGCGGAGTGTGGCATGCAGAGTTTGGTGTGGTAGGGAGGAATGGCAGTGGCTGAGAGGTGCGGCGGACGAGAAAATGCCGTGGGCTTTGATGCGGTCGCCGTTGTGGGGTGTGGATTTTGTTGACAAGGCATATGTGCATTGTTCAGCGACGTTGCTTGGGATGATGATATTTGGGGCTTGAAGACTGTCATGGCCATACCCCAGCAATGAGAGGGTCGAGGGAGATAGCAAAAACACTCATCTTGATCTTTAGCTTGTCTAATTGTTCTTTTATAGAGCAACTTTTTTAGTATTATTTCTTTCTTTTCTAGTATATATTCTTTGATCAGTGCTGAAGATGCAATGTGCTTCGATAGATAACATCAATCTTTTGACCTATGCCCTCTGTCATTGTGAAATCGACATCTCTTTAAAAACTGATTTCTTTGCGAAGGAAGCCTATTCAACATCATCCAACTTTGGTCGTTGTAAATACTAAATAGCTCATTTCTTTATTTTTCCTTTCACCTCTCTAATCCGAATCAACTTGTGTCGCACTTATAGTTTTGGAGTGAGTCTTACAATAGTAATTTTTTGCGTACACAAAGCATCAAATTCGAGACATGTTTAAGCGATATCAAGATGTTAATAACTGTATTGTTGTATGAGTACCCATCGTGGTATACATACTAAGCGTAAGGAAACATGGGATGGTAACATTGTCTTGTTTGTTGGTACTACTACTGTTGCTAATAGTCGGTTGGAATGTGCGAGTGTTGGGGTCGTTTTTGTTGGGTAGGGGCATGATTTTTGCTCATTTTCTCGGAGATAGTGCGAATTGTTAGATTCATGGTTTGAGTTTGGAGGTTAAAGAAAAGTTGAATTTTCCAACTACCAGCAAATATCGGTTTAGGTGTTAAGTGTTGGTAGGCAAACACCAATTCAGACCAAATCAATCCATGTTTGACACTAAAATTACAGTGACAACGAATTTAAAGTTACAAAACACAACCAAAAAGCAAAACTACTCTTCTTGCGTTGGAAAAAGCTGTCCGTAGCTGAAGTTTAGTTTGGTCCCGATGCCTTACCATGTAAAGTCAGTAGTAGAAGCATGAGTGATTGGATCACACAGTAATCAGAGGTAGATGTATGAGAGACTTTATTACTTGTGCTGGATGTGATGAATATTGAATAGTGACTTGGTAAAGAAGAGATTCTTAGCTGCACCAGTACCCTACTAGACCACCCTCTCTTTAGTTCGTCAGTGGGTGAGCTCATAGCTAGGCCAGCTTTTCTTTATTGAAAGATAGTAATTCTTTAATAAAAAAAAAACAGAATTAAACATTTAAATGGTATAATACATCATTCGACTATGCTTGATAATGTTATATCAAAAAATAAATTTATAATCTAATAAATATTAATAAAAATTATTTAATTGTACCAAACCTTTTAAAATAGTAAATTAATATAATCAGTTAGTCAAATCAATTAATACAATTCACAATAATATAACTATCAACTGTTAACAAACTCTAGAACATGCGATTAAAACTCTCAGTTGACACACTCACTTTTTCATATGCTATGGGTTCAAGACCTAATAGAAATAAAATTCCTCTTCCTCTAGATAAAAATTGTTCCCAAAAAAAAAACTATCAACTAAATATATTCAGCTACCCATTAATAGTCAAAGAAATTTTTTATTTATTTTACAATCTATATTCAAATTCAAAACTATTCATCTATAAGAATAGAAATCATCTACATTTTTGGTGCTTCTATTTATACTTATATATTCTGGGATTGAGGGTTTATGATTAGGGTTTATGGTTAGGGTATAGAGAATTTAAGTATGGTGTATTTTTAAGGTGCATGGTGTAGGGTTTGGGGTTTAAAGTTAGAGTTTAAGGAATTTAGGTATAGTATTTTTTAAGGTGTAGGATTTAAGATTTAGAATTTAAAATTGAACTTTTTTAATATTTTTAGTGTTAATGTATAAAAAAACACCGAAAAAAATCATATATAAATATTATATTGAAAATTTAAATTTAATTTTACTAGTTAAAAATACAATATGCCATAACTTTGCAACCGATATTTATAGCTAAAAAACATAATGATTAAGATAGAGACATTTAATTAAAATATAAATAAAACATACTTAACCTTGAAACCGACATGCAGATTTTTCTTAACATAATCAACACATGACTTAAGTGGTAAATGATTTTAGCCTTGGAATTTGAAGGCGGATTTGATATAATTAGGGTCAAACAGACAAAATTGTCCTTTAAAAAAATATCATTACATGATATTTCTCTCGCCTCAAAAAAATAAACCAGATATTGCATGTGAAGATACACAGTTAAGAGTCTCCACAGCCATTTCTCTATCACGTGGGCCACTGTTGAATGCACGAGCTCTTCTCCTTCTCCATCTCCATCCATCTTTCTCTTCCCCTTTATTACCTAAATTAGCCTCACCAGAAAAACAGTGCTGGTGTTGTAAGAAAAGTACAGTGAAAACTGGGCTGTGGGCATCTTTTATGTGGATACCAGCAGCATGAGGCCATGTTACTCCTGTGTGTTGGTGTTGCTGCTTATCTTCGTGTTACAGATTCGGGTGTTCCGTGATTGCCAAGCCGGAGCAATAAGGATTTTTTCTGGAAACGGGATGGAAAATGATAACAATGGTCGGAGGGACTTGTTTCAGAAGTACTTCAACGGGAGATCTTTTAGTTTCAACGGAACCGACAAAGGATTTGAAGAAGCCAAACGAAGAATCCTCAGTTGTCCAGACCCTCTACACAACTAGCACAGTTTTTTTCCCCAGGAAATTTGTTAGATAGTATCCAAAATACCCCCGTTTTTTCTCATCATTTCCATGCTAGCGTTTCGATTGATTCTTGTTATTCTAGGGGGAAAACGTGGGTATTTTGGTTAATGTATAGTTATCCTAGAATTTCTATGTGTACTTCTATTTGTATCCTTTTCTCTATTTGATTCCCTTAACTTTCTTTTTTTTCTTTAGCAGACCTATGATGCTTGAAGTTTAAGAGTTTCGATTAAGTTCGGAGTTGAACAACATTTTTTTATATTTTTCAATCTATAATATTCGAACTCGAAACCTTGATTAAAGTACATAAATCTGGGATTCTTGCTTTAGATTTTCTACTGAAGTAATGAAGGAGAAGGAAGCTAGTAAATGCAAATGCAACAGCAGGGATCCATGTCCTCTTCTGATGGCAACAATACAAAGATTTTCCCTTTCCAATATCTTTTCGTTACTGTGGAAATATTAAGATTGTTTCAGTTTCGGTCCCAATTTGAGTATCTGGTAGCCCTGACCTTTTTCAGACAAAAAACATCAAAAATATTGATTTCTAATCCGTACTTGTTTCAAAAGATTTACCTAACCTTACTTTAAATGGCTTAAAATTCCAGCAGTCAACTTTAGTGATAAAGTTTGATCTGATTCAACTCTAATATAATCGAACATGTTTGAACACTTACTGTTTTAAAAAGCAGATGTATCAATTAAAAGTGAACACCTTTTTCTATCATCTCTTTAATTCCTTTTGCACCAATTTGAAATGTCACTATTGCAACTTACAAGAGTGAAAAGTTAGAGGTTGAAAGCAGTAATTGAAAAAGGAGAAAAAAAGGGTATTTGATTCATATTCAAACATGAGAATACAGCTAAAAGAGGGGGGAAATCTGGGTAATCTTTTTGGGTGTTAGATCACATACAAGAATTTAAATTGCGGTCACGGCGTTTTATCGCGATTGTGGATAATAACAAATAAATTGTAGTTATTGCGGACTGTTATTTTACACAACAACAATTTCGGACGATGCTACTACCATTATATAATGGCTGTTATCGCGATTGTGGACCGCTATTCGAATCTATGCATAGTAGTTTGTATACTAGTAAAGTTTGGAAAGATATGCGGATTTGAGATTTCTCCTGCTAAAAGGGTAGGTGAAGACAATGTACAATGGAGTGCAGACAGATGAAAAGAGGGAGAGAAATTTTGAATGTGGGTGTTTTGAATATTCTTCCATTTTTTGTTTTGTTTCTAGTGTTGTTTTAACATGAAAACGTTTGTTTCAACAAACAAGGCGACAGGGCAGTGGAGAGTCTCGTAGTCTGGTAAATTTGGGTGGTTTATTAAGCATGGAAACCGATGAGGCAAAGGCCGAGAAGGCCACGTATTATGCGGCCAAATAAGTTGAAAAAGCTGCAACTCATTTCCTAGCTCTACACTGTAGTGCTTTGTTTGCTTCTGTTTGGATTTGGTATCAATTTCACTCTCCCTATTAATGCTTATTATAACTGATTTTAGATTTTTTTTATTAATTTATATTAGGAAAAAAAAGAAAAATTTTGCTCCTAATGAGTTTATAATTCACAATTCAGAGAAGGGGAATGTGTCAACTGAAAGCTTTTAACCACTTGATCTAGAGATAGTTGACAATTGATTTTAGACTATTAAGTTATAAATTTATGATTGAGATTATTCATTTTTTTCTCTTATTTTTTTATTTTCAACATTTAATCCTAAGCCATCAAGTAACACTCACCCAATAATTTAAAATTAGTGTTAAAAAATTACATCGTGTATCATTTAAATCTATTAATGTTGTATTCAATCCTTATAGTGACATTTAACTTATTTTATTTAAAAATCATATAAATTAATGAGTATTATATCATACATAAGAGTATTTTAGATAATTAAATTGGTGTTTTATCTACCAATGACATCAAATACAGTCGGACTTTTAAATACAGTATAGATAATTACCAACCCCGGAAAGAATTGATTAGAATTGCTATTCTAGTATGGGTTCTTGTCAATGTAATAAACCATTTGATAAATATAATTGATAATAAAAAATTAACAAATTTGGCTAGTTTTATGAAAAATATTTTGATGTTGGAGTTACACAAATGTATTCATTTAAGGATTTATATCCAATGACATCAAATACTGTCGGGCTTACACAAATGTATTTATATCCAATACACTGATGGTGAAATTTTTTAATTTTCACAAGCGCCTTAGTTTTAAGGTTTAGGGTGTATGGTTTAGGGGTTTAGGTGTAAGGGTTTAGAATTTAGGGGTAATGGTTAAAATTTAAGGGTTGGGGTTAGAATTTAGGGTTTAGATATTAGAGATATCCAATGACATCAAATATTGTCGGGCTTACACAAATGTATTCATTTAAGGATTTATATCCAATACACTGATGGTGAAAATTTTTAGTTTTCACAAGCGCCTTAGTTTTAAGGTCTATGGACTTAATTTAGGGTGTATGGTTTAGGGGTTTAGGTGTAAGGGTTTAGAATTTAGGGGTAATGGTTAAAATTTAAGGGTTGGGGTTAGAATTTAGGGTTTAGATATTAGAGTTTAAGTTTTTAGTGAAATATGTTGAGGCTTTAGGTTTTAACCTATAAACCTTAAATTCTATTCACAATCTTTAATTCTAAACTACTAAACCTAAAACCTCTAAACCCTACACCTTAAATTGAGTCCCTAAATCTTAAAATTAAAATGTTTGTGAAAACTTTTAATTTCCGCCGCCAATATACCAATAATTATAAAAAAGAGAAAACCTAAAAACTTTCTCTCCTCTCCTTTTAACTTCTTTTGACAAAACCCTAACCACATCTCACTTTTTTTTGCTGGTCACTCCCGTATCTCCTCCGGCCAAAAAGTATCCCTCCAATGGTTGGGTTGTTTGTGCCCTTACGAGATCGGATCTCTGTCGTTCGACAACTTTCTCCATCTCCTTCAAGTGAGGTTTTAGGGAGAGACCACCAATCTTATCTCAGTATTTCTCTCGGCTTTAGGTGGATGGTTGTTTCGTTGTCGGTTTGAAGGTTCGACGACACCTCCGACGATCACTGTTTTGTTTGTGTCTTATTTTTTCGTTTGCATGTGTTTCTTCTCCTTCTCTTTGTTGCAGGTTTGGGGTGAGTGATGGTATGCCTTTGTGACCTTCCGTTGTCTTTTTTTTTTTTTTTTTGCTTTCGTCGGCAATGTCCGTTTACGACGCTTTCTGACTCCGCCTTTCCTTCAAACGTCAGCGATATTAGATCTGGACGCGACGGTTTGTTGTGTTGTCTTCTCTGCATCTCTTTGAACCGACCTTATCCTTCAGCGACCCTCGAAACGACATGCATATGAAGTATCTGAATTTGCTGGCTTTGTACTTCCTCAACTTCGGTTGTTGGATTTGTTGTTTTCTGTTAATGTTTTTCTGTTGTTGTCCATGTTCAGGCCTTTGTTTTGGACTGAATTTCTATTCTAATATGTTCTGTTCTTCGATTCCTTGTTCTTCGGTCCTCAGTAACTGTTCTTTGTTTGTGAAGTTGTTTGTTTTGTGTTTAAATGCTAGCTAGTCCCTTGTTCAAAAAAAATATCCTTAATTTAATGGTTTAGTTTAAAAATTAGAGTTTATATTATAAATGTTATAATTTAAGGTTTAAAGATTTATGATTATGAAATTAAAAAATGTGTGTTGTACTTGTCGGTATATTTGTTCATGGATTGGATGGTTTGTCCAGCCCATTTGATCTAGAATTGGATACTGTAGCGATGTCTTTTTTTTTTCTATCATCGCTAAATAAAAACGATGATTTTTGAACGGTGTTTTTGAAAGGTGTTTGGATATAAAATATTTATTCCGTGGGGTTTACAAAAGCCTTATAAAAATGGAGTCGCCACCGGCCACTTAGGTAGGCCGGACACCACAAAACCAGAGATTCAAAAAGACAGGGTTCGGGAGTCGGTTACGGATGGGGAAGGATTAGCACCCCCACACCGCCCAAAATTGGTACTTTAATAATTACCGCTTTATTAATGTTGGATTTTCCGGATTAGAGTGACGATTATTTTAAAATTCGGTCATAATTGCGAATAAATTTTAAGGGTCCCGTTATCCGAGAATAAACGCCCAACCACTATCACTACGCCTGATACTGGCCCCGTTTACGTTCGGATAAAAGGGCACCGCATTAACAATTTATATATCATATGCAATCTTAGTGGCAAACATAAATATAATACGATAAACATATAAATACCAACATACTAAAACACCTATCAGACATAAATACATGAATATTAATTTAACACATAAAATATAATAATAATAACAATAACGATAACAACAACAATAATAATAATGCTGGTGATAATAATGGTGCGTGAATTAAGATATATACAAAGCATAATGTAAATAAATGCTAAGAATAAAAATGCACTAGTACTTAATTGCATGGTAATGACATAAAGAAGACTAAAATGCATGGATTAATAATTTACAAGGCATAAACAAAGACAATAAGGACTGAAATAAAACAAATGCGACATGCATGGCATAACTATAAATGACAACAAATAAAGAGCTGAAAATTAAATAAACAGGTGACTAAATTGAAATAAAACAGAAATTAAAAGCCAAAACAATGACGATATTAGACACGCGTGAAAACTGAAGGATCAAAAACATAATTATCCCATGACCAGAAGTTAAAGCGGGAAAAGAGTTTGGGGACCACTCGTGCGATTAACTCATTTTTTAAAAAAAAACGCTGATCATCCCCGGGTTATCGGGTCACTGGGGGTTGAGACACGCCAAACGGCGTCGTTTCATTCGTATGGGTTTAAAATAGATAAGGTTTCGTTTTCAATTGTAAACCGAAATAATAACCTAAAAAAAATATCCCAATCCTCTCATTCTTTCCCTCGACGGCGCCGCTCCCCATGGGGACTTCTATGCTCGGCCGGCCTTCACGCGCCTTACAACGGCGGCTCGGCGTCACGGCAAAGAGAACGACGGCAACTTAAGACAACCGGTAAGGTTCGAATTTCCCCTTTTGTTCTTGACTATTTCGAAATGAAGCTTGAAACAAGAACAAAGATTTTGGTTTTAAAACTAAAAAACGATTTGGTTGTGAGATTCAAACTAATGAAGAAAATAGAATAGAACAGAGTTATAAACCTTCTTCTGAAATTCTTTTTTTTTATTTTTGATTCTCGAAATCCCTTTACAAAATTTCGAATAAAGCCCTCCTTTTTCCTTTCTTTTCGATCTGAAGAAAAAAAACCCGTTACAACTGTTTTTTTTCGATCTCCAGAACCCCCTTTTTTTGTCTCCCCCTTTTCTTCGATTTTGTAGATCTAATAATGATAAAAAGATTATCTTTCTGAGATTTGGTTGTTGATAATCTGTTCTTTTGCCTCTTTTGCACGTCTGGTGGTTGGACTGGTGGTACGGCGGAGTGGTGCCGGCGTGGAGAGAGTGTGGCAGCATCATCTTCGGCTGGATTTACTCACGGCCGTTGGATTAGATCTGATCCAACGGCTGTGATTACATGGGGAATGTGCGGCCTAGATCGAGCCTTGAAATGCGTGGTGCTTGCTGGAGATGACGACACGTGGCAGAGGATAATGAACGGTCTCGCGCGTGCAGCGGTCTGGAGAGTGACATCACACGCGCCAGCTGGATTATCTTGGACTGATCTGGACCGTTGGATCAAGACTTGATCCAACGGTCCAAATGACGGCGGCTGCAAGATAAAAGAGGGGTATCAGACTTAGTTTTTAGGGTTTTTAATATACTGGGTCAGGCCAATATGGGCCTTGTAATATATATTTTTGGGTTTTTGTAATAAATTGGATTGGACTGTTAATTAATATTTGGGTTTTATATTTTAGACATTAGTCCAATAATAATAATAATAATAATAATAATATGATATTACATACATACGTACACGTGCACACCCATATAAGTGTAACATACGAATACACATGCAAACATTAATGTAACATACTAACAAACATGTATATATATATAATCATACACATAATTAACATAACCTCTACACACATTAAACAAATACGCTCGTACTCTATAGATACATACGCGACACACATACACCATTAATGTTATAAACAAATACGCGACACACATACATACATAGCTTATAATATACATGCACACACCTTATATATATTAGTAACACTCATGCAAATAATAAACATATAATATAATAAGTATACATGCAATACTAATATGTATTTATAGATAAAAAAATGAGTGATTATAGTTGCCCCTCTTTGCTTGTTCTCATGGAATGGGAAACAAAGCAAAGATTCATAAGCACTCATTTTTATCAGACTTCCCTGTTTGTAGCCTTGGAAAAACGAATTCTTTTGGACATTTCCGCTCTTCCTTGGCTGAATCTTCAGGCTCGTAAGTTCTTCCTATATAGAGCTTCGTCACCTTCCGACCTTGGAGCTACAGGCTCTTTTCGACATAGAACCCTTCGCTCTGACATCCCGAATTATGAGTCATTCTTTTCACTTTGAGACAATAAAGCTTGGAGTCCTTCCTATATAGAACTCTTTGCTTTCAACGCTGGTTTCTCCTATATAAAACCTTTTTGCACTGATGGATTTTTCTTTGGAGTTCTTTTTGAGATTTTAGATTTAGGGTTCTCTCTTTATGGGACCTTCACTTTGGGGCTTGAAAATGCGGTTTTTTTAAGGTTGTTGCCTTTTTGGACCTACGCTACTAAGATTGCCGCATCATGCCCGAAGGACTTTGCGATGACCCGAAGGATTTAACACCATGCTCGAAAGACTTACTGATGGCCCGAAGGACTTAACATCGTGCCCGAAGGACTTAACGATGACCAAGGATTTAATATCTGGATCGACGCCGACATGGCTGTTGTTTTTATGAGGACTCACGCCGATATCTTTGCCACATCATGCCCGAAGGACTTATCGACGACCGAAGGATTTAACACCATGCTCGAAAGACTTTGCGATGACCGAAGGACTTACCGATGACCCGAAGGATTTAATATCTGGATCTGACGCCGACATGGCTGTTGTTTTATGAGGACTCACGCTGATATGCTGCCACATCATGCCCGAAGGACTTACCGACGACCGAAGGATTTAACACCATGCTCGAAAGACTTATCGATGACCCGAAGGATTTAACATCGTGCCCGAAAGACTTACCGATGACCGAAGGATTTAATATCTGGATCTAACGCCGACATGTTTGTTGTTTTATGAGGACTCACGATGATATCTTTGCCACATCATGCCCGAAGGACTTACCGATGACCGAAGGATTTAACATCATGCTCGAAAGACTTCATCGATGACCCGAAGGATTTAACATCGTGCGAAGAACTTACCGATGACCCGAAGGATTTAATATCTGGATCGACGCCGACATGGCTGTTGTTTTATGGACTTTGGTAAATTCTTGACAATTCTTCAAATACCTGTTTAGGAACAAGCAAAATTGACATGCCCTATCTATATGATGCATGTAATGTTATGATTTCTTTCTCATTTTTTTTTTCTTTGTTAATCTTATGTCCCTGAAAAGTCATTCTTCCGATTTCTCTATTTCCTTTCCTTTTTTGCGGTATGCTCAATTTTGATCTTCATTTTGTCAAATTTTGCTCAATGGGCATCTGCTCTTGTTCGTTTGCACGAGTATCTGCCTTTCTTCTTGGGTTTTCGCTGCTTCACCAACAAACGCTATATCATGCGTGTGCAGAGATTCTTACTATTCTTTCTGTTCTGTATTGCCCCACTCGTTCTTGCTCGGATATTTTCCAGTTCTTTTGACCCAACATTCTGAGTATTTGTTAATTTCGTCATCGTGGTGAGCGAAATGCTTCTTAACCCCAATCTTCTTGTTGTCTCTTGACGGACACCATTCATCGATCTCTGTGCTTTAATTCTTTGGAGACTCAATGTTTGCTTTTTTACCGTTTCCTCACTTTGTAAGCTCATTCTTGTCCTGTTTCGTCCTTCATTTTCTTGAACCAAACAAGGCATCGTGGCTGGAATTCGCTTCTTGTTCTTGAGCTGTCTGACACTTATACCTCTGTTATGCATTGTGAGGTCATTTTTGGTTAGGGGCTTCAATAGTATCTGCCTCCTTGTGTTCTGGATCTTACCCCTGAAGTAATGCATGGAAATTTTTGTTGCTTTGACTTGTCAATTTGCTGATTAGTGTTCCACTAAAGGGTATCATTTAGATTAACATACAAGATTTTGAAAACACAGCATAGGAGCTCTGGATATCATGTGCGAGAGTGGCTTAGATTTAATCGCTTGATAATTCAAAGATGTGAAGTCTTCCCTGGTGACTCGGTTCATCCTCATGATTACAGCGTTCTTTGCAGAGTGCTACTCTTTCTCAATTCTCATTATCTATTCTCTGCCCAAAAAGGGTAGGCTTGTATAACCACTTGAGCGCAGAAATATTACTCTAGAAATAAAGTTCGGGTGGTGCGAGTCTTAATTTTTTCATGATATCGCCTATTTTCTTTTTTTTGTTTTTTTTTGTTTTTATTTAATCATTATTTGAGGAAATCAATTCGTCACAGTCCTTTGTCTTGAGGACAACGATGGAGAAAACAACACTGCCCTAAGTTACTCAGCATAGTCAAGATTTGAAAATATTACCATCATTCATGAAGCTAAGGTTTCTTGAATTGAATGATATATCTCCACCCTATCGCTTCAGCGTGAGTGCCTCAAAATTTCCATACTCTTATCCGAACAAGCCTATTACAGGTTTTGAACATAGGAGTACTTTTTATTATTATTTTCTCATTTTCATTTCTTTTTTCTTTCTTCTCTTTTTCTTTTCCTTTTTGTTTTGTTTCTCCTTTACTACCTAGAAGATTATGCCTAGAGTTTCAATTTCAAGCAACTCTACATGGTTGACATTTAGAGCTTTTTTCGTCTTTGAATATCATCGAAAGAGTAATAATCTCGCTTTCTGACCAGAGTCCGTGGGGAAGATCACACATCATCGTTATCACGACAACTATCTAATGTCACATCTTGCAATTGATATCTAGTGCCCTACAATGACGAGAAAATATCTATGTGCTTTTCAAAAACATTATATGTTTAAGCGAAATGTGTCCTTTATTGAAATAAAAACCAACAAACATGCCCCATCACAAAAGATCTTTGCCACATGGGGGGCCTCATAGAGTTGATTCCTTGTATTACTTTGAAGGAAGGTATTTTAATGTAGAGGCATTTTCGGCTTCTTCAAAGACTATGTAGATTTGCTTCTTATCCGTGGTCTTCCAACGCTTGATCGATTCTTGTGTCAGGGTTCCATCATTGACCAGCTTCTTGATTTCCTCCAGTAAAGGTCTACATTTTCTGGTGGGATGCCCCGGTGCCCCCATATGGAATTCGCATGTGCTACTTGAGTCAAAACTATGGGCATACAGATCAGGTGCACTCTTCATCGGCCTAGGAACAAGATAGTGACCCTCTACCAGGTGAGGCCAAATGTCTGAGATAGATGTTCCAAACACTTCCAAATTTGCGCTTGTCCGAGGAATTTTCCTTGATGCCCCCGATTTGTCAGTCTGTCTCCTTCTCTTACGGCCACGTGAACCCTGGAGATGACACTCATTTACGTCTCCATCCTTATCCATCTTATCTTCGATTGGGTATTTAGACTTAGACCCCAATTTTCCTTCTTTGACTGTGTATTCTATTCTTTCTCCAATCGTCATGAAATTTTCGAATTTGTTTCTCGATTTTCCCAACATCATATCGAAGAAGGGAGAGGGAAGCGTTGCATGAAATAGGGGAGTCAACTCTTCTTCCGCTATAGGGGGCTGGACTTGGGTCGCCAGACATCGCCACCTTAATGCATATTCCTTGAAGCTTTCACTTGGTCTCATTTTCTCATTCTGAAGAAACTGTCGACATTGTGCTAAATCTAAAGCATATTTGTATTGATCCAAGAAGGCATTAGCGAGGTCACCCCATGACCTAACTTGGTTTCTGTTCAAACGGTTATACCACACTGCTGCTGGTCCCGTCAGGCTATCATGGAAATGGTGGATCAACAATTCTTCGTTCTTCATGTATCCTTCTATTTTTCTACAAAACATAGTTAAGTGAATCTTCGGGCAGCTGGTTTCGTCATACTGCGCAAATCTGGGAACCTTGAAATCTGGAGGAATGACCAAATCAGGGACTAGACAGAGTTCCCTCGTATTGAAGACATTTATCTTCTCCTTCTTCTTAAGCTCTTTCTCGATTTTTTTTTTCTAACTGGTCAAGCCTCGACTCTTCAATTCGTTCCATTTTCTGATTAAATCTGCCATCGAACCCCATGTATTAAATGATGAAGTGCCATGCGATGATAAAACAATGTAAAAAAATGTGATGCAAATGCAATGCATGAATGCAATAAAGCATTGATTCCGCAAGTGATTTGTCCTTATAGAACATCTTTCATTCAGACCAAAAGGTTTCATTACATCCGGTATTAGGGTTTTACAGATAACGGTGAGCCCTGGCACCTAATGTCTTGACCTCATTCAATAGTCCCGTCAGTTTTCCTTCGCGGTCCAATGCCGGATCCATATTCTGGCTTATTGGTGCTGCTGCATCGGCTAAATCTGCTACCTGTTGAGCTACTTGTCGGGCTTGAGTCGTAACCATCTTCATGTCCCGGTCTTTCTCCCGTATTGTTTGCTCGGCCTTTTGTATCTTAATGGTCATTGCCCCAGTACGGATCTCACTGGTATGTAAAGCAGTCTCGAGCCTCACTATCTGTTTTTTGAGTGTTGCGTTTTCCATTTGGAAGGCTTGTGATTCATTCCTTTCCTGGTGCAGACTTGATTTCAGGATATCTTCCATGGCCAGACTGCCTTACAACTCATTTTGGAGAAAGTCGCGTTGGCCTTCAGCTTCTTCCAGCTTCTTTGATAATGATCTGACTTTATTCTTACTATTCTTGCATTTCTGCTTCCAGTGTTCTGAACCGTTCCTTAGCTGAACCACACCATTAACCCACTCTTCCGCGGTGTAACCCAGACCGAAACTCTTGAATTCAAAGTGCAGCTTCTGGTACTCGTCTTGTACATTCTTTGATTTCATGCTAAGATTGTGCCTCTCATGATCGAGCTGGTCGCGATTGTGTGCGAATTCATCTTCTGAGACAATTTTATTCTTGACTCCTAACTTTATCCCGCTTGAGTGACCCACTTCTGTGCTATCCGAACCTTGGGCTCGGTATTGACTTTCCTTTGACTTTGCCCCTAGGGCCACGACAGGCTGACTGAAGAATCGGGGTTGTCCGTCTTCGAAACCCAAAATTCTCATTCTGATAAGATCTCGAACTCTGTCCTTCAGGGCCCTACAATTTTCAGTGTGATGACTCGAATCGCCTACGTGGTAGCTGCACCAGACACGACTGTCGTAATCTTTCGGATAAGGAGGTTTTCTTGGTATAGACTTCATTGGTATGATAAGGTTCCTTTCGACAAGCAACGGAAGTAACTCAGTGTATCTCACGGGTATAGGATAATGTCTTCTGATGTCATTAGATTCTCGAACTTCCCCTGGTTTTGCCTCTGTTCCCTGGGTATCTTCCCCCGATATGCTACTTGTCTGCTTCTTGAAATTGATCACAAAGGGATTCGATTTGTTATATTTAACGGTGTTGTCTATTTTGACATTCGACAATTCTGTTCACCTTACGCTCTCCCGACCGAATCTTTTCCGAGTTTGACATCTTTGCTTGCCTTTCATCATGACATTCATCCGTCCATCATCTCGGACTTCGCTTCTTTAGTTCTTTTATTTCATCTTGTTTGTCACCGGGATTGACATCGCCACGAATATATTTCGGTGTCCTTGAATGGTTCTTCTTGGCTGTCCCCGGTCTAGTCTCGGGATGGAGTTTTGGAATTGGACCCCCTTCCTTCAGGTCAAAGAACCTTTGGTCCATCATGAACAATCTTCTATTATGAGAGAAATCACTCGGGAATCAGTGCCCCTGTGTAATGCGGATGCGATGATATGCAAAAACAAAGCAAAAGAAAACAAGTCGATCTGGGACAAAAATGATAAGTACGTAATAAAAGGGCAAATTAAATGCGATAAGCAAACAAGGCAATCCTATTTACATTCCATCTAAGACACCTAGGTTATCCACATGGCTCTAACAGGGTGGGTTTCTATGTGTTCTCTACATGCAGTTTTGGTTCTAGGAGGTACCCGAATTGTCCTTGCTGTCCTCTACTAAGAGTAGCAAGGCCCCCGATCATCACCCATTATAGGCTCCTTTCAACCGGGTTCAATTCGGGGGGACCCATTCGCTTATGCCCGCATGAAGAAGGCGATATCCTTACGAAAGCATAAGGTACTCGAGCCGAAAGGTACTTGCTAGGCCCATACGGGAGAACGATATCTCCACGAAAGCATTAGCGTTTTCCCCTCACTTAAAAAGACGGGTTTATATGCCATATTTTAAATGCGTTAAAATAAACGCGCAATTATAACCGAATGTTAATTTAATAGTCATTTTAATCCGGAATTTCCAATATTAGTAAAACGGTAATTATTTTAAAAGCTTGACTCTCATTTGTTTTTGAAAAACAAAAAAAAAATCCCCAGCGGAGTCGCCATCTGTAGCGATGTCTCTTTTTTTTCTATCATCGCTAAATAAAAACGATGATTTTTGAACGGTGTTTTTAAAAGGTGTTTGGATATAAAATATTTATTCCGTGGGGTTTACAAAAGCCTTATAAAAATGGAGTCGCCACCGGCCACTTAGGTAGGCCGGACACCACAAAACCAGAGATTCAAAAAGACAGGGTTCGGGAGTCGGTTACGGATGGGGAAGGATTAGCACCCCCACACCGCCCAAAATTGGTACTTTAATAATTACCGCTTTATTAATGTTGGATTTTCCGGATTAGAGTGACGATTATTTTAAAATTCGGTCATAATTGCGAATAAATTTTAAGGGTCCCGTTATCCGAGAATAAACGCCCAACCACTATCACTACGCCTGATACTGGCCCCGTTTACGTTCGGATAAAAGGGCACCGCATTAACAATTTATATATCATATGCAATCTTAGTGGCAAACATAAATATAATACGATAAACATATAAATACCAACATACTAAAACACCTATCAGACATAAATACACGAATATTAATTTAACACATAAAATATAATAATAATAATAACAATAACGATAACAACAACAATAATAATAATGCTGGTGATAATAATGGTGCGTGAATTAAGATATATACAAAGCATAATGTAAATAAATGCTAAGAATTAAAATGCACTAGTACTTAATTGCATGGTAATGACATAAAGAGGACTAAAATGCATGGATTAATAATTTACAAGGCATAAACAAAGACAATAAGGACTGAAATAAAACAAATGCGACATGCATGGCATAACTATAAATGACAACAAATAAAGAGCTGAAAATTAAATAAACAGGTGACTAAATTGAAATAAAACAGAAATTAAAAGCCAAAACAATGACGATATTAGACACGCGTGCGTGGCGAAGGATCAAAAACATAATTATCCCATGACCAGAAGTTAAAGCGGGAAAAGAGTTTGGGGACCACTCGTGCGATTAACCCATTTTAAAAAAAACGCGGATCATCCCCGGGTTATCGGGTAACCGCGGGTTGAGACACGCCAAACGGCGTCGTTTCATTCGTATGGGTTTAAAATAGATAGGGTTTCGTTTTCAATTGTAAATCGAAATAATAACCTAAAAAAATATCCCAATCCTCTCATTCTTTCCCTCGACGGCGCCGCTCCCCATGGGGACTTCTATGCTCGGTCGGCCTTCACGCGCCTTACAACGGCGGCTCGGCGTCACGGCAAAGAGAATGACGGCAACTTAAGACAACCGGTAAGGTTCGAATTTCCCCTTTTGTTCTTGACTATTTCGAAATGAAGCTTGAAACAAGAACAAAGATTTTGGTTTTAAAACTAAAAAACGATTTGGTTGTAAGATTCAAACTAAGGAAGAAAACAGAATAGAACAGAGTTATAAACCTTCTTCTGAAATTCTTTTTTTTGATTTTTGATTCTCGAAATCCCTTTACAAAATTTTGAATAAAGCCCTCTTTTTTTCCTTTCTTTTCGATCTCAAGAAAAAAAATCCGTTACAACTTTTTTTTTTTTTTCGATCTCGTAACCCCCTTTTTTTTTTTTTGTCTCCCCTTTTCTTGATTTTGTAGATCTAATAATGATAAAAAGATTATCTTTATGAGATTTGGTTGTTGATAATCTGTTCTTTTGCCTCTTTTGCACGTCTGTGGTTGGGTGGTGGTACGGCAGAGTGGTGCGGCGTGGAGAGAGTGTGGCAAACATCATCTTGGTGGATTTACTCACGGCCGTTGGATTAGATCGATCCAACGGCTGTGATTACATGGGGAATGTGCGGCCTAGATCGGAGCCTTGAAATGCGTGGTGCTTCTTTGGAGATGACGACACGTGGCGAGAGGATAATGAACGGTCGCGGCGTGCGTGGTCCGGAGAGTGACATCACACGCGCCAACTGGATTATCTTGGGTGATCGGACCGTTGGATCAAGACTTGATCCAACGGTCCCAAATGACGGCGGCTGCAAGATAAAAGAGGGTATCGACTTAGTTTTTAGGGTTTTTAATATCTTCGGGTCAGGCCAATATGGGCCTTGTAATATATATTTTTGGGTTTTTGTAATAAATTGGATTGGACTGTTAATTAATATTTGGGTTTTATATTTTAGACATTAGTCCAATAATAATAATAATAATAATAATAATAATAATAATAATATGATATTACATACATACGTACACGTGCACACCCATATAAGTGTAACATACGAATACACATGCAAACATTAATGTAACATACTAACAAACATGTATATATATATAATCATACACATAATTAACATAACCTCTACACACATTAAACAAATACGCTCGTACTCTATAGATACATACGCGACACACATACACCATTAATACGTATACATACATAGCTTATAATATACATGCACACACCTTATATATATTAGTAACACTCATGCAAATAATAAACATATAATATAATAAGTATACATGCAATACTAATATGTATTTACAGATAAAAAAATGAGTGATTACAGATACTGGATAGAGAATTTTAATTTGTATGTCGGTGTCGTTCGACTCATGTAAAATTTAAATGATTTAAAATATAGGTAAAAAGATCATAATATTGTGGTTGAATTTTTTTTCAAAATATAGTCTAAGGCAGATTATTTCCAGAATTATGGTTGTTTACTATTTAAGTCAGAAGTCAGAGAGAAAGCAATCCGACTTTGAACAACATTTTACACTGAATTCGGAGAAAGAGAGCAATCCGACTTTGAATAGTGCCTAAACTTTTTTAATGTTTTCTGGTAAAACACTGTTCAAAGACGAGGGGGAAAACTTTGGTCTTCTGATTCGAACAGTAAACTACAATAAATCTGAAAATAATTTGGTGAGAACAATATTTTGAGGGGAAAAATGGAACTACAATATTGTGGTAATTTTGCCGAAAATATATGTTATTCAAATTTAGTTATAAATTACTATATAAACTTAATTATAAAAAATAAAAATAATTTGTTGAATATATTTTATTATTATTATTATTATTATTATTGAAGGTATAAACTTTTTAAAATTTAAAAATAGATTTTTAGTCAGACGGAACTCTATCCTATTTTTTCGGAACCAAACCTAAATTCCACCCGAATTATGAACACCTCTCTTTTAGTAATGGCTTACTCCATCCTCAAGGGGACCAACAATAGTGAGAGAAATGTTACGTGGAGAAGACGAGAGAAATGAATGATTTTGGGAGAGGTGATGAATTGTGGAGTGGAGGTTTTAGAGAGTTCTTTTTATCTATTATTGTGAACATATAAATCTCCTTCTCTCGGTGGTGTTAGGTTTAGGAGTCGATAGGCATTGATGATTATTGATATATTCAAAGACGGTACTCAAGAAGGATCAATAAGGTCATGTCTCAAAAACTTTAAATTTGAAAAAAAAAATGGGATAATGGTAAAATTTTATTTTAATCCCTTATAATATGTAATTTTCATTTTATACTTTCATAAAATTAAATATTTTTAATTAATTCCCTCAATATAAAATATTAGAGTTTCGTAAATAGATAAGTTGACAGAATTGTAAATTAAATTGCAGAGAGTATATTTAACTATGATAAAATTATTGTTCATTTAAGAAGATGGACTAGACCATGATCTATACAGTTTGCATACGAGAATAAGATCCCATGATCTACGACGCATGGACCATAAATAAAAGATTGTACTACCACTTGGATTAGACTTCTCTCATAGTAAAACTTGCAAAATGAAGTATCATTAGATTCGTACACTCGTACACGTATGTTCGAATCCCAATATTTACATTATAAATTTAAATATTGCTCTTTTATAAAAAAAATAATTATTATAATTCTAATAGCCTTTTAAATAATCAAACCATTGCAAAGAAAATTAATTACAGTAACCTTTGAGAATTCCTTATCATCTCCTACATAATCTTATATGAGGTTTAAGACATATTATACAATATTTAAATTTTAAACATAATAAACTATCAAATTTATTGAGTTTTAATTCAATTAATATCATTACTATTACATTCTCCGTAAAACTATACGTTCAAACCTATTAAAACATAATAACATCTTATTTACCATAGTTTTAGCCGCGAGTCTTAATAATATAATTCCATCAATATTTCATTTACTATTATTCCACCTTTTGTGGTAGATAATATCATTTGATTATCAACTTATTTAGAGTTAATTGCATCACATGTTTCTAAACTATATTTCTCGCTCTAAATTGGTAGTTAAGCTTTTGAATGTTTCAATTTTATATTTAAACTATTATCTTTATTCTAAATTAGTCCATAAACTTTTGAACGCTCCAATTTCATCATCAAATTAGCGTTTATGCCACATCATATTATTACATAATACACATCCATGTTTACATGAAAATTAACATTGTTTATAAGAAGTTTGTTAGCATGGGGGTATAATTAGCCCATAATAATGAGAGTCGTCCAAAAGTTTATAGATTAATTTAGAATGATAATCATAATTTAAGGATAAAATTTGAATATTTAAAATTTGGGGAACAATTTAAAGTGATGCTCATAATTTCAGGATGAAATTAGACCATTTAAAAGTTTAGAAATCATATTCGAATGAGAGTCATAATTTGAAAATATGCGATACAATTAACTATTTATTTAAGTTTGGTGTTACTAATTTTCTCCCAAAATTTCAAGGTTTTCTTAAACTCAAACTCTATACATGAAGAGTATATATATAGCAAAGTCTGGTCGGTGAGATTTTATTTTATATTTAAGAGATTAAACCTTTGTTTTTGGTTGAGTTTTACGACTCAACGCTTGTTGTCGTTGTGATTCTAGTGTCAAACAGGGATTAATTTGGCGCAAATGCGCGTTTATACACCAACATTTAACACTTAAACGCTCGTTTGCTGGCAGTTGACAAATTTAATTTCTGTCAACATCTATTTACAATTTAACGGCTATTTCTCACTCTAGTAACAAAGGGAGCCTAATTCAAAATACAAATTATGTAGTTTTAATAGTTTAAAACCTCAGGCAGACAGTCTTTGGGCGCCCACAGTCTTACAAATAATCCAATTTAAGGTAATTTTCTGGTTTTTTTAAGGAACCTATGAAAACAAATGGGATTGGTAAAGAAATAAATAATAATGAAAACAAAATCCTATTAGTATGCCTGCAGATATATTTATTTGAATTTGGGGGGAAATATTATTAGAAAACTAGATTCCAACACGTGTCCATGATGCTCTGATATTTCTCATTAATGATATGTATTTAATTATCATTTAAAAAATGGAAGTAAACGTCCTTTTAATTAATTGTTTGGAGAACCAAATAAATAAATACATAAAATTAGTTCTCACTTATTTGTACGGAATCCTGAAAACCTGGAGCCTGGAGGTGTATAGATTTCTTAACAGGCTAAGCTCGCAATGAGATGCGGCGAAACACAGACGCACGCAGTTCTAAGATAAACTACCCCGTGCTTTGTGTCAAGGCCATCCCTTATTATATTACGACCCTGCTTTGACAAGCCCGTTCATTACCGAGCAATGGTGGACCGAGTGATGATATGAGCAGTCCCTAAGGAGCTACCAAGTCAAGGATGCAAGTTGAGAAGCTTTAGGAAGACGATGAAGGCCCTATCCAGAAAGTGTCCTCATTTGGGACGAAGCAACGTCTACTCACGGCATTCCTGGTAAGTTTATTTAGCTCTTTAGGGAAGTGGTCCGTGTCGGGTCTCCACCATCCCCCCTCGCTGGGCTAGCGACCGAGCTTCCTTGGTGTAAGCGACCTACTCCTAGGCCTATGTGGGGCCTAGGTGTGTGGGCGATGGGGCCTAGTGGTTGGCGACTTTGTCTCCCGGGGAAATACCTAGGGACGGTTTGGGGCCATAGGGCCCCATATCGCGCTTGTGGCTGAAGTACGAGGTTGGAGTGCAACTATCACTAGGCCCTGCGGGATTCGAAACTCTAAAGCCTTAGGGTGTGACCCTGAGAAGGCTAGACCGAGATAACTCCTTGGACAATGAGGCAGGAGGAAGGCTGACTTGTCTGGGTAACACCCATTTCAAGTGCCGCACGGCTTGCCAACCGAGCAAAGGGGGCCTGTCCGTGACACGTGGTATCAGAGCCAGGTTACGATGGATAATGTACTCATGTGATGGTGGCGTTTGGCTATGGCTTTTGATACAGTGGTGCGTATTTGTTAACCAGACGCCATAGTGCTCATGTACCAACTATAACACTATGATGCTTTATCCAGTGGCTGTGGTGCGTGGTGACGCCAGACGGATGTGTAGCAAAAATGAGAGTTGGTCTCACGCCAAGCGCTCCCACGGGTGGAGTAGGCAGGGTGGATCATCATGACAGGAAAAAAAAAAGAGACTACTTTTTTTTGTGCGCAGAGGCGCTGGATTGTGCATTCTACGCCAAGTGCTCGGTGAATGGAGGCGCGGTCGAATGATAGTAAACCAAGCGCTCTTTGACCTGGAGTAGGCGGGGTGGGGACTACGCCCAAAGCGTTCCCATGTGGGGAGTAGGCGGGGTGGTCTAATCCCCGCCAAAGCGCTTCTCTTCAAGGAGTAAGCGGGATGGTGTAATGTCACGCCAAGCGCATCCATTAGTGGAGTAGGCAGGGTGGTCTAGTTTCACGCCGAGCGCCCTGTGAGGGTAGGCAGGGTGGCTAGAACCTACGCCAAGCGCTTCCGCGAGTGGGGTAGGCAGGGTGACTCCTTATGCTGATTGATCAAGACCTAGTCAAGGCGCAAAGGTGTCTATGGTGGGTTTGGCAAGGTAGTGCCGATGTGTTACATTAGCGCGGTGGCGCGTATGAATTAGAACCTGAGTGGTGCTCATTTGTTCGTAACAGGCGTAACATTGTTGTTGGCTGATCGAGACGGAGATCGAGTTGAGGCGCAAAGAAGCGCAAGAACTTTTGTGGATGAGATTGATCTTTGCATAGTAGTGCATGTCAGTGATTTGGGACACCGGCAATATTTTTTTTTTGAGTTGCTTTAAAGGCTCGTTGAAGGCTGTCTATGGGACATGATGAAGTGTGTATTCCTCATAGCATGGGGGCACGAATTCTAGCAATATGGGGATGCTTACGCATCACGCGAGAGGAGAGTCATTCCCTATGGTGGCTATCGGTAATAGTGATGCTTATTTTGATACATTGCCTTGTGTCGGTAACCCTTGCTTATTGATGTTTGTTTTGTCCTGTTAGTACAAGGGCGTGTGTAGCCCGAAGCATAAAATGTGCTTATTTTTGTTAATCTAACATGTTGGTGCTTGTCATTTCCAGGGTAATGGGATAAGTTCTTGATTGATGGAAGTTAATGGCAATATTGTTTATCCCGGCACTGTGGTGCTTGATTGTTGCCTAACTATCTTTTTTCCAGGTGAAAAGAGGAGTGGGTATAGAGGGTTGTAGAGTGATACAATGGATAGTTATGGGTTCGTAGACTAACCCTAAAAGAAAGAGTTGGAGACAACTTGAAACCGTTCCAAAATTGCTTTGGGTTCGGGGGGGCTCAAGGCGGCGGAGTCGTGTTCTTCAAGGTGGTGGATTCGCCCATTGATAAAATCAAAGGGGATGATAAAACTCATTTGTTGTGGGAGTACCTTAGTATAGTGTGATCGTCTAAGGGTACAGGACAAGACTCTTAGGACCTCGAACTATTTAACGAAGTGGTCAAAGGATCACGACGATCGTTGTATGCCAGATGGAGTGGCCCCTCTCGAAAAAAAAAAAATGGAGTAAAAGGGAGTGCAAAGTTATTGGTATTCTCCCTCTTGTTGTTGTGGGCTCTTGTAGCGGACGAACACATCATGGGTTCTCGGGGAAAAGTTACATTGTCAGATAAAAATCAGGGAGCCTAAGGGGAAATGTTTCTTATAGCTAATGATTTGTCTGTAAATGGAAATTTTCTTAAGAAACATTGGGTCTTAAGGTAAAAAGGAATGTGTTGCGGTGGGGTAAGTTTGGACCAGATTCTCTGGCAATAAATTGCAATATGAGATGACAAAGGGTAAGGCAAAGTGCTATTTGTAAAGCTGCTCGTTTGGGTAAGAAACACAAGGGTGGTACAACTTGGTAATGTGGGTGCATTTGAGGGAAGCTCTCCTTAGGAGTTCCTTCACAAGCAGAGCCAAAGAGTAAGCGTGGGACAGACAAGCTCGATGGGTATGTGGTGATGATTCAAGTACAATTCAGATCTCACCCAAGTATTACAAAAATCCCCAATTTGGGCAGTGGAGATGTGGGCTACTACCGATAAGCTAGTTGGTGGGGCGAGCTAGTAAAGTCAAGGCTTAGGTCAAAGTTGATGTATGGACCAAGAGACCAAAAGCAAAACCTGGTTACCACGGATATGTCAGTGTTACCCAAAAATAAAAATGTGGTGGTCAAGGAAGTTATAACGCACTTCCCAGAGTTTGGCAATACAGAGCGTGAATTGCAGTGGGAGTCGTACTGGAAAGTCCCATTGAACTTGTGAGGTACATTTCATTTTATTGTTATGTAATTGGACTAACCAATTTCGTGGTCAGTTTTCTCTTTGTGTGTGTTCTGACGACGGGTGTTCCTACCAATTCCTTGAGGGATGTGGGGGCAATCGGTTAGAGAACCAAGACAATTTTGAAGGTTTGGCAGGTGTCAAGAAGCCCTGGTCGTATGCAACAGGGATAAATGTTAGCTTCATATAACAAAGAAGGACACGATACAAATATCACACCTATTTGTAAAGTCGATGCTGTGCAGGCACAATGATTACGGGTGTGTCGACAAGAATGGTGACAAACGCGAAAATGTGGAGCAGTATTGCCCGGAGAGAGAACACACCCGGTCTTGGGGCGTCAACACAAGTTGGTGGATCGGTAGACCCTAGTCGGTTTAAGGAACTTGAGGCCGTGGTGGCTGCCATGAGAGCTATGGCATCAAATGATCGACTTTGAGCAATAAAGGAAATGCAGCAAGAGTTGACCCAGACTATCAAAGATTTTGGTAATGGAGGCAAAAGAAGCATTAAGTCATATGAAGTTCGGACTAGATGAGATCAAGACTGGGTTAACCTGATACAAATAGCTATGAGCAATTCGATGTGATGTAGATAGGGTTTAAGGACTAGGGTTTCAAAACCTCAGCGGTATGAAGGGAACAGAGATGCTAGGGAGTTTGAAAATTTCTTGTTCAACGTCAAGCATTATTTCCGATATACGCATACTAAAACAGATAAAGACAAGGTCGCGGTGGCCTTGGTGTATCTAATAGGGGACGCCAAGTGGTGGTAGCGGTCCAAGTTTATTAATGGTGTTTGTCCTATCAAAATGTGTTAGGAGCTAAAGGGAGAGTTAATGGGCTCATTTCTTTCCCAAAAATGTAGAATATAATGCTCAAAAGAAGCTAAGGGATTTAGCGAATACAGGTTCTATTCGAGATTATGTAAGAGAATAAAGAGGTATTGATCCTACATGAGAATACTCTACTGACTAGATGTCGTGGGCATATGGGGAAGAGTTTGGTTCCTGCGAAAACCTAAGTTAGACGTAGAGGGCACAAGTGAGACATCATTTTGAAGTCCACGACACGAGACAAATGTTGATATGATGGTTGTGGGGTGCTAATACAGGTTCCTTTGGGGGCGTAATAACAAGAGGAACTTTTCTAGTAAGTGGATAATGGGGAAGACATGTCTTTTGGGAAGAGGGTAATGGCCCCGTGACAAGTATAGGCCATGTGTGTCAAGAGATCAAATCGTACTTTTGTGCTTATCAACAGTTCTGTCTGTTACAAAGGGAGTGAAGGAGAAACGAAATAAAGGGGCAACTTGATTGGCTATTACAAGGGCCATAGGAGACCCTTAAGAAGTTCTATCGAGGACATATGACCAACTATTTTGGCTACTGAAACAAGGGCAAGGTTGTTCGAGAGTATATTGGTGGGCATTCATTGGTAAATGGTGCAGGTATAATTGAGTAAGAAGAAAACTTCACGAGTGGATGATATTAGCTTGTCGTAGAGACTGCATTCTCAAATAGTCAAAACACATGAGGTATACATACAAAGGCATACCATGATTGGTGGTAGCATAAGGCAATGTGTGCCAACCAGGTAATCATACGAGACTTGTGTGGATATGTTTTCATTAATAAAATTGCTTGTATATCTTATAAAAACAGGATGTATTGCGGAGAACAAAAGGCAAGTACAATGCAATACGGTGTTGGCAATTAGAGATAATCTATGCATTATTGAGCAACAGGTGCAACGCGAGCATATCTTTGGCAAAACTTGGGTTAATGTTGATGACAAAATATGGTGACGCATTCAATACTTTGGAGGTCTCGGTATGAGATGAGGCAAAGTTGGCGAAGATGCTTAACGTTGAGGAGCAAGCCATTGAGTGACGAGTCATAACACGTTTGCTCATGATCAGGTATGTTACTTTTGTATTTGTGTAGGTTGATGGGCAGACCGTGGAGCACAGAGAAACTACAAGGCACTTGCTCGAGTGGATCGATGGTTTGTTACTGGTCTTTTGCCCGAGCCATAATCAGAGTAAAAGTGGGGGAGCATGAATCTAAAACTCAACATGATAGAAGTGGAACTGGGTCATAATGAGTTTGTGGTCAGTCTAGATGATTACGGATGTACAACATAGTCAAAAGGGTATAGAAAGAACCCAGGATCGAGGCTTGAATTATTTGCTTGAAGGATCAAATGGCGGGACAAGAAAAACATACCAAATCGAGCACGAATCGAAGATGTGCTGTCACAAGGGTTTGTATCGGCTCAACAGGTGATGAAGAACTGGTGTCAATATCAATGAGAATTATCCCTTCCGGACTACATCGATAAGGGCATCAGTAGAGGAAGTGGGGGAGAATGTCAGAACCATCCCTGGACTACATCGATAAGGGCATCAGTAGAGGAAGTGGGGGAGAATGTCAGAACCATCCTTTCTTGGATTACATCGACGAAACCATCGATAGAGGAAGCAGGGGAGAATGTCAGAACCATCACTTCTGGGGCTACATCGATGAGGCCATCGATAGAGTAAGTGGGGGAGAGATGTCAAGGCCATCCCTTATTATATTACGACCCTGCCTTGACAAGCCCGTTCATTACCGAGCAATGGTGGACCGAGTGATGATATGAGCAGTCCCTAAGGAGCTACCAAGTCAAGGATGCAAGTTGAGAAGCTTTAGGAAGACGATGAAGGCCCTATCCAGAAAGTGTCCTCATTTGGGACGAAGCAACGTCTACTCACGGCATTCCTGGTAAGTTTATTTAGCTCTTTAGGGGGAAGTGGTGCAGTGTCGGGTCTCCACCATCCCCCGCTGGGCTAGCGACCGAGCTTCCTTGGTGTAAGCGACCTACTCCTAGGCCTATGTGGGGCCTAGGTGTGCGGGCAGTGGGGCCTAGTGGTTGGCGCACTGTCTCCCCGGGAGAAATACCTAGGGACGGTTTGGGGCCATAGGGCCCCATATCCTTTTTTGTGGTGAAGTACGAGGTTGGAGTGCAACTATCACTAGGCCCTGCGGGATTCGAAACTCTAAAGCCTTAGGGTGTGACCCTGAGAAGGCTAGACCGAGATAACTCCTTGGACAATGAGGCAGGAGGAAGGCTGACTTGTCTGGGTAATACCCATTTCAAGTGCCGCACGGCTTGCCAACCGAGCAAAGGGGGCCTGTCCGTGACACTTTGCACGTGCATCGGTTTCGGGTTTTTTTTTCTTTCATTTTTACAGTAGATAACTTTTAAATTTATTTCGGCTATTAAAGTTTAATCACGTTCAATATATTTACAGAAATTTAAACATTAAATATTTTTTATCACTAAAGTTTAGACATTGAACGTTTTTGTCACTCTTAAATCTCAAACGATCGTAGATGGTCGTTCGGTCCCAATTTTTACCAGTCACTTTGTCTCGGCCTCTTTGGTCTGAATTCGACTTCTATTTTTGTCAGAAAGTGCTTCGAAAAGTTTACAAATCGGCCAAAAATTTATAGTTTTTCTCTCGTTAATCTCCCTCCTCTACCGTCGAATGGAGTCTATTTCTCAATATACTACTTCTCTCGTAGAAAAATTTCTTCATTTGTCGAAAAATATATGTTGTCAAAAAATTAATAGATGAGTAACCAAAATATTCAATATATAAACTTCACTGAGTAAATTAGATGCTTTAAAATTTTAATGACCAAAATAGATTTAGAAGTAAGTTTTAATAATGGTTTAAGTAATTTACCCTTTACTTTATCACCCCTCCTTACTTTGCTTGCATGGCTCCCACCTTTCAATTGTCGTCGTTTTCCTTTTACACTTCTTATTGTTTTTCTTTTTACATTTTTGTCCTCTTTCTTCTCCAAATTACATTACTATCCCTATTTCTCTTTTGATTAAATATATTTTATACATTTTATTACAAATATAATTGAATATCTACACAAAATAAATAAAATTTACATGTTGATACAAAACATCAATTAATATAGTTTTATTAGTTTAATGTCAATTATCCCAAAAGTTTAAATTAATCTTTGAATTTTAAATTAATCTTCGAATTTCAAAACATTGTAATCGAATTATTCAATTATCAAGGGTGCTTCAATTAACCTAGCCATATGATACATTAAAAAATAGACTACGGTATTAAAATCATATACGATTTCATTCTTTTCTAACATATCAAATCTAAGTAGTCCATGAAGTAGTTGTACAATGCTATTCGTTCGGTGTCGTTTTTGAATTCTGCATTTGGGTCAAAAATTCGCGTTTAAGAAAAAACTTAAATTTTAGACTTTTCTAAACGCAGTTGATGTGAGTAAAATCGGTGAAAAAACAGTATACAGAGGCGCCAAAAGCAGCTTGTTCGGTGGAACTTTTCCAAAAGCTGGTGTAAAAGTTATGCCAAACGGAGCATACATATGTTGTAAATATACTCCATATCTAATCTAGTCCGGCATCTAAAGCCAAATTTGATAGTTGGCATTGTTTTTAGAAAATATGGTGGGAAAATGATTTTAAAAAGTAATTTTATAAAGTGTTTTTAGATTGTTTGGTTTAATGTTTGATATTGTTGTCAAAAAGTACTTTTAAGTATATAAAATTTGAAAATATAAAAGGATTAGTGATATAAACGAGGATATATGAGTAATTTTACTTAAAAATGTTTTTTTTAAAAATAAAAATTAAAAATTCCAACTTTTGAAAAACACTTTTTAAACCAAGCTAAAAAGTAGTTTTAACCGGAAAAACTTTTATTGCTTTTGGTCTCAAACTAACTTTTGGAGCCAAAAGCTAATTCGAAAAACAATACAAAACAACGAGCAAAAAGATAGTGGGGACTATGGAGACTATGGTCCTTAAAATTTTGAGGAATTAGAATTTGACCCAATTTTTTTTAAAAAAATAATTAATTTGACATCTCAAGATTTTTAAAATTAATATTAATTTTTAAAATTTTGAATATTTTTAATTAAATATTCTTTTATAATTTTTAAAAGTTCTTATCAAAAATTTTAAAATTTTTAGTTTAAGCCATTAAATTTGTTAAAAAAAATTAAATTGACCCCCAAAATCTTACCCCAAATTCCGCCACTGATTAAAATGATATTGATAATTTAAGGACTGAATTAAAATATTATAAATTTTAGAGAAAGAAATGTAAAATGGGTGGTGCATTTTTGTAATAACGTGTTGCATGGAGGGTTGTGTTGAGAAAGGAGAAAGGCACCAAAACCAAATTGAGGGAATCCCGTTTTCCAAAGAGGAACTCTTCCCGGCTGCCAGCTTTGCCCAAAACAAGAAAAAGATGGGAAACGGAAACGTAAACACGGCCACCCCCGGTTTTCAGGTCTTTTACTTCACCACTCGTTTGGAAACCACTGCGCCCCCCCCAACCTTATATAACGCTTCCCTTTCTCCTCTTCCTCTCCGTACATTCTCCGCCCTGTCTATCTCCCAGAAAATAACCCCACCAGTACCATGAGAATGAGCTGCAATGGCTGCAGGGTCCTCCGAAAGGGCTGCAGCCAAAACTGCATCATTAGACCCTGCCTTCAATGGATCAAGTCCCCTGATTCTCAAGCCAACGCTACTCTTTTCCTCGCCAAGTTCTACGGCCGTGCCGGCCTCCTCAATCTCATCGAAGCCGGCCCCGAAAACCTACGACCCAGTAATCGGAACAGATTGTTTTACGAGGCTGTGTTGATCCATTTTTATTCATTTCTCTGAAAAGTGTATGATTCTTGTTGTTTGTTGTGTGTTGCAGCTGTTTTCAGGTCACTTTTATACGAGGCTTGTGGGCGTGTTGTGAACCCTGTTTATGGGTCGATCGGCATGCTCTGGTCCGGGAACTGGGTCGAGTGCCAAGCCGCGGTTGATGCTGTTCTCAAAGGTTCGCAGATAACCCAATCTTCTTCTTCTTTTTCTCCTGAATCGCTTTCGCAGCAACCGATTTGTCCTCTCAAAACGTATGACATCCGCCATGTCTTCAAGGATCCGAACGCGGCGGAGATCGACAAGGTCAAGTCCCGCACTCGTTTCAAGCGGTCCTTCACCAAGTCCAAGCGCCGGGCTGATCACTCGTCCAGTTCTGATTTCAAAGAAGAGGGGAGCATGTTCTCGGTAGAGACCGTGGAGGGTTCGCTGGTGAACCGGACCAAAAAGGGTCTTCTTGTGAAGTTCGCAAACCAAACCGAAGAGAGTGCTGATCATATCGGCTTAGAATTGACTCTGGGTTTGGCCCCTGCAACAAACTAAATCCTCCTCTGTGCTTTGTTTCATCAACAGATAGAAGCAATTTTGGCCGGCTATAAAATTACAAACATCAGCTCCAGTTTTCACCTCATCATATAATAACAGAATGTTTAAATAAATTTATCAACTTTTGTTTCTTTTTCTTGTTTGGTTAAAAAGAAATGTTGATGGTTTTCCATATTTATGAAACTAAAGTGTTTTGATAATTAATTATTAAGGTATATGGCATTAATTGATTCAAAGGTAATGCAAATTGTCACCTTTTAAAAGGCAATAGATATTAATTTCACGTCAAAAGAAAATAGGTCTTTAACAAAAGCAAAGATGTGTATATTATCATACATGTATTTTAAAAAGAAGGTAATAGTCAGTCCCGTGACATAATCGTATTGTGTTGTGTTGTGTTGTTTTGATGGATTAATACCCCTTATGGCCTTATGGTTAGATGGTGCTTTGCTTGCTGCAACAAGTTGGCAGCAAGAACCGGAGAGCCTATGTGCATTGTGGTCACCGCACGGGGCCACGGCTACATGGTAGTGGGGTCATTCCACGTTGAGTCGTGTGTTTAGCGTTGTAGACAGTTGCTCTTCATGCAAAGGTTCTTGGTGTCCAGGACTTTCCGAATACAGTTGCTGACATGTGTTTGGTTCTGTAATAAATTCCGAATACAGTTTGATTTTAATGACTGCTCCCTTATGTTGTTGGTAAATTTTAGTTCTTTTAAATGAATCAAATACATCACTCCTAAAATCTCACATTTTGCCACCAAATCTTTACAGTGATGATGTACTTTTATTTTCAAGAGAACTCAAGTTAACTTTTGAAGACAAAATTGTTGGAAATAACCATCACGAGTCTTTTGACAGTAGTTTGTTATATTATAATTTCACATTGTTAAGAGTTTGCAATGTTTTAATCCCTCGTTACTAGTATAAGTATTGATTAAAGGTCTCATTAATTTATAGAAAGTCTCACGTCCTAGAGAGAGGTCGAGATATTAATTTCGCATCGAAAAGAAAATAAAAAGAAAATGAGAAGTCATTATTATAAAAACGAAGACGATTTACGCATTCTATCAATCATGTCTTTTGGGAATAGGTAAGGACCATGTGACAAAGAGATTAATGGACTAAAACGTGTAATGTGAGCAATCTACATTTATATACAATCATTTGTCAAAGCAATGCTAGTCATTTGATAATGCGAATCCAACTCTAAGATTCAACCATAAAAGAAAAATCACAAAAAAATGAAAAATATATATATATTTTAAGTTATTAATATTTGATCTTTAAATTTTTTTAATAGTCTAAAGGTGATTACAAAGTAGTATTTATTCATACATATTCTTAAACCCTTGATAATACGTATACACCTGGTAGACAAAGCGATTTGAACACATGTCTCCTAAGATAAATATCATCCGTTTTTCTACTAGAACACTTGTTGAGTTCTGATCTTTAACCTTTATAACTATAAATTCTAACACTATCAACAAATCACATAATTATCAATAGTTTTAAAAATGTTTAGTGTTCGTTTCAAGAGTCATATGGTAATGAAGGAAGAAACCCCATCAAACACACATGAAGCCCATTAACATACACGACTTGGGTAAGCCCATGTGTTCACATCAATTTTCTTGCTTTGTATTTACCATTTTCAGCTTTTTCATGCCTTCACGTTTTCTAGCTCTCCCTGCCACTCACTACTTGCTCACTCCATTCATTTTTTAAAAAATATTTATTGAATTACACTTCAGTTGTATGTTTGGTTGAATAATTTAAAAAATAAAAATCTTTAGATTTAAAAATGTTTTTATTATTTTACTGAAAATATTATTTAAAATTAAAAAATTAGATAACAATTTTAAAATTTATATTGAATTAATAAATTGACATTGGTTTAAATCCATATAAACTAGAGATTGTCACGGGTCTGGTTTTTGACTGACCCACGCTTGATCTAAAATTTAACATCTTCACTTGACCTGAATTTTAGAGTAAAAATCTAAATTCAACCCGACTCGCCCCGGATAGATAAAATATTATTTACTTTCACTTTTATACAATAAAATAGGAAGTGATTGAAAAAAATACAAATAGAGAGGACATAAAAATAATTATTTCATTTTTATTAGACAAAATAGGTAGATAATTGAAAATATATATAAAGAGATGAACATTACAACAATTATACATAAATATTTAGAATAAAATTAAACTATTATTTCGGACATAAAATTTTCATCATAAACTTGAACCTGGCTCGACCCGATCCTCAAAAAATCTGACCCAAACCTAAAATTTTCTTAAAAAAAAACTAACTCTAAAGGGTTGGGTTAGAACTCGTTGGGTGATCATCCCTAATAATAAACATGGGCGGAGCTATATGAAAATATTAGGGAGCAATAGACCCCATTAAAAGGTGTCTACTCTATAAAAATATTAGAATTGTATCAGAATTTTTCATATGAAATATTAGAACTGAACTCACTTAATTTGTTAGAATATGAGGTCAACAATACTTATTGTAGTAATATGAGAAGTTTTCATGCCTCATGCTCTACTCTAACCTTATTATATAAAAAATATGGCTCCGCCACCGAATATAAACACAAATATTTTTTCTCTAAATTTTAAATATCCTTCTTGAATCTCAGATCATTTCATCTTTTATTTTTTTTAAATATTAAAAATATAAAATTATGATGGGAAATGGTAGACTTGACTGGTTACAATGTCGTATATGGTAGCCAAAATGACACCATCTTAAATGGGACCATTGCCTGTATGTCAACAACGCAGACCAAAACCCTTTAGAAATTGCCAAGGTCTAAAATTAATTTATGGCCCACTATTGCTATCAAATTCCCCCATTAATCATCTAATTTCTTCTATCTTGATAATGAAATTGAAAAGGATTGGTTGTGTTATCTCATTCTCATGTTTGAGTAATTATTTGATATATATGTTGTGTAAAATAATTATACAATGCTACATACTTATTTTTTAGAAAATGAATTTTAAGAACCCAAAAAGTAGTTTTAGTGGAAAACGGATGATGTTCATCCTAAGAGACTCGGATTCAATCGATTTGCCTACAAGGTGTGTCTGCATTGTCGAAGGCTTAAGAACATGTATAAACAGATACTACCTTATGATTACCTTTAGACTATTAAAAAAATGAATTTTAAATCTTTAGCCTCAAATTAGGTCCCTAGTCTAAACCATAAAATAAAATTATATTCCCTAAAATAGAAAAAAAATTATGTAATCACAACATATGTATTGAATAATTTTTCCTTTAAATTTTGTTTCTTTTCAAAGAAAATACAAGGGAAAATGAATCGTTTCAATCCTTCTGCAAAGTGACTATATGCTTGGAAACGATTGATTTTTTAATAATCTTTAATTTAAGGGTTAAGAAAAGAAAAGTAAATATACAATTCATGGTTAAAATTGAAAAGCAATACTTAAAACCAAATTATAATACTAAAATTGATACATGCCCCATCTGTGGGTATTTTATTTAATTTCTTTAAAAATTAATTTTGGAAAATAATTATTTAACTAGTAGTTTTTTTTATCATGTATAAGTAAATAATCTCTACATTCTTAAGTAAAAATAGCTTTTTTAAAAAAACTAAAAGGATATAAGTATATTTTATTTTATATTTATTATATTTTAAAATTTATAGTTGTAATTTTCATTTTTTTATAAATATAGACCAATAATCACTATTACAACAACATTTACATAACTATTATGAATAATTTTTTTGAATTTGATCCAAAATATCCACCGTTAATAGCAGTGACTAATCTTCTCGCCGTATGTGCTCTCACTAAGAGATGAACCGTTGGCCCTAAAATGTACTACATTCTTATAGATAGGGATCGAAAAGACAAAAAGCGATATAAAACATTATCTTAATGGTAAAAAAGGAAAATTTGTTTATATAGTAGATGATATTTATGTACATAAATGAAAAGATGGATTTTCCTCTCTCTTTTTTTTTGAAATGGAAAGGTTTCCCAAAAGACAACACCATTGCCAAGTTGCTTTCATGCTCTCAACACCATGTTATGGGCAATTGACTTATCATATGCAACATTCTGTTCTTTAGTTTTATTGCATTGAATGGCATTTTTTGTATAAAAGAATAAAATGACATCTTTATCTTGAAAATATTCCATAAAAATTTCTATCCACATTACATTTTTACCGGTCAAGAAAAATTAAATTACCGTTTTACTGCGGAAAAATTACCAAATTCACAATTAATCTTGTGTTTGGATTGGAGTTTAGGGTAATTTGATTCAATTCGATAAATTATTTTAATAGTTATTGATTTTTAGTTCAATTAAATTCATATTTTTATTTTTTTATATTAACTTTAGGTTTTTGAGATTTTGTATTTTTTAATAAAATATTTTATTTATGACTTTTAAACATTATTTTGTAAAATTTCAACATATTTTTCATAAATATTTACTGAAATGTGTTTTTTTCAAGTAAATAAAAAATAATTCACAATTTTAAGTTATTTCACTAATTTAATTATAAAATACGTATTTGTATATTATAAAAAATTAAGATTAATTATAAATTATTAAATTAATAAAAAATCAAATTTAATTCAAATAACTGTAATTTTTATATTTGTGAACCATAAATCAGTCAAACGCCATGACACAAATCGACTTTTGGTGCTCCGATTTTCGTCGATCAATTCTAATAGGAGCAAGGAATGGAAAAGAAAAGAAAACAAGAGAAATGCCATTTTTTGAATTGTTTGTTGAAGTTGCAAGATACTATTTATTCATTAATTCTAGCAATTTGATAAGACACGTTGTGTAGACTAGTTGTTTTAACTCGATTTACCTAAGAATAACAACATTATCTTTTCCACCGATGAGTTCAAAATGTCATTTTTTTATTGTTTGCATATTATTTATTCTCCTTTAAAATATGCAATTTTATTTATCCTAGTTACACTCCTAAGTCTTCAAAAAATCACTCCTCGTCTAATAATATAGACGAGTCTAGAGTAAACGTCATGAAACGATATATACAACTAATTATGTGCACTAATATGCATCACTGATTATTTTAATAAATTTTAAAATCATGAGAACTTAAAGTTTGATTATTTATTTTTGAGAATAAAATATGTTAACACATTTTGTGCCACTTTTCATTTTTTTAAAATTAAAAAGTTAAATTAGAAACTAATTTTTAACAATTATTTTTGAAAAGTTACAAAAAGTGTTTAAACATATTTTATTCTTAAAAATGAATAATTACACTTTAAAGTTTCTATGTTTTTAAAAGTTATTAAAATAATTAATGATACATATTAGTATATATAATAGATAATACATATCAATACATCACGTTTACGCTAAATTTTTTCATATATATATATATATATATTCCAGTTTCTTTCACCTTCATTCTTTATTTTCCTTAGGCTCAACATGTATCAAGTTGTATGATTTTTTTTCTTGAAGTTAAATTTTGGATCCATCATCACTACCGACATTTAATAGAACAATTATTTTTCTATGATTGATCATAGCTTTTTTATATTTAATTTCATAAGAAATGGAAAATTTAATTACGTAAATTTCCCATCCTAGAAATTAAAATTATTTCCAAATTGGGGAGAAGACGAAATCTTCAAATTTGAATGACAGCACGACCGACAAAATGTTTGCCCAACTTGCAATTTCCATTACTATTATTATTCCGATTTTTTAGTTATTTTTTCAGACGTTTTCTTCTCCTCTTTGTTCATAATCAAATATAATAAATATTTTTCAATTAAAAAATATAAAAATATTTTTACACTCAATTGTATAAATTTGTAAAGAAAAAAGGTATATAAATTATATGGGACATGAGTCTCATCGAATATTTTTTTATAGTACAGTTGTTTTTATGATCTGTGTGCGGTAGTTCTCTCTTTTAATAATGTCGTCTTTAAAGTTTGAACCTAAATTTTTTTTATAAAAAAGTAATGTTTTATCATTATACCAAATTTTTGTTGCCTTGTTGATAGTCTCTTCGAGTAATTTTTAATTATTTATTTAAAGATTGTATATAAATTTTATACGAGAAGATAAAAGTGCCATCAAAATAAGAGAAAATGGTTGGCACACAATCCGTGTAAACAAACGTTTACATGTGCTTTTTAAATTTATGGGTTAGGGTTTAGTTTAGGGTTAAAAGTTTAGAGGTTTAAGTTGTAGGGTTTAGAATTTAAGGTTAGTGTTTAGAATTTAAGGTTTAGGATTTAGAGTTCAGGTTTTAGGGCATTAGGGTTAAGTATTTAGAATTTGTGTTTTATAAGGTAAAAACACATGCTTGTGTAAAATTAGTTCTATACAGCATGTGTATCAAAGTTTTACCTTCAAAATAATATTCTTATTAATATTTAATAATAATTTTTTTTTTTATATTTTATAACTGAGTTATACTCAATTAGTAAAATACAAACTCAGTCAAAAATCTTAAATAATAGTATAAATAAAAATATTTTTCATTTTTAAATTTTTTGACAATAATTTCGAATCATTTATATTTCCGAACCATGGTTTTCACAATTCAACTTGGAAATGACTTAGTAACTATTTTTTTAAAAAAAATAAAAAATACTTTGAAATACTTTTAAGTGAAAGTTGCAAACGTCAATGTCACTTAATTATTAGGACAATTGAAATTTTAATTTAACAATATCCATTAAATCTCTTTTGGACTTTTAGATATGTAATTTGTACAAAATATGATGATTAATAATAAAATTATATTTAAAAATACTATATTTTTTGAAGAAAAAATCTACGTCTAATATATATATATATATATGATAATTCTACAATAAATGACATGTACTACAATGTACCGCTATTTATATGTACCGCAATATATCATTAATTGTTTCAATTAATTTTAAAATTTTAAGGACTGAAAATGTTATTATTCTCTTTTAGAATAAAATCTTCAAAAAATAATTTTTATATTACTTTTCATATTTTCTTTTATTTTTTTAATTAAAAAAATAATTAAATTTTTGTTACTATAATAATTCTTACATTCACTATAACTTAAAGGGTAAAGACTAAACTTTGATCAATTATTCAATTTGATAATTAAATTTTCAATTGTTTCAATGTTTTTTTAAAAATATAATTGTACGATTATATTAGAAGATAATCATATAAGACAAAAAAAATAGGTTTCGTTAAAAAATTTTCTGACCTAAATAGAGGGGAAAAAGTGCACTATTTTAATGTGAATAACGCATGAAAACAATGACTGTATCTTACATCAATTACAATAAACTCGAATCAACCTACCAAGGGATAATCTAAAGCCCCCTGAAAACAGAATAAAGAAACCATAGCAATACAAGGCGTCACCCAGTTTACTAAAAATCATACCAGCAATTGTTGAATCTTGAGGCAAGGAGGGAAAAGAGCTCAATGGACTACATCACCGGTGCATCGTAAACCCGTTAAGATTGAACTTTTAATTTTGTTTCAATTTAACTATTGATCCGTTAACAACCTTTAAAAGAAAAATGTGACTGTTAAAATATTTTGTATAATAACACATTTAATACTTCACGTTTACACATTCAAATAACTTAATCCTAATTTGATACATTGAAGATTGAACTTGATATCCTTGAAATCCAAAGAATCAATACATGTAACAAAAAGAGCATAAGAATTATCAGCTAATATAAGAACATAACGCAAAAACTTGTAATAAAAATTAAATCAACAAATTCATAGAATCCATTTGTACAATAACAATTCCCGGTAATTGTTAAACAAAGAAACAATTATCAGCTATTGTTTGTTTGTTTATTTTATTCATAATTTTTTTCTTATATTCATTGTAGGTGCTATGATGAGATGCCTCTTCAAGAGTTGAAGGCGAATTAGGAGCAACAAACAACTCAAAACTTATGTAACACGATACGAACCATTTTTTGGTTATAGATGATTATCTGCTACATTTGTTGTTCTATGCTTCTGTTCGGATTAAGAATTTTGCAGGATTATATTGTATAGGTTACATTACATGATGGCAAAAAGAAATGCAATCAAATTTTAAAACAATAAATCAAAGCTAAGTATAGGTTCCTTGTTCTTTGAAATTTCTACTTACATGTGCAAAGATAGGAAAACAATAAATCAAAGCTGTAATTTACCAAAATGAGAAGAATTAGTTAAAACGTCATATGGACCTAGCTGAATTATGTCAAATCTTAAAAGAATAAAAAAATTGTAACAAAAAAAAAATCTCTTGATGTCCTTAAAATCCATAGAATCAATACAAAATTTCAAAAGCTCAGCTGCGTTCTGTTTCGTTTCATCGTTGCACCAACTTGTATGAGCAACAAAAGCTTTTAAAATGCACCGACTAGCAGAGCTTCCATCAAAACTCTCTTTATATTTGCTCAGCTTCTAAATGGCCGAACCAGAATACTCGGTTTTCAATTCTGAAATACGCAATATTTTCTAATAGTAAAGAAACAAAAACCCATTTTCACGAATTAGGCCTTGGTCTTCTTGTTTGATGGTATTTAAACGATCATTCGGATTGAGTACGGTTGAGATTGGTAGGGACAATATAACATTAGTTATAATTGAGGAATCAAAATAAAATATTAAATTATCTCTAATTAAAAATAGGATCAAATTGAAATAATAAGGGTTAAATTTATTATTTCTTTCGATTTAGGACTAAATTGTTTGAATGTGGAAACGTTGAGGACTAAATGTGTTTTTATACAAAATATTATAACAACCACATCACTCTTTTAACGGTTGTTAACGGATCAGTGGTCAAATTGAAATAAAACTAAAAGTTTAATACTAATATTGAAGCAATTGAAAGTTTAGTTACTAAATTAAATAATTGAACAAAGTTTAATAATCATTCGTGAACTTTACCCTTCAATTAAAGTGAACGTAAGAATTATTATAATAATAAAAATTTAATTATTTTTTGAATTAAAAAATAAAAAAAAATTTAAAAATTATTTTTTAAATTAATAACACTTTCGGTCCTTAAAATTTTAAAATTAATTAAAACAATTAATGATATATTACTGTAAATATAAAAAATAATATATTATAGTACATGTCATTTCCGTAAAATTTTCCGTATATATTATTTCCACCAACATTGTGGGTAGTGGGTACGGCATGACAGTACCTTTTCCATAGACTTTTTTTTTTTTTCAAATAGAAAAAACTTTTTCAATCCAATCTTTTTACAAGGCCAATAATGCTAAACTAAGCATACAGCTACCAATTTGTTATAGTTTTTTTCCCCAGATTCTTATTCCGAATTCATAAAGAATCTGAGAGAATAACGAAAGATCCTAAGCAACTCACCATTTATCTTATTAAATTCATTTGGACTTTAAGAATATTAGAGGCCTAAACTCTACGAAGTGACACTACATCCTCCAAAATGGTTATTGTAGATATAATGATCACAATAGTATTTATTATGTCTGCAAGATAAACGCGAGAACATGTTTACTAGTTGTGCAATGGAAAACCAGGTTCAGCAAGAAACGACGCCCTCTTGACGAACCTCCCCTTCATTCGAGGCCTCTTCTCGGCGTTCAGTTTTCGAACCTCGTACCGTATTTTCTTCGAGAACAACCTCGTTCTCCTCTTTTCTCTGTATCTCGATACTCTTGCTTCTCTTCCTCCATCGGCCATTGCCTGCGTTTGCCCTCCCAAGCCAATCAAACCACTATAGCTATGGTGAACTTGTGTTTCACCATTTCCCTGCAAATTCGAAACCAAATTATTGTAATCACAAATACATCGATGTATATAGTGCAAGTGAAACTAAGTAGAAAGGTTATGCTTAGTTACCATGCAATCAGGCCAGTATTCGTCCGGGTCGAAATCTGGTTGGCCACCGGACTTCCATGGGGAGCCTTGGGGTGCCCAGGCAGATATTACAGCTTCATAATTTAGGCTCAAAAGTGTTTTCTTCTTGCTCATTTCTGTAGTATTCTCCTCGTATTCATCGCCCCTTTTACTCTTCTTTGCTACTTCTTCCTTTACGAACTCGTCGTCGCCGCCACAGCTTACCGGAGAATCATAGTTGAAGCTTAATTCAAATGGTTCTCTCGCTACACAGGCTTCGAAACTCTCTTCATCTTCAACCTTCACTTTACCGTTTCCGAAAGAACACTCTTTAAAGTCCTCTTTGGAGTCGATTAGCCCCAGCTCCTCCATTGCGAAGGATTCGTTCTCGAGACCCTTACCGAGCAAACTCTCGACATCGGCGGCAAACTCTGCAAGATCCATCTCGGAAGGGAAAACCCCATGCGAACAATCCAAGAAAGCTTTGGACTCAGTCGCAGCAGCATCAGCCGTTTCAACGACGTTTCCTACCGCACTCGCGGCTGCTTCATTGGACGTCACCGAAGTGCATAATTCAGCAACAAACGGATCAAATATCGGCACCCTATAAAGCAATTGCTCCTCCTCATTCTCTTCATGCGATATCTCATCGTTACCGACTTCCGGGACGATAGGAACCGGATTGTTCTTCCTTTTCGAATAAACGGAGCCCTTCACGGATCGCCTTGTCCTTGCCTTTTTCGTGAACCCTCGATCCCACGACGGTGAAAACCTCTCCAATGGAACTTCATCGCCCGAGGACTTAACAGAAGCAGTGTTCAGGCGAACTCTATTGTGTCTACGAGCAAGCGGATTCGCGGAATGAACCGACGAATCACAGGCTTGGCAAAGAAAAGCATCGTCGGCAGCACAGTACCAACGAGCCCGTTTCTTTATACAGCTATCACAAGCTCTAACGTTTATGGCACCAACGGCGTTGGCCATCTTTTTGGTAGATAACATGGAAGATGGAACACAACTAAAAAAAATAAACCCGTTCAATTCACTTGAAAATTAAACAAAAAAGAAAAAAAAAACGGGGGATTCTAAAAGCATAGAAATGACAACATCAATCAAACCAAAGAAGCAGCAGGGAAATGTTGAATTGGTGCTATGTTTTCAGAGACCTTTTTGAAGTGGTACGAACAATTATTTTGTATATGGTGTAAAGGGTGAGAGACCCTACAAACCACCCTTTTACAACCATTGGAAGCACTTTTGGGTCCATTTGCTAGGGTCCACAACAAGGCCTTATCTGGATTTTGATTGGTTGATGGTGTAAATTTGATCCTAATCTCTGCCTTCTCATTGGCTACCTCTCTAATCGAGCGGATTTCCGGTGGGTCCAGAGCAGCATGGATATGAGAAGGAGCCATTTGACCCCATCCTACTGAGTTTCTCCGTCAATCTTTTCTCCTTCCCTTTGCTAGGGTTTTGAGAAGGACCCTTTTGTTTCTAAGTTCTGTACCAGCTGCGTTATTCCCTGTTGTGAGTACTCGGATCCCTTTCTGCGGTCCCCTTTCTGCACTTGCCTTATCCGTTTTTCTCTTTCTCCATGCCTTTTGGTTCCTCTCTCGGTACTGCTAAATCTCACTGCAACATGGTCATGCAAACCAATGTAGTCTTCACACTTAATTTTACACTCATTAGGTAGCACTTCATTATAAAATACCCATCGTGTTCTTTTAACTAAAACCTAAGAAACCTAATGAATACTATTGTTTGAGCTTATAAATCCATGAACGTTGCTGCTATTATCTTTTTTTACCTTCCGAGAACTCTTACTCAAATCAATTATATCGATCGAACTGAATCAATTCGTTTAAATCATTTCAATTTAGATTGAATTATAGTATATATTTTAGAATATACTTGTAGAAGTCCAATTTTGATTGAATTGGCTAATAGGAGTAGATTTGTTGTAGTATGTTAGAGTCGTACAACCCAAATTCTACTTTGGTCCAATCTGATGTAAGCGGCCTCATGGTACAGAGCAGCTCAAATCTGTATAAAATTCTACTCCTTTGCGTGTGTGCGATAAAAAGTAAAAAACTCAGTTTGAGTAAAATTCTTTCTATGCAATTTTTCTTTTTAAGTAGAAGTTAGGGATTAAGGTTTAAATATAAGTTGAACAAACTCTGTTATGTATTTAGACGCAAACTCTCTTGTAATCTCTTTTTTGACATGAAAAAAGTCTTCATTTTTTGCCTGTGATTTTTTTTTTCGTTTTAAGTTTTCCACGTAAATCTTGGTGTCTCATTTGTTCTTCATTTTACTTTGTGATCGTTTCTATTAGCTGTTATCGTTCGTTTGATTATCACATAAGCAATTTATTTAAAAATTAATCTGTTATGATTTGAAAAAAAATATAAAGGTTTTCAATCGAACTGATTCAACCAATTGATTAGCCATCACTACCTACTTTTTAAAGCAAGCTTTGTACATAACAAGATAACTCATTCACAAATGAATCCAATCTAAACCCGGTCACATAGAAAGAAAAATAAACACAAGCTTGGAGACACGTAGTACAATGGAGAAATACAAGCCACAAATTATAAATAATAATTAGTATCTTTCTTAATTCATAAACTGATTTAGGCTTCAAGTCTTAACCGAAGAAGACCGTTTTTGTTATTATCCGTGGAAAAAAAATAAACCGAGCCAATAGCTTTGACAAATTAAAGGATAACAAAGAGTTGATGAGATTAAGGTAAATCGGATAAGGTGATGTGGAGATCTAATCTAAGTGCCCAAAAATCAACCACACAACAAAAAATCACTTTGATTGTCATTCCTCAGCTTCGAAAATGTAATATATTTAATACATTTGTCCATAAAATTTTAATTCAGTTAACATCTTTAAAATTTTGTGAATTTTAGTACATTTAAATTTTATTAATTTCATCGGGTGACCCGAGTTCGAGCACCATATGTACACAGTGCGTGTGAGTTATTAAATGGCTAAGAAAACTGAACAGATATAACCTTGTAATCACTAGGGATGTCAATTGGGTGGGGAGGGTGCAAAGGATATTCTTCCCACATCCACCCCTGTCAAGAATTTTCATCTTTATCTCCGCCCACAACCCATTCTGAATACAAAATCTAAAACCGTCTCTGCTCCGCAACCCGCAAGACTAAAATCATCCCCACCCCAGTACCCACGTGGGTCCTGAGACCCACCTAATCCCCTCTTTACCTGCCCCGTAACCCTTTCATATGATATTTTTATAACTATTAGTTAAGAATATAAATCAAATCTGTTATGAAAAAATATATAAAATACTTGTCATTCGGACTCCCACCACATAGTGAAATTATTCTAATTGTCATAATTTTTTTTAAAAAATAATAATATACGAAATTAAAATTATACAACAAAAAAGTTTGGACTAAAAAAATACTAAAGTATATTGTAAAGGATCGAAAATAGCACAAATAACATGTAAAATAATATTTCAATTGCTTAACAAATAAACATTACATAAAGAACTAAAAAAAGAACCTTAAAAAACAAGAACAAATACCGGTAGAATCTAAATAACATACAATATTAAGAAAATAAAATTAAAAAAATAAAAGAATAACATATATATGGTGAGGACTAAAAAGAAAAAAAAACTTTAAAAAGAAGGCATAACGATAGACAACAATAAGGAATAAACCAATAAATGTTATATATATAAATTTTCATAAATATTTCAAGATAAGTTAATGTAAATTATTTTAAATTTAGCTTTGATTCAAATTGATATATTAAAAAATATTTATAAATTTGATATGACCAATTTCAAACTCAATTATATATATATTGAATTTTTTATTAATATCTCAAGAAAAAGTCAATATAAATTATCTTAAATCTGACTATGATCCAAACCGGTATTGTATTTTTAATAACATTTATAATAACATTTTATAAGATCTGTTGGGGCAGATGGGGATGATGCGAGGCGAGTGAGGATGGGGCGGGTACAAAGACATATTCACGCCTTCCCCACCACTCACGACGAATCTAATTTTTATCTTCATCCCCGCCCCACAACCTGCGAAATTTGTAACCATTCCTGCCCAATTGAATACGAAGTGGGGCGAATACTCGCAAAACCCGCCCTATTGACATCCCTAGTAATCACACTAACATATTCAATTTTTTTATTAATTTCAATTATAAATTTGAGTTATAAATATAATAAATAATTTAAGTATTGCATACAAAACTCTCTTCCTCACTATATTTATATTTTTCTTATTTGATAAATTCAAGTTTTATGTATTTCATTTGTGTATTATATATAAGTGTTAATTATTATTTAAAGTAAGAACAATCACTTGACTTATTGGGATGAAACACTAAATCTGTTACTTAAGACCAGAGTTCATATTCTAATGTTTTTTCTAATAATAAGATATATGTTGATCATTAGCCAACAATGACATTATTTAAAACAATGTCCGAAATATAATCAGGGAATCATGCTCAAAATAAATACACGAATTGGAATGAAATGCCCAATTGGTCAAGGCATGGGCTACAACAATTCTAATTCTTAAAAGAATTAGAATTGTGGAGTGAAGTTTATTGAGTTGATGGGTGGTCGTATATTGGGTCTGTTGTTCCAATTTAGATTAATCAGCAAATAAATTAGATATCAATAATAAAAATTATCTATCCATAATGTATGAATTCATTTTTTATTTACAAAATTCATATCTAAATTCTTAAAAGAAATTGACAAAAACATCTTATTAAAATTCTCCCAAAAGAATGTAAACTGCCGCATAAGGTGTTGTATAGGTAGGGGGCTCCCGGGCCCGGCCCAATATTTTTTTTCTTCAAATTCTTATTATTGTATTATTCTTATGTAACTTCATTATAAAATTATGTTTTAGCATCTCAAATTACTTAAATTTATGATAAATGTCTGTTTTGCATTCGTAAAAGTTTTATATATTTTTAAGTTTTACAATTTAATGTAATAAATTTAGTAATACTTATAATTTAAACGGCATTTATGGTGTTAACTTAATTACCTGTATCATCTTTACATTAAGAACTTCCATTTTGGGTACAAAAAGAGAGCATAAAGACTGATTACACAGTAACCATTTTATTCAACCAGACACCATGTAGATAGGCATGGACGAACTTCAGAGCCCGCTCCGGTGGCCGTAGAAAAACATACCTGCATTCAATTAACGGCTTCTTGAACGCTAATTTGACCATTGCATCAGTCGTTTGATTACCTTCGCGACAAACACAAACGGAATCAGTTTCCCGTTGCCAAGAAAACAAGCTTTTGAGAATAACAAGCGGAGCATAATCGTTATCGTCCTTAGTAATATTGTGAAGAGCTGTAATATTATCCATTTCAAGCACACCATGACGAACACCCCAATCCGACGCCTGTTCCAACCCGTCGTGGGTCTCGATTTATAAATTAGTGCCATTTTTCTTTGAATCACTGTGAGATCCATTCCTCGAAATATCGAAGGTTGAAAGCTTGGTAAACAATAAGATGTATTCAATTTATATTTATAATCCAAGTCTGAGTGAACATAACTTGTGTGATATAATTTCTGTTACAAGGGAACCACTTAAATAGCATGTTACCGGCAAGGTTTTGGATGCCTTAATAATATCTTAGGGATGCAAAATTGGGGGAAATTTTGGATTGGTCAAGTAGCCTAATTTTAGCATACTACAAAAATTCTTACCTAACCAAACATTAGGATGGAACATGCGAATCTTGTGCAGGACAGAACGTAGAAGGGTTAGGGTCAAGGCCCTAAAATATAAAAAAGGCTTATATATATATATAAATATCGTATTAGTACTTAAAATATACTATTTTTTCATTTTGGTACCTAAAATATTTTTTAGTCAAAATAAGTATCTAAAGTATACTTTTTGGTTAAACTATGTACCTAAAGTATAATTTTTGGTCAAAATAAGTACCTAAAGTATTTTTTTTATCAAAGTAAGTATCTAAAGTATATTTTTTGGTCAAAATAGATATTTAAAGTATTTTTAGGTCAAAATAGGTACTTAAAGTATACATATTTTTATATAAGTTCCTAAAAATTGTCACGTGATATTAATTAAAAGAATTATTATCCTATACACTGGCCGTGAAAACTTTTTGTTTCTACAAGCGCCTCAATTATAGGGCTTAATCCCATTTTCAATTTAAATGTTTCTTAGGTCGTTAACAAACTTGACCGTAAACAAATAGGACCTTAATCCCATTTTAAATTTTAAATTAAAGACTTGACAATTATATGTTGACCCTGTTTAGACTTTAGACAAGTCTTGAATCAAAACCATATAATACCCAAGCCTACGATTATTAAGCTAAAAACTGTCTTAAACATCAGAAACTGTCTTAGAGCATAATATTTAACGTGTTTTAGTTTATCTTCTTGCATGAACTTGAGAGCACTCTCTACATTACAAAACAGATCTTAGATAAAAATGTTAAAAATAGATACTAATATGTAATCACATGAAAAAAAATATTTTTGACTCTCAAGTTTTATTCTAATTCCGTTCTAACCGTAGATATATCAAATATTAAACATTGTTTTAATTAGCTTAGGGTGTGTTTGTTTCATGTAGTTTGAATTCTAGAACTCAATTTCCGTAATTTACGATATTTGGTTCATATAGTTTCACATGGTTAAAGGAGTTTGAATTACATTTGACTATTTTTTACATTCTTTTGCAGTTTGTTTTACCATATTTTATTTCCGTAAAAAAACTACATTCTCTTCCACTCTAAACCCTAAAGGCTAAACACTAATTTAAACCTTAAACCCCAAATATTAACCTTAAACCCTAAACACTAACACTAACCTTAAACCCTAAATGCTAACATAAACCTTAAACACTAACCTAAACCTTAAATGCTACCATAAATCCTAAACTATAAACCATAACCGCTAACCTAAACCCTAAACCTTAAAAACTAAATACTAACCCCTAAACCCAACCCTAAATGATGCCCTAAAACTTGAACCATGAACCCTAAACACTAATCTAAACCATAAACCATAAAACCCTAACCTAAACCATAAATCCTAAATGTTAAACCTTAAACACTAACAAAACATTAAACCCTAACACTAACCTCTAAACCCTAAATTCTAACATAAACCCTAAACACTAAAAACTAACCTAAACCCTAAATTCTAAACACTAAATGCTAAACCATAAACCCTAAATGTTAAACCATAAACCCTAAATCCTAAATACTACCCTAAACCCTAAACCCTAACATAAACCCTAAACCCTAAATGCTAACCTAAACACTAAACTATAAACCCTAAATGCTACCCTAAATCCTAAACCTTAAACACTAACTTAAACCCTAAATTATGTTTTGGTTGGAACTTGTTTTTAACATTATCGATGCTTGTTTGTAGACTGTTCATGAAATTATCAGGAAATTCTACCCAACAACGAAAAATAAATTACACAACATTATCCAAACACCAGAAAATACTTTTTGTAGTATGTTTTTAAAAAATATATAATTTATTTTCTAGAATTTATTTTTCAAAAATAAATTTCAGTGAAACAAACGGACCCTTAATTACATAACAGAAACATACACGCCATCTGAGTTTCATGAAAAACAGCAGTAATATTTCCATGCGACTAGCATTTTCCCAGCACAGAATCTCAAATCTATTCGGCAATTAGGTCAAAGGCCGAGGAACAAACGTTGGATGAATGGCCTCCGAAAAAACATTTAAGATTACTTGCCGTCTCCATTAATGTGGTAGGTTGGCACCGGGCAGTTTTATCTTAAAAGTGTTGAAAAATGCCACTGATGCTCCATCTCATTATATACAGATAGACGTAAGATTTTATTTAAGAAATACAAATTATTAAGAAAATACATTAGAAATATAGGATTGACAATTACAAAATCTTAAAAGGTATAATATTTGATTGTTAGTAGAAAATATATATAAAAATAAACTATAAAAAATTAAAAAATTTAAAAGATACGACTGCTCTCTTGCCTACCTTTTACAAGATACGACTGCTCCGTCTCTCGGTGCATCCTGATTATTATGTAAGGTTTCCATAGGTAGGCACTGTGCAGTTATTTTTCTTAATTGCTGGAATACGCCAAGTCTGCTCTCTTGCCTACCTTTTACAAGATGGCAGCATGGATTTGGCAGCTTCGGCACTTTCACGAATCATGCAATTGATCTGATTTAAATGGGTTTCAGAGATTTGTCGTTGTTTGAGTACCAGCTCATAATGCTATAACCCCAACTCAGAGGGGATATTATGCATGGACGGAATTAAGATTGAATTATGAAATGAACAAATTAATTAATTTTAAAATAAATAGTCTATAAAATAATTAAATCATTAAAATTAAGAGAATTTAGGTTTAGTTTTATAAGTTTTAAAATTGAAAGGTCTTAAAAAGTAATTGAACCAAAAAATGAGGGGTCAATGTTTAATTTTATAAATTTTAGATTACAAGGTCTTAAAAAAATAATAAATCATGAAATTTTGGGAGGGACAAGGGTTTAATTGCAATGGTTTTAAAATTATTGGAGCTTAAAATATAATTAACTCGTCAAATTTTGAGAGACAATTGCCCCTCCCACCTTGCATTTAGTTTCGTCCCTGATATTATGGATCTGAGTGGTTCTTGGTTTTTTACCAAACCTTTTATGTTTAGGGTTTATTGTCGTTCTAGTCTTTAAGGTTCAAATTAAAATTCTCTCTTTAGAAGTACACTATATTTTATTATTACACAAGCACTTTTTTATAAGATTCAATATTTAATTTAATGGCTGACTAATTCGAATTGGGCACTACAAAGGTATGTAATAAAGACGATCATCCCAACTCAATTTACTATATCCACAATGTCCAAACTCAAATCTTTAATCTTACATACAGATTTTAGTATCTTAACCCACTAGAACAAGTAATTGTTGGTAACAAACGCTTGTTGATATATGCAACTGGTTCAATCACTTGAAATGAATTGTTCAATCATTTTTGAAAGATGTAAAAATAAATTTAATAATGATCAGGGAATTAATAAAAATGTAAAAAAAAAAAAGGACAATATAGGAAAATGTGATACGCACAAGTGTATATAATTACATTTTTAAACTTTTTTTATTCTCTCACTTTTCAGTTATAATGAATATTGATTAAAAAAATTGATTGAGTTTAACTCTGTTAATATTATTATCTGTGCACCACACAAATTACAAATATAGAAACAAACATACTTAACACTCAATTTCTTTCAATTTAAGAGTATAAAATGATCTAAATAATCTAAAACATTACATCAAATGAAAAATTTACTTTATTTTCATTTTTATCTCAACTATCATCCCTACCAAAGAAACAAATAATTATATACAATAGTAAATCTACTCTCTTTTTTACTCCTTTAAATTTTCATTTTTATTTTAATTTCCCTACAATCTCACCAAACCAAAACTTAAAAGTTATTTATCAAGCAATTGTGACCTTCACCAAAAGGGCTAAAATGAGAAGAAGAAGAAGAAGAAAAAACATCAAATCTGTTTAGAAATCAAATTAATAAATTTAAAGATAGAAAAAACTTCGATACACAAGCCGTATAAAATTTAGTTTATACATGTCTTTTAGTTTTAGGGATTAGGATTTTAGTTTAAGAGTTTAGGTTATAAGTTTTAAAATTTAATGTTAATGTTTAGAATTTAAGATATAAAATTTAAGGTTTAAGATTTATTTTTTTACGGTTAAAGCTAGAAATTTAAGATTTAAGTTGTATAGTGTAAATTTACAAACTTAAATAAAATTAATTTTACACGGCATATGTATCAAAATTTTATTCTTTAAAAATTAAAAACTATTCTATCTCAACTTTTGTGAAACATTTATCCAATTGTAAAAAAAAAAGTACGTTACAACAGTTAAAAGAATATGTTGCCTTCTGATTTATCCTCGTGAAGTTAAAAAGAAAACAATGGCCAGTTTCTATTCAGAACTGTTTCAGTCTTTCTGCCAGAAAAAAAAAAAACAGTAATTATAACTTGAAATTGAATACTTTCCTCTCCTGTTAGGTGCTACAACAACTACAACACTACCAAACACATCACTTCATTAACTCTTACAAGCCCTTTGTCTGAATCTGTATAATGTGTAATTTCCATGTTGACATTAGATTTCCATTTATTCAAGCTTTGCTCTAATGCCACTCATTCAGTAGGATCAACAACTTACAGCTAGATGCTCTAAAGGCATATTAATTCCCAAGAAATTAAGACCCAACCAATAAACTGGTTGACAACTACACATATTGTAACAGGTCACAGCCATTAATAAGGACAGACCCTACAAACAAAGGGATTGGAAATTTTGACCCAATTGGTTTTTATGACCATCCATGGATTTAGCCGTGTACAATCGTGACGACTTCTGTTAGATTTTATGATTCGAATTTTAGTCTAGTCGAATTCGAAAAGTTTATGATGCGACTTAGTAACAAAATAGTGTTGGTCAAAAATGGGAATTTGTAGTGAATGTGGAAGCTTGCGAGTAGGATTAGTGTTTGATTGAACGTATGAACATTGATTTTTCCATAATGATATTTTTCCCGTACAGGGTGTACATTGATTAACAAATAAAAATGAGTAATGAAGCCAAATAATTAATATTTTTCCACACTCATATCGGATATGTATGCAAGTTCATGATCTGAAAAAAAAGAAAAATGAAAAAGGATACAGTATGGAAGATGAAACAAATGAGTAAAAAAGGTTAACAGGAGAAATAAAAATAAATGCAAAGAGAAAGAGATATCCAGAAAGGATCTGGATTTCATGATTTCAGCAGAGTAATGAAGCCATAGACTCATATTTGATGTTGTTTTAGCTTAGAGCTTGACGACTTCAGGGATATGAACCGGGTACCTTTCGATGCAATCCGCCCAGGGTCCGTCTGTTGGTGTCTTGATTGTTCGGTTGCATTTCCATACGGCGCTGTTACACTTGAATCCGCTCCCGAATGCGATCTGCCAAACTCGGTTGCCCCTTTTCATCCTACCCTTGGACTCGATGTAGCTCATCTCGTACCACAGCGACGACGATGATGTGTTACCGAACCTATGTAATGTCATCCTCGATGCCTCGACGTGCTCCGAGGACAATTGCAGGTTCTTTTGGAGCTCGTCTATGACTGCTCGGCCTCCGGCATGGATGCAGAAGTGTTCGAACGCTTGCTTGAAGTCGGGGATGTATGGTTTCCACTTCGGGTTAAAGATTTTACGACCGATGAGTGTGAGGAGGAACAGGAGTTGCTCGGATGCTGGAAGTACCAAAGGACCAATAGTTGTGATGTTGGATTTTAGAGCCTCTCCTGCAATAGCCATGAGGTCTTTAGACAAAGATATCCCGACATTCCCCTCTTTGTCCTCTTCTTCGAACACGCATCGGTAGGCCTTATTATCCGCGCCTTTGTGAGTTCGGACTACATGCACGAGCCGATACTTGGCACGCCACCTCTCCGAACTTCGGTTCGACAAGAGGATCGCGGCGCCGCCCATGCGGAAGAGACAATTGGGAAGGAGCATGGCTCTCTCTTTCCCTTGGTAGTAGTTCGGAGTGATGATCTCGGTACTGACGATGACCGCGTTAGAATTCGGGTGCACTTGGAGAAGATCTCGAGCCAAATCGATCGAGATAAGCCCCGCACTGCACCCCATTCCCGAGAGATTAAAACTCTTTATATTACTCCTCAGCTTGTACTTGTTGATCACCATAGCGGACAAAGACGGGGTCGGAGAAAACAGACTGCAGTTAACGATGAGAATATCGATGTCTTTCGGTTTCAACCCCGTCTTCTTAAACAAAGAATCCATGGCCGAGAAGATAACGATCTCGGCCTCGCCTCTCGCGGCCTCCATCGTCGGAGTCGGCGGGATATAATGAATAGCAGGAGGCAAACAAGTCTCCTCACCGAGACCAGACCGTTCAAGAATCCTCATCTGAAACTCGACACTCTTCGGGTTGTTACTCAAGTTCAGCCTGGAATGCTCCATGAAGGTAGCGAAAGGAACCCGGCAACTCACCGGCGGCTTGTAACACGTGTAATCCACAAGGTAAACACTTCTAGGTTTGGACAAGAAGTAAACAGTGGCCATGAAGATGATGAAGAAAGAAGAGCACAGGATTTGAACAAGATCGAAGTGAAGGGAATTCCAGAGGCTATAAATCTCCTCGGGACCTAACCGAATAACTTCGACGACGACACCGGCCATGATCGGGATAAGAGTGAGAGTAAGAATGTGATTGACTAGGTATTGGTAGCCAAGCTTAACATACTTAAGCTTAACCGAGGTGGAGAAATCAGGCATTGTTGGGAGGAAGGAAAGAGACAAGGGAAAAGGTGTTGTTTGCGTGAAGAGAGTGATGGGGTTAATATTTTAAAGGGGAGGAGTGGGGGAAAGAAGAGGCGGGGGATTTAAAGACGATGGAGGGTAGTAGCGGTAGATTAATGTTTAAAACTTTATTCTAATTAATCCGAAGTACGTTTGATGAGTACTCTTTTAATATATGTTTTGGCAAAACTTTATAAAAATTAAAAATTTTGAATTCAAAAAATAATTATACTAAACTATTTAAGATTACGATCGACCCCGTTGATATATACTTTATCTTTAATAATATTTTTGAATCCGCCTGGCCAGAGGATAGCTGGGTCAGTCTGGCAGATGGGAGGAGTAAATGAAGGGAGTCACGCCACTCAACGCTCACATAACTCTCCATTAATTTTGCCTAACTCCAACTCCCCTTTGTATCCGATTTGAAACTAAAACCCTTGCTTTCATCAATAAGCTTACTTTTCGTGCATCCATCTTCTGTAATTTCGTCGCTTTTATTCTTTTTCATTAATTAATCAATGATGGGATCCACAGTTAACGACCCGTAATCGGGCCGGTCACTTGAATCGATAATTTCATTGGTTAAATTGGTGAGTAAAACGGGAAAATGAATTAACTGTACTCAAGTTAAAATAATGATGATTCGACCTATTGAACATTTATTCTAAATTTTCAGTGAAAAATCTTTTAGAATTACTTTATTTTCATTTAATTATTATTGAACAGAAATTTAATTGTTTAATCAATTTTTTCTCCAGCTGAGTTATATTATTAACTTCTTAAGAAGAACTCAATAAATGGTCCGACGGAGCCATGTACACTTCTCTTGTCCCTCTCAAATATTTTTGTATAATTGTATTTAAGGTCCTTTTTAGTTTAAATAATAGTCAAATAAAGTATTTGTCCTTCTTAATTTTTAGATTTAAAGGTTCAATAAACCTTTGCCTCTTCCATTATTTAATCTTAGCTTCGTCCCTAAATGATCCTAGTGGAAAAGAGGATAATGATGATGTTTATCTTAGGAGACCCGAGTTCAAATCGTTTTGTCTGCAATGTGTGTACATTATTAAAGAGATAAAAATATGTAAGAACATATATTATCTTGTAATTACTTTAAGACTATTCAAAACAAAAGCAACTTCTTAAGAAACGATATTCTTTTGTATGAAAAAAGGCTACAATTATACGAGTGAAAAAAAGTATGCCCCTTTTCAGTACTCCTATTTATGTTTTATCATTAAAATTTAGGGTTTAAGATTAGAGTTTAATTTTAGAGCTTATGGTTAAGGTTTAGAGTATTGGGTGTATGATGTATTTTTTAGGGTGTATGATTTAGGATTTAAAATTTAGAATTATGACTTATAATTTGGTTTTTTAGTATTGAGGAAAAAAACCAAAAAAAAGATAGGTGGTTTTTGTGCATAACAAAACAGTTAGTTAAGTAGATGAAAATCATCTGCTCCTTTACCATGCCCTATTTATGCCCCACACTAAAATTAGAGCTTAGGGTTTATGGTTAGAGTATATGAAATTTAGGGTAGGTGTATTTTTTATAAGGTTTAAAGCATAAGATTTAAAATTTAACGTTAAAATTTATAATTTATTTATAATTATTTTTTAGCCTGTGACATAAAAAGAGGAGGAGGCTCAATAAAAAAAGTATTACAATAAAAACCACACATATTAACATTTACACATTAAACTGCCGCTATATTGGTTTATATGTGTTTCCAAAAAAAGTTTAGAGGAGAATGACTGGGGTCTGGGAGGAAGATGAGGAGGCTGACGTGGCAGAGGGTAGCAGCGGAGTAGAGTGATGGAGGTGGTGGCCGCGGCCGGGCATTGTGATGGTTGCTACTGGAAAAATGGATCTTTTTTCTTCATTTTTTAATATTATTTTTTAAAATTATTTGAAAAATAAACAAAAATATTTTTTTATTAATTTAACACGTCACATCATTATTTTTAACAATAATAGACGACAATTAATGTCTTGATGATCATTTTAAAAGTTAAATGATGGTTTATGAGTAATTATTTGATGCATTGTTATAAAATAACTTTTAGACCCAAAAACTAAATATTTAAAAAAAATAAAATTTCGACCCTCATCCATAAAATATTTTCCCTTTTAACATAATTTAAGAAAATCGTTTCTAAACTTCAGCATATTCACTATAGCTTTTGTAATAACCTCTTGAAAAATGATATAATTAACCTTTTTTTCCGTTTTGAATAACATATTGCATTGATGTCACTTAATTAAGCTCACTTTTTCTAATTCAAGTGTCATTCATTTTGGGACATCTTGGATAGAGTCAAAGATAAGCAAGAGCATTTATGCATGAAAAGACTTGGAGAGTAAGCAAAAAACGTGGAAGAATCAACTAAGGTGGGGAAAGGAAATTGAATTCATAAAATAGATGAAGCAAGAAATAGAAATAAAGTCGAAAGCTACTTTGGTCAATTCAACCATAAACGAAATGACAATCAATTTTAATATTTTCTATACGAGAATGAAAGATGGATTTAGCACATATAAATTACACTCAATTTGTAATTAAAGATGATTAGCGAAGCTTTGATAAAACAACAAGCTCTCGAAATAAGTTGTTGTGAGACAACAAGTTTTAGCAACGACAGATGTAATAGCCCAATACTCGATTTTGTGTTTAGTCCTTGTTGAGCTTTAATATTCCAATCTACTCCTTTTATTAAATAATATAATTACAGTTTTGACCTCTAGTAAAGTTTAATAATACAAGTTAAATCACTTTAATAAAAATCTTTAAGTTTTGACATCCATCTCTGCAACTGGAGGTCATCCCACATGATAGCCCAATATCATTTTAAAGAGTTGTAAAACCCCAAAGGAATTCTAAAGAGTTGGAGTCCAACGTGTATTGTGAATTCCAAGTTAGGGTTTGGGGCACCCTAAAAGGGCCCAAGAAATCCAATAGTCCAAACTTTGAAGAAAAAAATTACTCGCTAAAACTAATACGTTAGGACAAATTATCGGTTTGTTTAATAGGATAAGATGTTAGTTCCCTTGAACAAAATTAATAGATTTTAAATCAGTGTTATAGATTAAACAAATTAAATAAGATGTTAGTTTCTTTGAACAAGATCAATAGATTTTGAATCGATGTTATGGATGAAACAAATTAAATTAGGAGAGTTCATCTTATAATATACATCTGCAATACTTGATCTAAATTAATTGACCAATAGTTCAAATCTCGATTATACAATAAACCCTATTTGAACCTAAATAATTTGAGTATTAAACATTAAAAAAAGCACATCCAGAATGACTAGACAATTTGATGCATTCGAATTGCCCCCTGGCTTCTAATAGATGCAAAATTCTATGCGGCGAGTCGGAGGGTGCCGCCCGACAAGTGGACTGCGGAGAACTGAATGGCCTAAGCTCACTTGTCTTCCAAAACAAAACAAATATGGTTTTTATATATTTAATAGTAGAAAAATTAATACTTAATTAATTTAATTTTATTATATTGTAGAAGAGTTCAATTCACTAAGATTGATTCCACCCTTTGTTTTTGTTTCCCCCCCCCCCCCCCTCTTCCTTTGCCTCGTTGCCAATTTGCCATCTACATCTCCCCCTTTTGTTTTTTTCTTCTATGGGTCTTTTACACATTTACCCATCTAATATTTACTCGATTTTTTTCTTTTTAGTTTCCTTTATCATTAAACAATTTATTCTATTTGGGTTTTTTTCTTTCAAAAAGAATAAAGTGAATGGGTATTAAATTGGGAAGATTACTCCATAATGAATTGCTATAATATTCGGTCTGAGATGATTATATAAAAAAGACAGATAATTTTACATTATCAATGGTATTAAAATTTTGTAATATATGTAATATCAATGTCACATCTTTTTTTGAAGAATGCAATATTCACACGAAATGTTTATTTTACGTCTTATTTAAAAAAACCATTGTACAAGATAACTATTTATTCATATTTTATCATAATATTCGATGTGGCATTACTCATGTACAAGCATAGCACACTTTCAACAAAAATCAAATATTGTTAACAGTTTTTATCTGTTTAACAATTTAAACTAAACATGTTTTTTAAATTCTAAAATAAAGGTTAATGTATGTTTAAATTGTTCGAATCTATAACTTTCAAACTATTACAATAACAATAATACCAATTAAATTAGTGGACGTTGTTTATGCTATTTGACCAATGGTTTGTGGGTTGCCCACCATAGGCGCCCAATAGTAACAGGCTATTTGATCAAAACAAAAAGTAACATGCTACAAAAGACAATCTTCTTTAAGGAACGTAGGTTGGTATCATTTAAATGTTTTAAGCTCAAAATTTTGTGCATGTAAAAAATTTTACTGAGATACTTAGCTACCAAAGTCAAGTATACGTTGTAGGTCGATTCAAATTAATCAGAACAAAATTCTGAGAAACCATAAGGGAACAAAAAAAACGATCTTCTTCATAATGATGTTGGTAGACATTGATAATCACCCGGTTGACTCGTTTTATCTTACTGTGTAACATTAGAACACAAATCACTAATGTTGTTCATTAGTCAATGTATTCAAAATACATCATAACATCACTACTATGGTCTTACGATACTCCAAATCTAGCACTGGACAAGGCTGTAACGAGGTCAATTTGTAAACAAAATCCTTGCACCGTCTGATTTTATGATTTAATGTAATTCAAAAAAATTGGATGGATAAAGTTATTTTTTATTTAAATAAATATTAAATCAAATTATTAAACTTTTGAAGGACTAAAAAGCAATTGTGTCCCTATTAGCTCCCATAGAGGTATAGTTACCGGTATTTAATGTATTGACCGATTAATTTAAAATAGTATTATAAAAGTTTATTATTAATACAATTTTTTTAATTAAATTTATTTCATTTACAATAATAAAATTCAAATTATTTAAAAAATTTGAAGTTTCATCTTGTTAATCCAATCAATAATAGATTGATTCCCCTACATCTTTTAATCTTGAGGCCGATTTTTTTTCAATAATTTTCAGTACAAGTACTTATTGTATAACTTAGTTTTTCTTACATATTTTTTATAAACCAAACCTAACTCACGATTCACGAACTTGAAAGATATTTTCTTCTTCTTTCCCCAACTCTTTTCCAGTTCAATGCATTGCCCCGAAACCGACTTGTCATTAGCCCGAAGAAAAAGACCAACTCCCCGACAAACAAAATCAATAAATCAAAAGTTGTGGTCCTCTGTTTTCTTTTCTCTCCGAAAAATCCAGACAATACCATCTTCTTTTTCTGGTTTAAACAAAGTTCTTCCCACCAATTTTCCAGGAAAAAACCAACCATGATCCAAGAAATTGACATTAACCATGTTCCGAATGACAGAGACCATCTCAAAAACTTTGATCTTCTGCATGACCGGTATCGGTCCGAAGATCGAATAATTGATCGGTGTCTATGTAAATCTTTTGTCACTCTACCTGTGATTCGATCCATATGTTTAGATGATATTTATTGTCCCTACCATGTATATTAAGTTCAAAAGTACTTTATGGAAGTCCAACTCAGTTTTCAACATGTGTACTGTAAGAAGATACTGTAACTGATTTAATTTTTGGTCCCGATTCTTGAAGCACGGGGCACCTGTTTACCGAACAATATCAGGAAAAAAAAAATATCTGCTTTATGTGGCCATGCCGATCGGCTTGGTTTGAACATTGGTCTGCTTTATTTAGTAGACAAATGAATAACAAGAACAGAAAACAACACAAGCAATAAATCAGTCGCTATAGAACAAAAACACAAACCATTAGAACAAGGGGTGAAAACAAACGAAGCAGAGGAACACAACAACATACAACGAAAACATATAAGCAAAAGAAAAACGCATAACTACAAGAACCAACGAGGGAACGTCATGATAGGATCGAAGCCAGCTAAACTACTATCTTCACTGTATGTCACTTCTGACCACGTTAATAATTGATCATCGACTTCTACCTTTTCTCCAAAATGGTATACCCAACATAACAACAAATCTTGAACTTAAGCTGAAACTAAATATAAAAAACTCTAATCGGATAATCTAAATCTTAAAAAAATATAAAGTAAAAATAGTCTAAACATTCTTAAAAATAATTCAAAAGTAATCCATTAAATCTACCACTACCCTATGGAATATTCACCTTAAGTCTCTGAAAATTTTAAATTAAATGTGTCATCTACAAGACACAAGTATTGAATAAAGAAACAAATATTAATAGTATGGTAAAAAAAAAACAAATATTATTAGAATAGTGTATCAAACAAATAGGATGAAGAAACTAGTGCATTGAGGCAATTAAATTTTTTTTTTACCATTCAACTACGGGCTAAGGTGTGATGGTACGAGTTTCTCCTACCTTAACCAGTTTTTTAAGGTTTGTTTTTCGTTCTGAGTATGAAATAACTTCAAAACTTACGACTAATGTCTATTCTAATATGGACCATCAGAATACAAAAAGATTAATCACTCAACTCGTTACGACGAACACCTTAAAAAAAAACTTTATATTCATGTTATTTAGAGGAATATTCATACATGTAACAATATTAATTAAACTATAAATTATCAAATAAAAAAATATGAAAAATTATAGGGATAATATGGTAATTCCACTTCAACTCACTATCCCAAGGAGAAAAAACAAGCCAGCCAAGTGAAGCTTGATATAAACCCCATAGGCCCTTCAACCCCAAGCTTCAGAAGGGGAATATCTCCTTAAAGTTCTTAACTTTTGATTCCCTGAGCTTACGAAAATTTTCAACTTGAAAAGCAACTTGTCAAGCTGATTCCACCATGAAACAAACTCCAATCTTTCTCTTATTTTGAAACCAGAGCTTTTGTATTTTTTGGGGGTTTTTTTTTCTCTTTTTGGGTTTCACAGTTTCAAGCTTGGCCATTTCCTTTCCTGGTGATTTATTGTGGCTCTCAGACTTTCACATTATAGTGTTTCTGAACTGATATTTCTTTTCCCAAAGACATAATCTGTGGTGGTTCAGACATGAATCTTTTGGTTCAAAGTGAACAACTCTCTTGTTCCTCTCAGGTTATGGAATCTTTATGGATACCCTCTTCTTCCTCTGCTCTGCAAGGTGATTTTCTTGTTCCTTTCTCCTGTTGTTTTTCTTTCAATTTCTTTTGGTTGTTTTTTTTTTTACTTTTTATAAGTTTAAATTTCAATTCTGGGTTTGATTAGTCATCCCAAAAAAGAAGCAAAATCGTCTGATTTTTATGAGCCCGCCGTCTGATTTAATCAGGTCAAAAGCAGCCTATGATTAGTTATGAGGATGCTAATGGAAAGGAAACCGGATTCTTCCAACATGTCGACAAAGAAGACAATGGAGACGATGATTTTGACGGATCGTATCAGCCGCCGGGGAAGAAAAGGCGGCTAACCGCCACACAAGTTGAGTTCCTCGAGAGAAGCTTTGAGTTTGAAAACAAACTCGAACCAGACAGGAAATTGCAACTTGCAACTGAACTCGGTTTACAGCCCCGACAAGTTGCAATCTGGTTTCAAAACCGGCGTGCTCGGTTTAAGAACAAACAGCTGGAGAAAGACTACGACTCCATGAAAACTAGCTACGACAAGCTCAAGGTTGACTATGAGAATCTCCTCAAGGAAAAAGATAACTTGAGAAATGAGGTAAAAGCAACATAGCATTTTTGCTATTTTTGAAGTACTAAAACTTATCTGTTCCATTATTTTCTTACACAATAGGTACTTGCATTGAAAGAGAAGCTGTTGATTAGAGAGAAAGGGAGTGGAAATTTGGAATCTCTTGAACATGTGTCCCATGTGCCATTGTTGGCTTGTAAACAGGAAGAAGCGTGTTCGGCTAAAAGCGACGTTTTCGACTCCGAGAATTCATCGAATGTTTTCGAACTGGATCAGTCCGATATCTCCCAAGATGAAGAAGATAATCTAAGCAAGAGCTTGCTGCACATGCACCCTCCGATGTTCTTCCCGAAATTCGAACTCGACTGTTACTATGATGCAGGTGCCAATTCATTTAATTTTGAATTGCCGGTGGAAGATCAGTCATTTTGGTCATCACTTTACTAAGTTAATAGTAGTAACTCTTATTCCAAACCTTACCTAGGATAATCTTTCAGCACTTTGATGTTTTTGCACTTGTAAGCAATATCTATACAAATTATATATCACATATTGTTATTGTTATGGTGCCTTTCATATAATTTTTCATCATTCGGTCCAAAAAAATTATAAAGTCTCTGTTAATTTCAAAATTAAACTAGAAACCAAAGTGTTGTGCAATTCTGAACTTTGAAGAACACTCATGGAGAGAAAAAAAGAAAATGGTGAAAAAATTACAGTAATTCCTTTTTTTTTGTGCTAAAAACCCAGGATGGGGGGGGGGTCGGATATTGATATTGATCTTGATTTTTATTTTATTTTATGATATGCTTTAAAACTATTTCGTAATTTAGAGATGTTTTAACTGTGAAAGTTAAAGTTGTCGGTAAATGTGAGCGATTTTAGAACTTTTTTTTAAATAGTTGGAGAATGAAGATTACTTTTTTTTCATGCATGCATACAACTAGTGTTTGTAAAAATAATTTAGTTAAAATACTATTCAAATATTTTTATTTCGTGAAATAAAAAATCACCCACCACATTTTATCATCATCATAATAACAACAACTTAGCACTACTCGGACAAAATTTCCTGCTAAATTATCTGAATAAAATTTTAATTTGATTAATAACTCCCTTCCATAATCATTTAGATAAATGTTGCTTTTGCAGTCAACTTTAGACGAACTCGCGTCCACGAAAGTGAGTTTCCTCCAATGTGAATGAACTTTTTAGATAACATAATCTTCAAAAATTAAATCAAAACTCGCGTCTTATTAAACGTGAATTTTACGTGAAATTAAAACATCAACTCCTATGAAACTTATTTTTTACTGGACGCGAGTTCAGAATTTACGTTTGGTTGAACGCGAGTTTATCTTACGCGGACCGAAAAGCCTAAATATCTTTAGAAGGGTTATTTATTTAATTAAATATTTTAGGGGTATATTTGATTTATTTTGCCAGAATTTCCCAGGGCTTTACATCAACAGGTTTATGGAAGTCAATGTTGGGGTATGTATGGATCATCTTCTTCCTTGGGTTTCATCAAAGGGTGATTGACTTGTGCATCACTGCTGTTGGTTGGGGGACGTTGACAGATATAAACAAACATATAAAAGGAAGTAATGTAATTTTGTATTGAACAAGTTGCGCAGATGTTGTAAATTGATGAATAAGAAAAGAATCTTGGTGATGCAAGTTGGATGGGAAAATGTTTGGTTCCCCAGAAAATGTAGGAAAAGAAATGGTAAGATATTCAGAGATGGTGTGATTGGTATCGCATTGCATCATTCCAATTTCCCGAGGCATTCAGGTGCAGCAGAAGGCTGTTGGGATCATCAGAATCTGATCTCATCTCATTTTCATTGGCTTTGTGGTGGTAGGATCATGTGATTTTTTGCAGGCAGGCCCAGGGGGAAGTTTTAGTATCAGCGCCTGTGTGCTTCGCTTCCCAAAATTTAAAATATTACTGATACTCTAATAGTCATTGTGATATTTTTAATAATATTAATATGATTATATGATAGTAATGTTTATATATTTTTTTAATTTTTTTGACACACGTTTGGTATATATATATATTTAAATTCAAATTTCTTAGGATAAATATAATTTTTCCACTGTAATTATTATACGATTCTTTAACCATAAGCAATATGTAAAAAATTAATGGAATCGATTAATCAGTGATGGGTTTTGGCAATACAACTTGGAGATTTATTTAATTTTTTAAATTTTAAAGGGTCTAATGTATTTTAAACAGGTTTAATTAAAAATTTAAGACTTAATGAGATTTTTTTAGAAATTTTAGGAGGCTATTTTGATTAAAAATATCAAAATATTTGAAATATAACAAGAATTTTTTTAAAAAAATTAAAAATCAGGTTTAATCATACATATATTTTATTTGTCTACAATTTTAAATTTGAATAAATCTAAATAACGTATAAATTAAATTATTCGAACATGTATATCCAGGTGAAACATACCATTTTTTACCGTTAATACCAGTTCATAAATAAATAAGTAATACACACTTAAATAATCATATAAATCGGTGCAGCAAATGGTAAAACTATTACTTTGGTCCCTTCCAATTATAAATAGTTTTGTTTTAGGATCTTTCAATTTAATTTTTAAAAAATTAAAAATAAAAAGTTTGTTTTGGCCAACACTAAATTTCTAATTTCTCCCTTATCCTTCTCACTGGAAGTTAAGTACATATCAACATCCACGAAACATACCATAATGGCCGAGTCACAAAAATATCCGAGTCATTTTTAAAAGTGCTATTAAAAAGTAATTTTAAAAATGATTTTAAAAAATTAATAATAAGACTATAATATTTGTTATTGCTGTCAAAAAATACTTTTAAAAAAAATAAAACATTCATTTTAGACTTGATATTATAAAGTTTTTTATTACTTAATATTAATAATTATTATTTTAAAATTATTTTATAATATTAAAGTTTTTATTATTTATTTTTATTTAAAATATTAAATTTTTAATAATTATTATATCTAATATATTTGATAATTATTTTATTTAATATTAAAATTTTAGTTTAATATAATGATAATTATTATATTTAATATTATTTTAATATATTATTATTGATATTAGTGTTAATAATTAAGGGTAAAAAAGTAACTTCATACCTAAAAGTAACTTTCTACTCCAAAAGCTAGAAATAGTAGCTTTTGAGGTTGGGGATTTTCCACACCAATTTGAAGTGTTTGGCATTGTTTATGGGTGAAAAGTGACTTTTTAAGCCATGCCAAAGGGGCACTAAGAAGACTAACATTAAAGTATATGAGCTAATTAATTTAGTAGTCAATGATGCTTGTATTGTCTCATTTTGTGTGAGTTCAAATTTTGACATTTATTTTAAAATATAGAAGCTGTCTATTTAATAAAAACATTGAAGGATATGCTTGATTAGTCAATAATTAATTAAGGTTGAGTGCAGCAATAGTCTACTAATAACCACAAAAAATTATTAGATGAACCTTGTTCACACGTCATCCGTGGTCTCAACTAATCAAGTCCGTTTATCTTATTTTTTTTTCAAGGTGAATCACCACCTCTTTCCTACATGTAATTAGAGTGTGGATAGCTATTAGGTAGTTATTTTGAGATTGACGGATCTGATTGGTTGGACAAACATAATTCATCTAATAATTTTTCAATAACCACACACCTTCATTGCATAATATAATGGGATTGTAAGTTGAAATTAATCACCCATTGCTCGAAATCAAGTGAGAAACTAAAGACAATTTGGTAGAGAGAATCTTATTTGGGATGACAACCAATTCAAGTAACAATACCAACCCCATATACTATATACATTCTGAAATTCATGCTGTTGGAATTACTCATATTGTTCTTACATGTTTTCCAATTTAATATTAGGAATTACAGTATAATCGAGTTTCGACCGTTCATGTGACACTAATTCGATCAAGAAAATTATCTAGAAAATTAAAAGGGATCAAATATTCTCTATTGGTGATATATATACTTTAAAATATATTTTATAATTATATATATATATATACATACATACACACATACTGTTTTCTCTTATTTGTATTTTTTCCTTGACAATGTATGCTATATTAATTCTTTTATATTTTGATAATAACTTGTTATCATTTATATTTTTGATAAAAGAGTAAATTACATCATAAAGCACTTAGTTATTAATAAGATTACAAATGAATTACTGAATTTTAAAAAATTACAAATGTGTCACTTTATTTATTGATTGTAACAAACATAATATTTTATCGTTAAGAGTGTAATGGACATTGACTTTTTAATTACATTTGAGTGACTTGATTGCTATGATCGATAACTAAAATGGTATGATTGTTAAAATCGTAAATAGATTAATTTGAATGTACTTTAAAAAATAGAATGAGCTAATTGTAACTAAAAATTTAATATTTGTTATTAATATAACGACAAAATGTAATAGTAGCCATCATAAATTATAAAATAAAAAATATTAAACCTGAAATAAAAAACTTAACAATTAATATATAAATAATATTTTTCAGTCCGATCGGTTTAGAAATATAAAAAACCATAATCGATTGAAATAGGTAAGAAAATCAATCCTAAAACATCTCTTGAAGTGATGGTAACCGTCACGTGTACTTTCCGTATCAAAAGGCCATCCCCGTCCCTCTTGAAAACTTTGAAAGCAACGTGGGAGAGGGGATGGGATAGATGGGTTAACAATTTCACACGATAAGACCAGAAAACCATGCAGTGGGACCCAGTCAAAAGGGTCATCAAATGGTCAAAATTGAAGCAACGTGGCAGCCACAGCCTGGTGCTAAATACAGAAGCATGCATGTGGGCCCACCGGCTCCTTTCGATATGTCCAAAGACCAAGGGAGACTGACGTGGCAAATTGGGCCCTACACTCGATATTTTCTATAAAATTTAGTATTCAAAATGAAACAAAGATAATCAAATTTATAGTTTATATCTTCAAAAGTTTTAAACTATAAAATTTATCATCAAATTTTAAAATTTAACTATAAATATTAAATTTTAATCATAAACTATAAATTATACCATATAAAATTTAAAAACTAGACGTTTATGTAAAAAAATTCATCACCGATGTATAAAACAAAAAACCTTTTCTTTTCAACTTTTTATTTTTTAATCTCATTGCTCATTTGGCAGCTGTTAGGTCAATTTTAGTGGGGGCAATGCGCACGTGCGGACCATGTCTCGTTCAGTTAAATCCATAGCCTCTCAGGGTGCAATGCCAATGGGCTTTGGAGGCCCAATGAGAACGATTGCTGTGGGAACTTTCTGGCATCCATGTTCCACGTATTTCTTCCTCTTTTCTCCTTTAAAGTGTGACTTTATTTATATTATAAAGAGAGGGTCAAGATTTACTCACATCATGTAAAATTTATTTTATTTTTTATTCTTATTGAATGAGTATAAAGGAAAGGTTAAAATTATTCTTTTTTTTTCTCGTAAAATTTCCTCATCCTTAATTTTAATCTCAATCATCTATTTAATTTCGTCTAATATTTCAAAAACAGTAAAACTTTGTAAGGGAATCATGCCATATGTATAGACATTGAAAATGAAATTTTAAATTCCAAGCATTTGGAAGCATCCACGTTCCACTTGAGAAAACGATTCATATATATGTATTCAACAATATTATTTTCAAAATTTAGATCTACATTATCTCCTTAAAAAATATAGCGCATCTTACCTGTACATCTAATATTTATCCAGTTACGCACAACCACCAAACCAAGGTTCAAACCCAGAAAGACCCGAACCCACCCAATGGCCACCTTACCAAGCCCATGGATAGACGAACATATTGTTTAACTTGTAAGTTCATAGTTGAATGGTGCAGCCCAAGTCAAACAAAATATAAATGTTATATAGAATACAAATAAAGTTCCAATGAGCAATAATAGAGTCCTTGCACATTAGTGTTTGAGAAATTCTGTAGTCATTCAATGGTACACATAATTGTTTAATGGTTTGGTCCATGGAAGAAAAGGAACCAAACCTAACGAAAAAAAATAAGATGCTTACTCTAACAATTCTTGTCCAAACAAAATATGAGATGATCTTCAAAGACCAGTTCATTACGACGAAGATTTGAACATCTCAGACTCGTCGACATTCAATACATTCTTGATTCGATTCTGCACTTCCACAAAATTTTCAGAAGGAAAAAGTGAAGGAAGTGAAGATTTTACAGTATCAGAGATTAACTTCTCTTTATCTGACTACGAGAAGCTAATACTTCAACAGCAGCCATCGGATAACAGAAGCATAGTTTCAATTTATGATCCAATAACGTGTTTTCTTAGTAATGCATAAAAGTTAGGGAGATATGCATGTGTAAATATGGCACTAAACCTGCGATGACATGTATATATAGTGTGAATATTAGAGGAGTTTCTCATGCAAACTATACCTTATTAAGGATAAAGATAAGATAAGACAATTCTTAGTCAAATTTCATTCATCTTAATCTTATTCTATCTCTATCAAAATTCTATTTTTATCTAAATCTTAATTCTAATTTCATTCATCTTAATCTTATTCTATCTCTATCAAAATTCTATTTTTATCTAAATCTTAATTCTATCTTTATCTTTATCTAAATCTTATCTTATGTTTAATATTTAATTTCTTTTATTCTTATATATTCATCTGTAAGCCTATATATACCTCAATTGTAAACATTATGATTTACCAAATATACAAATCATTTACATGATAATCAGTGCCAAGTAGATTTTTTCTACTCATTTTTCCTCCTCTCATTTTCGCTATTTTTTAAATCTGATCTCTTTTCATGACGAGGTCTTCTACTTCCAATGATCTTGTGCATCTTAATGCACCAACCAACTTCCGAATCAAACTTACGCATGCCAACTTTCATGTTTGGCGTCGCCAAGTGGAGGCTACTCTCATTGGTTTTGGGCTACTCGGTTATATTGATGGTTCACAGTCTTCCCTATCTAAGTTTACCGATGCCGCAACAACAATTGTTAATCATGAATATCTACGATGGTATCATTAGGATCAAATTCTTATCAATGCTTTCCTTGGAAGTTGTGATGATCAAGTTCAACCATTTATTTCATCCGTTGTCACCGCCAAAATTGCATGAGATACTCTAGTTGCAAGTTATGTCTGAGCATCTTCCGGTCGCATCCTTGCTCTCAAGTCCAAATTGGCTCGCAATCTACGTGGTTCCAAGTCTATCTCTGACTACATGAAAGACATGCAGGATATTGCCTCTGATCTTGCCTTGGCAAACTGTTATATCTTCGATGCAGATCTCTTGATTTCTATTGTCAATCAATTGGGTGATGATTATCGTCCTATTGTTGTTGCCCTTCGTGTATGTAACACATCGACAACCATGCTTGAGTTGTCTAAGATCTTAACTGATCATGAGAGACTCTTTCAAGAATCTGAACAAACTACACCTCTTGCCACGACATATTCTACGCGGTGGGCTAATTCAAATCATGGTTATTCCACCAACCGTTCCCGAGGGAAGGGTGGTCGCTCTGGTCATTCATTTTCTGGTGGTGGTTATAGTCATGTTCTTCAATCTAGTCATTCTAGATGACATGATGTTGTGTGCAAATTCTGTAATTTGCTAGGACATATTGTTTGAAATTGTCGTAAGCTTGTTCGGTTTCTTCACAACAACAACTTTTATCAGCAGCCACCATCTGATTCACTGGTTGTCAACACTGCTACTTCATCATCTGATCCTGCTCCTTGGATGTTTGATAATGGTGCCTCACATCACACCACAATTACCACTTCGTCTCTTCAAGATATCTCTTCTTATAATGGTCCTGATACAATTCATCTGGGTAATGGTAACTCTCTACCTATTTCTCATATTGGCTGATGCCCTGTTAGACCTGGCAAACTTGACCCGAGACCTGAGAACCGAACCGATTTACCCAAACCGAGACCCGAAATTGACCTGAACATGATGGCCCGAATTTGATCCAAAACCCGAAATAAACCGAACTGAACCAAAACCGAATCGAAGTTTAATTAAACCGAAAATTGACCCGAACTGATTTTCACCCGAACTGAATAGACCCGAACTGATTTTCAACCGAACCGAATGGAACCAAACCGATTTCACCCGAACCGAAGGCAACCCGAAATTAAGAAAATATATTAAAATAAATAAATAAAGATGAGATGTGAACTATCGTACAACTTACCAAAAAGTCAAATATACATGCTATATAAAGTCATATATAGGGTGAAAAACCTAACTCGGCCTAAAAACCTGACTAAAACCAATCGATCTCCTATTAACCCGATATTGACCCGACCTGAAATCAATCGATCCGAAAATAATTGACCCAAAATCAACCGAACCGAAAGTCAACCGATTCGACATCCTGTCCCGATACCCGAACCGAAATCACCATAGACCTGAACTAAAACCGAACCAGACCCGAACCAAACTGAACCAAATTTAAATTGAATGCAGTCCGAACCGAAATGACCTGAACTGAAACCGAACCGAATGACATGTTTTCCACCTCTATGCCTTGTTCCCGCGGCTACCAAGCCTCTTTCTCCCATAAATGTCTTATGTGTTCCTCAGATCAATAAATATTTAGTGTCGATTTCTAAATTATGTCAAACTAATCATGTGCCTGTTGAATTCTTTGACTCCTATTTTCTTGTTAAGGATCGATCCACGAGAATTCTTCTTCTTCGAGGCAATAAAATTAGTGGTGTCTACTATGCTCCACGATCCTTTGTAGACACTAATTTTATCTGAGTTTTATAAACCCGTTTTTATTTCATTTAATTGTTCATTTTATATATATTGTCTTATTATTATTAGTAGTAGTATTATTATTATCTATTATTATTATATTATATTATTATAATTAAATTGAAAAAATATATATATGCTAATTAATTTAGAATAGAAGCCTAATTTATTTTAATATCAGTCCATTTACATAAAACCCAAAAATATTACATATTATGTATTACAATAGGGCCCAATAAAGCCCATGATAATTAAACCTAAAACCCTAATTATCCTCTTTTGTTTTTGTGCAGCCACCTCACCACAGCCGTCGGATCTAAATTAGATTTGACGGTCCAGACCTTAGCAAGGATGCCTCTTCGGCTTCGGCATGCGCCGCACGCACGGCTCCTCGGCTACTCCACGCGCGTGTGGAGTTCATGCCCAACGCTCCAGAACCCATGTGACCCTCCAATGTCCTTTCTGGCCCCCCTCCCTCTCTGGCGGTCAAGTCACACAAGCAAACAAGAAACAACAATATCAGATGGTGTAACCACAAAAATCAAAACAATATCAGAGGAAAACCAACAATATTATAGGCATGTGAAATCAAGACAAGGATTTTCAAGCCAATCACATATTTTCTTTTATTTTTATTTATATACAAATCATTGTAATTTTGGGGAATATAAACCGAAAGCAAGCATTTTTGTAACCCTAACAGGGATTTATGAGAACGAGCAATACAAAAGAAACACAACTTTTGAGGTATATTTCCTTCATTTCATTGCATACATTAATAGAAAACAGAAAGAAGGGCTAGAGGTTTAGAGTTTTACCTTTGATATGAGAGGCCGTCGATCGTTCATTCTTCTTTCCCTCGATGAAAATTCCATGGTCCTTGGACCACCATGGTGAACCGACAAAGGATGAAGGTGAAGCTTGGTTCCCAAATCGAGTAAAAAAAAGGATTTGTGACTTTGCTTTCAGAAAGAGGAGGGGCTTTTAGTTTATTTTTGGGTTCGTCGGCCGTCGTCGAGTGGCGACCGATGCAGTAGAAGGGTCGTCAGAATCTGGGAATGGCGGCGATTTCTGGGTTCTGGGATGAACACATGGTGGCAAGGATGAACACCACGGCAGTGTTCATCTGAATTTCAAAGAAAAGGGGAGAACGAGAGGGATCAAATTTTTTTGAATGTTTTTTTCTTCTATTTTTAGCAAAAAAATGTGAATTTATACGTGTTTTAATAAAAACTATTGGGTTATTTATATTTTAAATCCCTCCGTGTTTTTAAAATCGCGCCCGCGGTCTTTCCGCCTTTTTAAACCACAGCCGTAGTCCTTGGATTTTTAAGATCTTTGCCGTTTTGTCCATGTCTTCATGCATTTTATGTTTCTGCCCTATAATTTATTTTCTTTTTATTTCAGTCCTTTTGTTGTTTATGTTTGTTATTTTCCTTACATTATTATGATATGCATGTGCTTAATGTGGCCTTGGTGTACATATATATTGTTAGCATAATATACGCCTTATGTAATACATATTTTTTATGTATAATATATGTATATATTATGTAATATAGTATATAGTCTTAATAAATATCCTATATGTCATAAAATGTACTGTTTTTATATACGAATGTTTGTCGTTCTTTACGTTTAGTAACGTATAGTTCAATATATCATATATATGTACAATATGAATTTTCGTGATATAGTTTGTATACATAGTATATAATACATAGTATAATGTATGGTTTGACCAGCATATATATATATATATAATATGTTTCATCCGTTTCTATATATATATAATACATAATTTCATTGTATACAGACATGTACAGAGGCTACTGCCAGTTTTCCCTTTTTTTTACGTATACAACTTTGTGAGCATGCATATATATGTGTATATATTATGTGCTTCATATATATATATATATATAATGTAGCACATAGCTGAAGTTGTTTTACATATAAGGTTGCTGCCATGGTTACCATACGTATACATGTTTATGCGTATATATGTATGTATGATATTTATTTATTCGAAATGTGAATATTTTATTTTGTCTTATTTATGTTTATGCCATGTTGTTATAAGTTGCATCTGGGATATTAATTGTCAATGTGATGTCTTTCTATTCAAGAGTAAGCGCGGCTAGTACCGGTCATAGTGGTGGTGGCTTTGTCGTTTGCTCTCGAATAGCGGAGCCCTTAAAATTCACTCGCATGTATAACCTAATTTGGTTGAATTGTCACTTTAACTCGCAAAGTCTAATATTAATAAAGCGGTAATTAATTTGGTACTGATTTCCGGGCGTAATGGGAGTGTGAAACCTTCCCCACTCGTAACTGACTCTCAAACCCAGAATCTCTGGTTTTTATTTTCGGTGTCCGGTCTACCTAATCCAAGTGACCAGTGACGACTCCAAGTCTTTTATTCCCAAAAACGCGATTTTTAAAACTAAATTCCATTTTTCAATGAATATTTTTTTTAAAAGAGGGATACATATAACTAACTTAAATTTTGAAAAACGTCACTACATCCTTTTATCCCTAAGTCAACTCAGTCAATTGCTTGTCCGTGCATCATCTGCATCACAAGTTTGGTCATCCATCTGATAAAGTCTTAGCGTCTATATTACGCACTTGTAATATATCTTATGACCTAACTAGTTTGACAAAGCTCTCGTCCTCTTGAATTACTTTACTCTGATGTTTGGAGCACTAAACATGTGTCTTATGATGGATACACATACTATGTGGTGTTTGTTGATCATTTTACCAAGTATATCTGGCTATACCCGATGAAGAAGAAATATGATGTTACAATAATTTTTCCTCAGTTTAAAAGGCTTATTGAAAACTTTTTTCATCAAACCACTGTGTCTCAATTTTTTGATAATGGAGGTGAGTTTGTTAAGCTCTTGCCCATTTTGAATTTAGATGTTATTTCCCACTTTACTTCACCGCCTCATACTCCGAAATACAATGAGACTGCTGGACGGAGACATCGTCACATAGTGGAGACTAGACTCTCTCTACTTCACTTTGCATCCCTCCCAACAGAGTATTGATGTAACGACCCAAATTTTCGGGTTAATAAATCAGGTCACGTACTCGAATTATGGGCCTTTATTTTTAGAAACCCAAGTTGAAGTAGTTTTGTTGGGCCCAATTGTAACACCCCTTCCCGGCCTAGTAGAGAACAGGGTCGGAAAGTGCTATCGAAAAACATATCGGAGATTCACATATATATTCGAAGTTTGGAATCTTATTTGAGAGGTTTATTCAAACCTTTTTAAGACTAAAACAAACTATTCATTGATAGCCTACTCAATTTGGGGATCAATTTTAAACTTTTATAAACTTAAGGACTAAATTGTAAATTTCACAAATTAAGGGACTTTACTAGAATTTACTTTAAAAATCTTCAATTAAACTTATCAATTACTAATCTGTGCAATTTTGTAACTAACAGAGGTCATTTACTTGTCCAATTATGCCATTCAAATTTAGTGACCATTTTGCAATCTTCTTAAAACTGGTTCCTATGTCTTTTAACATAATTAACTAATACCGTACTGATACACTTAGGTCTATATCGATACGCTAAGTCAAATTTTCATTTTCCAGATTCAAGGGTAACATGCTCGTATCGATACACCTAAGCCCGTACCGATACGCGTTGACTAGGGGTTGACTTGTTTTGGTACATCCTAGAGCTGTATTGATACAATTTATTTCCCAGACCTTACTGCCAAAATCCATATCGATACACCCCCTTTGTGTATCGGTACACCCTATTTTACTTAGTCTAATTATGTAAGGCCGTATCGATACGCCATCACCTGTACCCATACACTTGCCTTGTAATGACATATTTTAGATAGTTTTTAATCAATTTAACCTGTTAAACGTTGTCCAAACTTAACCAAATTTTACCAGCAAGTCTAATATCCATGTTTTTAATAACATACAAAATTTTAGAGCGTTTCGAATCCATTTACACAGTTTTCACCTTTTAGTGCTTTTAAGCTCATTTTAATTGGTTTAGTCGTTCCACAAGCATACCAAAAACCATATTTAACCCTTAGATATTATTAGACCATTACACATATATCATAAGGCACAAACATGACATGTCTAGACCATATGACACCTTACTAGGAGTTCAAACAAAACATAGGCATACATGGGTTTGAGGAGAGTAACTTGCAACCGCAACTACACGAACAAAGCTCGGATGGCTTCAAGGTCCTGAAATGCATGAGACACACGAATGTTAGGCTTACACAGCCTAGTGAGGTATTCATAACAAATGCACCATAAATTTATCAAATACATGAATGATATATAGGCATGCTTGATTAACAATTTACATAGCGTCAATCATATAAGATCATATTCAAACCAATAGTCATGATTCCATGTAGAAATTATAAATCATATAAACATATCATTTCCTTGGACATGGTAACCAATGGATACACGGATTTCCCTGTACGCCATACATATCGGAAATAGGTCGTAGCCTTGAGCCATAGCTCTGGAATATATCCCTTACACAAACTAACCTTATCTCACCACATATAGGCCGTAGCCCCAGACCGTAGTCCAATCTCTTACTTAGTGAGCTCAAATAATCCTATGGCATGACATTTGTATCCAATGTCCATAAATGTCCAAGATCACATACTACAACATAAACTTGCCTTTTTACTAGAAGCCATATCATACCGGGTGTCAAATTGAGCCTTAGCTCCACATATCATATCATAGCATATTCATATCAAATTCACACATAGCAAAATTCAAGTATCATATATGAACTTACACATACTAATCCATGTCTGAAACTTACCATGCTTACCATTAGCATTCACACAAGCTTGCTCTACTTGAGCCCTTAAACAAAAATACAAATTATAACAAAAAACGAATGCAACGGGATGGCACATTGCGTATCACTTGACACGACTACACTCACATTGGATTTCGAAGCTCCTAAGGCTCTCGGATCGTAATTCCTTTATTCCTAGCTTGCTTTAGAGATGATGGACTAGCTTTCTCCAATTCTTAAGCTAGGAGATTCAATAAGAAAGTGTTACAATCGATATAACAACATCGATAACCATTTCAAAGATTAGGCTTAACAATTCGACTTGAAATTAAACTCAAAGTATCCATGGAATTCAACAATTGATTGAGGGCTTTTACTTACCCAATCGATAGCTATGGAATGATACCTTTGAATCAAAGAAAGCTTGGACTTAAGAGGCTCAATAGGAGAAGTGTATGCTTGAGCTTGAGGTTGGGGATAACAATGGAGGTGTGAGCTTATTCAAAGCAAGAGTGGATGTCAGTTTCGGGAGTACTAAGCAAGGAAGAAAGCTTTCTTTCTTTTATTCGTTCTAAGAGAGCCACAACTTAATTATTTCCCCACCTTCTTAACAATCAATAGGAGGCTTACCCATCCTTGAGGGTTTGCTAAACCCAATTAAATATCATTTCATGAATTAAAGATATCAAGCTATCATCTCTTCAGCACAAAAGGTGATCCAATCACGTGGAGTACACAAGCAAAGAGGTGAGTCAGCACCTTGCTTTCCATTTCTTTTAATTTGACCACTAAAATAACTTTGAATAGGGGGCCCGTATCGATACGCCTTATAACTGTATCGATACAGATAGGCTAAAACAAGTAAGTTAGTTATGGCAGTTAGGCCGTACTGATACATGTCTTACTGTATCAAAACACATAGCTCAAATCGTATCGGTACATGTTCAACCGTATTGATACGCCTAGCTCAAAATCAACATTTACAGCTTTAAATTTCTTACAATAAGGTCATCACATCTTAAATCAAGTTCAACTAACTTTTATTGCTACAAAATTGGGTACAAGGAATGAGAGATTACATTTCTGAGCATATTCAGTACAAAATTTCTGGTCACCGGAATCAAATTCGGCCTAGGCCAGTTTTAGGGATGTGACAACTCTCCCCCTTAAGAAAATTCGTCCTCAAATTTTCACTCTAATTGAACAAATGAGGGGACTGCTTCTGCATCGTCTCTTCCGGTTCCCACGTTGCTTCTTCAACTGAATAACTTCTCTAAAAAACTTTCACTCAGGGCACAGAGTTATTACGAAGTTTTTTGACTTCTCGTGCGAGGATCAGCACTGGTTATTCCCGTACGTCAGATTAGACTGAATCTTCATAGACTCTAGCTCGATCACATGAGAGGGATCGGACCGACACTTTCGTAGCATAGACACATGAAAGATATTATGGATTTGGCTTAGCTCTTCAGGGAGATTCAGTCGTAGGTTGATTGTTGTTTTATCTCTCCTTATTAATCGTTGTTTTCGTGCGTAGGTTGATTGTTGGATCGTGAGATTGAAAAGCACTATCGGTACGAGGTTCCAACATATGGTGATCTCAAGAGTACGGTACTTGTGTTTAGTGAGCTATGTATTCATAGGACCTTATGTAGTTGAGTTTGTAATCCTTACTTTTGAAATTATATCAAGTCAAGTATTTAAATGTTTCAAATTAAAGTGGAGCTCATTTGTAACTATTTAAATAATTTATCTATATTTTCAACTATTGACTTTTAATGCTTTTAAGAAATAACTTGTTTGGGCTAAACCCAGTTTGAGAATTTTTATGGTTTTTGGTTTGGGCTTGAGGCCCAAATGTGACATTCGAGTCGAGGGTGTTACAATTGGCCTCATGCTTTTCAGACAGCTACTTATCTTATTAATCTGATGCCAACACTGATACTAGATAATATGTCGCCTTATCTTCACTTCGTCAACAAGCGCCGAACTATGACAAGCTTCAACCATTCAGATGCTTGTGTTTTCCTTGGTTGCGACCATACACGAAGCATAAACTTGAGCCACGGTCCACTGAATGTGTTTTCTTTGGATACTCTGTGACGCAATCTGTTTATAAATGCCTGGAGCCAAACACTAACAGGATTTATGTCTCTCGCCATGTTCAGTTTGATCCTCACATCTTTCCTTTTGCTACACAATGTGTTCTTCCTGTGCCACGGCATCCTTTTCCAGTCTTGTTACCTACTACATCATCATCTTCTTCTACACCTCTTTTGCCTACTATGTTATGGCAACCTGATGCTTCATTGCCTACTATGTCACGGCAACTTGATGCTTCATTACCTACTATGCCACAACAACCTGGTGATTCTGTTGCCACACCAGTTTCTTTGGCTAATCTACCACAACAACCTAATGATCTCATTGACCCACCGATTCCCTTGGTTGCTCTACCACAGCAAGATGTCTCCCCTAACTTGCCACAACATAATCCTCCACAACAACGGATTCGTTGGTCAAATCCGAGGTACTTTGGTCCTTCATTTGTTAATGCTACTATATGTCATCTTTTGCCTCCAACATTAGAGATGAAGACCGTTACTCAAGCTCTCAAAGACTCACTATGGAGACAAGCAATGGATGATGAGTTTAATATCTTGCTACGCAATCATACATGGGATCTTGTTTCACGGTCTACACAATCTGTCGTAGGGTGCAAATGGGTATTCCATGTGAAACAGCGTATTAATGGCTCTGTTGATCGATACAAAGCTCGACTGGTAGCAAAAGGGTATTCATTTGTTAATGCTACTACATGTCATCATTTGCCTTCCACATTAGAGCCGAAGACTATTACTCAAGCTCTCAAAGACCCACTATGGAGACAAGCCATGGAAGATGAGTTTAATGCCTTGCTACACAATCATACATGAGATCTTATTCCACAGTCTACATAATCTGTCGTAGGGTGCAAATAGGTATTCCGTGTAAAACAGCGTACTGATGGCTCTGTTGATTGATACAAAGCTCGACTGATAGCAAAAGGTATTCTCAAGAAGCTAGTTGTGACTATTTTGAAACATTTAGTCATGTGATGAAACTTGTTACGATGCGTATTATTTTCACTCTTGCCCTACATCATGTCTGGCCTATCAAGCAACTTGACATTAATTATGCATTCTTAAATGACACCTTACATAAGGAAGTCTATCTAGAACAACCTCTGGGATATGTTAACTCTACTCAACCATCTCATATTTGTCGGTTACGTAAAGCCTTGTATAGACTCAAGCAAGCCTTGAGGGCATGGTATGTTGAACTCTCTCAATTTCTCATTCACTTTGGTTTTACGAAATCAAATGATCAACCATTTTCTTGGCATTGAGGCTATTTCTACTCTAACTGGGTTGTTTCTATCTCATACGCAATATATCTCTGACATCTTGACTCAGTTTCAGATGGAGAATGCCAAGGCAATTTCTACACCTATATCCTCTTCCGACAAATTACCACCGCCGGAGCCATCCACGACACTTGATATTTCTGGGTATCGTCGATTACATGACCCTTCAGTATCTCACACTTACTCGTTCGGATATTTCTTTTATCATGAATCGTTTGTCTCAATACATGCATGGTCCTTCACTTGCACATTGGACAGCAGCTAAGCGCATCATGCGTTATCTAAAAGGAACATTATGCCATGACATTTTTTTCGTTCGACATCTTCCCTTCATTTTACCGCTTTTGCCGATGCAGACTGGGGTGGTTCCTCTACGGACGGTAGATCCGCTACTGGATATGCTGTTTATCTTGGATCTAATCTTATTTCTTAAAAGTCAGCTTGTTAGAAAACTGTTTCTCATTCCTCCACAGAAGCTGAATATCGTGTCGTGGCAAATTCAACTGGTGAAGTGCTTTGGTCCAACATCTACTTCAAGAAATTGTCGTGGCATTAACAATCTCAGTGCCACATATGTTTGCAAAAATCCAATTTTTCATTATCGTATGAAGCATCTTTCCCTTGATTACTTCTTTGTTCGTGACTTAGTTGCTACGAGTTCACTACTTGTTCAACACATTCTTTCCAAAGCTAAGATTGCGGACACGCTCACCAAACCGCTTGGTCGAAATCTCTTCATCCATTTTCGGTCAAAGATTGGTATCTCCGATGGATCCTCTATCTTGCGGGGGCGTATTAAGGATAAAGATAAGATGAGATAACTCTTAGTTAAATCTCATTCAAATACTATCTTATCATATCTCTATCAAAATCCTATTTTTATCTAAATCTTATCTTGTATTTAATATTTGATTTCCCTTACTCTTGTATATTCATTTATAAGGCTATATATACCCCAATTGTAAACATTATCATTTATCAAATATACAAATTCTTTACACCTAACTTGTACCTCGGGATTATAACCACCTAGACGCCAAATATTTGAGGAGTTTCTAGTCTACTAAAGATAATTTATCGACTTTAATAGGTTCTTCGTTTCTTTATCAGGAACTTCAACTGAGCCATTCTTATCTACAAGATCAATTCTATAGGATGGCTAGCAGTTCGTTAGAGCCACATGCAACGGTCTTCACTTTGAACCATATTTGCGACTAGGTAGCAAATAATGACTTATTCAACGTGTAAAAAGACTCAGATATCTAAACCACAAACAAGAGTGAGACAGAGGCTAAACATCATAATCAAATTCGCCGATTAGGGAGTAGGAACCTCTATACTAAATGGCTGATATGGTACTAGCTAGCTAAAGATTAAACCCAAAAGGTTGTTGGAGAATCGGCAGATTCAACTTAACTTTCTCCAACCTCTAATGAAGATGTTTGGCAAATAAAAATGCGATAAACTAAACAAGCCAATTGGTTATAATAATTTATATGGTGTGGAAATAGTAATATAAGATCGACTAAAGTAACTGCAAAGTATATATATATGTTAATGGTTGTTAAATTGCCTTTCTGAATTCAGGTTCCTCAACAGTCTTCGTGGAAGAAAAAGACTGAATACGGAACATAGTTATGCATATTCTGACTTACGGGTCGAAGAATGGCTTCTTCTTCTGTTTTAGGCATTGAAAGGCTCATTTCTTATTCCATTGTCTAAAATGATCAAAAAAACAGTATATACTTTAGAGCCTGTGCTCCTACAAATCATAATCTAAGCATCTACTAAAAGTTTACATTCAAATCAACCGCATAGAAAAGATGAAAAGAAAAAAAAAGGACCATTTCAATAAGTAATTTAACATCAGTTTGATGATCTCAAAGACTTCTTAATATTCCGGAGGATACTCCACATGAAAGTGGATATAAAGAAGATAATGATACCAGTAACAATGCCATACTTGAGACCGAGGTTCACGAGCAAGTTTACCAGAAGCCCGGCTAACACAACACCGAAGAAATTGGCGGATACACCTGACCAGAAGGGCATATCAAGAGTAGAGGCTATGATGGCTCCAGTCCATGCTCCTGTTCCGGGGAAAGGAACAGCCACGAAAAGCATTAGCCCTAGCCATTGGAATTCTTCCACAGGACCAGCCTTCTGCTTGGCCTGCTCGAAAATCATGGTAAGAAACCTAGACGCAGACTGGTTTTTCCCAGCAAGAAAAATAGCAAACCTCTTCAGGTATAGTATAATGAAAGGCACGGGAACCATATTCCTGCAGTCGAATAACAAGGTTTGTAGAATTATCACCATATACACAAACTAACCATTAAAATCATATGCTATACAATTCTAAGCATAAGCATTCAACAAAAATTACCATGCAAGAGAACATGCTATCTTAGCTTCAAATTTGTAAAATATAAATCTAAAAAATGAAGCAAAATCTAAAATTAGGCAGACCCAAGAATTGATAAGATTGTCAAGAGCGTAGGCTTGAGTTGCATCCAGTAACCAACAGGAATGGCTCCACGAAGCTCAATAATGGGAAGAGTCGCAAGGGCAAACACGACAGCCTCGTCGGGCCAACCCGACCCCCGCAAAGCACTCGCAATCTTGAGGCCGAAGCTGGAAGCTCGAATGGAGTCAGCGGCGGCGGCAGTAGCGGCATTAGCATCTCCAGACGTGACATACCAAATGAGAGACAAGGAAAACCCGACCAAAACCCTGAGGGCGAAATGCAACGGCTTCTGCCCAAAAGAAGGCAAAATCTCGTCTTCTCTGCTTGGGTCAGCTGAATCAAATAACCCATTTTTGGAAGCACTTGTTTTGGTCAAAGGAAGAGGAAAACGCTTAAAGTTTCGAAATTTCGACCTCAAAAGAAGTGGGTTGGTTCCTGGACAGGGAGAATGTGATTGGGTGGGGAAGATTCTGAGATTTGTTTTCTTGAAAGAGGACGCTAATAGCAATGGCGAAGTGGCGGCCAATGCTGATGAAGCCATTGTGAAAAATAATATACTTGGAACTACAAGAACTAGCTTTCGGCCTCCATCAATGAAAGGGTTTTAGACAGGAAGGAATTAGGAATTTGAGATTTCAGAAGCAGACGGCCATTAATTAATTTTTTTTCTAGTATAAAGATTTGAGCTTGAAAGTGACCAAAAAGAGTGAAAAACAAAGGGAGGGGGGGACTAACCAAAGCTCCCCGATTTAGTAAATCCATAGTCTAAACTATGTTCAATGCTATTGCTATAGCAAAGGATAAGGTTTGTTAGGGTTTTCCTTTGTCAGCTACTGTTTATCAAACTTTCCAAATTCCCATCATGGCCCAAAATTTCAGCTACCGTTCAAATTTAGAGTTTGACTTAGAGAAGAAAGGAGCAAGGGCGTGTAAAACTCGAATAAACTAAAAAATTAAATTATTTGATTCGACGTAAAAATATTAGTTTCGTAATTTTATAAACTCAATTCAATTTTTTTTAAATAAAGTTTGAATTATAAAATAATAACTCGAATAATTCAAAATTTTAATTAATTAATATATCAGTTTTCAAGTTCGAGTTAAATCTTTCAATTCTACCTTATATTTATATCACATATAAAAAATAAGAAATATATGGTTATAAAAACGTTTAAATATATGTGAGTTGAGTTTTAGAATTTTTATTCAAAGTAATGTAGGTGATCTGTCACCACCACAACAACAACAAAATATGTGAGTTGACTTTTAAAGTTTAGGTAAAATACTTAAATTATCACTCAACTTTGCTCTGTGACTTATTTTGGTCACTCAATTTTTAGAAAGATTAATTTTATAATTAAACTTTAAACATTGATCTATTTTGGTCACTCTAATGTTAGATGTCTACCATTATTATGACATGGAAATAAAAAATATATTTTTAATAATTTTTTATTCATTAAATAAAAACCTCATCTCACCCTCCTTCACCCCCCACCCCTTTCTCACTTTCACCGGCCGACTCCTCTTCTTGATAAACCCCTTTCTCACTTTGTAGGAAATGGAATTAAGGGTTTAGTCGGTACAACCATTGAAATCGTTCCCGAGCTTTATACTTTACCATCCGAGGAAAGATTGGAACCAAACATGATCTCAATTCACCACTCCATTCCGGAAATCGACGTTTCCAATTGGGACGATCCAGAGGTAACCGAATTCATCTGCGAAGCTGCCGAAAAGAGTATTGTGTTTGAGTTCCAACCGGGATAGGACTTGGGAACGAAACAGTGGAATCGAACCGAAGAGACGGTTGTGGCAAAGAATAACGTTCGAGAGTTCTGGCAAAGTTTCGATGGAGTGAGGGATTCCTTCGGTGAGCTAATTGTAGCTGAGATCAAGAGTTTTAAGCCTCCTCAATTGTCCTAAATTCGCCGGAATATTCCCGGAGTTGAAATTCTTGTTGATCGCAAGAAAACGAAGGCCCTTCAATTGCGAGATTGACACCAACAACGACCCATTGATCCGACCCGGAACAATGGTTAACTCGACGAGAACATATAGTTTCCCAATGGCTGAATCAATCCTTCCGGTTAAACCCGGCGAACCAACACGGGGATCACCGAGATTAAGAGCCACTACTCTATTCGACTCACAGTAAACATCGACGAAGTTACATGGATCGAAAGTTGTAGCAACGTTTTTGAAAAACTACTCAAATGTATCCTACTTTTTGAAGAAGATTTGCTTAAAAGGAGAATTTCTTTTAAAAAAATCGTAATCCTTTAAAAGTTGATTGAAAATTTGGAGTCGTAACTGATCACTTGAATAAGGTAGGTCAGACACCACAAAACCAGAGATTCATTTTGAAAGGGTTTCGGGAGTTGGTTACGTGTGGGGAAAGATTACTTTTAATCGAAGGAAATCGTCGGAATTTGAAAAGAATTTAACTCGGTGACCTTAATTGAAAATTAACTTTAATTGAACGGGCTTTATCAAATTGGTGGGTTCAAATTAATTGGAGATTTAATTAATAAGGTTGACGATACATCGGACCATAAATTAAACCGAAATCGAATAAGCCCGACTACCTTATTAATTTATGGTTCGACTCCCGTACGTCACTTTTATGCATGGTGCAAGCAGTTAAGATATGATGTAATGATTTTATTAATTTTTAACTTTACTATGGGACAATGAGAATTAATTCAGATAATTGGTCAACATCCTCTAAGCTCGGACTGTTACGACGCAAATATTAGAATTAATAAATATCTCCCCTTTCATGACTTAAATCAATTAATATACAATCGAAGTGTTTAAAGTCATATGAATGACAAATAGGGGATGGAAAACAAAGACATAAAAGAAAAGCACACAAGGCCCAACCCAAAATCTAACTAAAAAAACAAATCATGGAAAGCCCAAATAATGATCTAATTATTAATTAGATGATTCTAGTATTTAATCCTAAGTTAATTACCCTAAAGACTAAAACTCTAACAAATTATGATAATTAATATGAAATTTAACGTCGATCTAGGTCTAAAATTTATTTTATCATAAGAATTATTAAGAAACGTTCAGCTAATTTAATGAATTTTACATTTACTCTAATGAGCCGAGAGCAAATTAAAATTTATTGAATTAATCTGAATCCTAATCTAAATAAGGCTCTAAGAACCCAAATCTATAATTAACTTAATTAATTTAGAAATCACGCCCCTATAAGACGAGCATGCGATTTAAATTAATTGAATTAATCCATTTAACTTAATCTAAAGCCCCCTGTTGCGTGTGATAAGTGCTACGCAATTGTGCAAGTATACACGTCGCAAGTAATAAAGTGATATGAGTATCGAGTATCGTCTCCACAGGGATTGGTTTGGGCCACTTTGCTTAAGTTACTGCACTGTGAAAAGTAAAAACACAATTAAAGGAGTTTAACTAATAACTAAACTAGAAAGCAATAAAGTAAAAGAAAAGATGAGATCGATTGAGAGAGATAGGCTAGGTTATCGTGAGTTGAGGTGTGATAGCCGATTGGATTGTCTTGGTAAAAGAGTGCACGGGCAACTCAATTGCCGTGGCGACTTGCACAACGGGTTGCCTTGGCAACTAATTGATGGTTGCCCGGGCGACTAGTTGGGCAACTACTTGGGCGATCGGGCAGCAACTTCAAGGTTCGGCGGAGCGTTCTTCAATGGTTTCTTCTTATCCCTAAGTCGAAACTCTAGCTACTTGTGCATGCCTTGATAATACATCCTGCGTGAATCAAGGGTGAACAACAACCAATCTTGCACTCCTCTTAGCCGTTGAAATCCTTAACTTATTCCTGCCGGATTAATCTTCACCATCATTGGATTGAATAAAGATCATATTCATTCGTTTCTTGAATCTAACTCTCCGATATTAGATAAATGGATGAAATCACGAGATCCTCTCCCAATTCACTCATAAACAATACTAAGAATCAAGAATGAATAAACCTTGAAATAGAAAAGTACAAACTCTTATTACCTAAACAAAAACCAATAGTTTCTCACAACCACAAAACACAATAACCATAGCCGATCAAGTTAGTTCATGGTTGGGTTCAAAAGATATACAAAGAATAATCCCCAAACCATGAATCTAATAGAAGCAAAGAAGAAGAAGAAGTCGAAATTCCCTAATGCTCTCTTGTCTAAATTTCCCCCTTGCTCTCCCTTTTTGGATTGTCGAAATCTCCTTGCTATTTATAGGGCTAGGCCAAAGTCCTTCTTTGAGGAGGAGTTTGAGTTGGAATTAAATTATCTTTAAAGAATATAATTCTTTATTATAATTTTATTCCTATTAGAACTTCTCCTATCTTCTTGGAATTTAATTCTTCTTTAATCTCTGCATGGCAATCAAATTCCTTTGGGCTTGGGCCTTGCTCCATGTCATCTTGGGCTTGTAAAGTCATTAATTTCGACATCCCTATTGCATTTTTTTCTTTGTCGACAAATGCCATGGCAACTGCTCAGCGTCTCCTTCATGCATTACCACGGCAACTAGCTCAACATTGCTTTGGCAAGTGATCCTGCACATACACACACAAAAACACACCAAAGCAGCATCTTTTTCCACAAAAATCACCAAGTTATGTAATCAAGCTCAACGGTGGAAAGAAACATGAATTAATGCATGAATGACTAATTATGCAACTATTATGAGCTTAAGTCTAACAATAATATGAGTAAAAGGGTAATAAAAATAGTACTTTTGAACACTTATCACGCCTAAAAACTCGAACTATTGCTTGTCCTCAAGCAATGCAAACTAACAATTACACCGCAAGACTTTAATCATCAAAGACATGCTTCAAACTTGAATTCAAACCTCGGAACCGTGGCACAAAGTATGATCACCTTTTAATTTTTCGGATAACACAAAAATTACCCGGAACCAAACTATAGTGCTCGTGACAATGTGTGTGCGTAGTTGTGAACAAGTTGATTTTCAAGATTCTATGTGAACTACTGGCTTTTATTAATTCAATTATCGGGTATTTATTTTTATTTTCACTAGAGCCAATTTGGGCACCTCTAGCAAAGTAAGCAATTCCTCATTTTATTTTAGTCGACTAGAGCCAATTTCGGGCACCTCTAGCGATTCTTTAATGTGCATTAACTACTAGAGCAGTTTGGGCACCTCTAGCAAGAAAGTGTATTTACTACTAGAGCAGTTTTGGGCACCTCTAGCAAGAAATTAACTTTTAATTTTCAATTTTAAATTTACCCAAATTTTAAGCAACCTAAGTTCACTAAGTTTCTTTGAATCAACAACCCACAACCGTGTAAAAAAATTCAGCATCATAGTAAAACTCCAAGTTCTTTTCATGCAATCCTAAAATTAAAGGTTATTTCAATTAAGTACAGTGGCAAAAATTCATCATTGGATATTCAACAAGTCTTAAGCAATTAAATCAAATTAAAGGCATGGCAAGTAACATATGCAACCTATATGTGATTGCTAAAGATGAATGCAACTAAATATGAAACTAACTAGAAACCAACACCCCCCCAAACTCGAGAGAAGCATTGTCCTCAATGCATGTAAGAGTGAAACAAAATTTAAAAGAAACTAAATGAAATGAGTTAGTCAGAGAGGTCGTCACCTCGATTGATGAGTTTCCTTCGTGCCGTTTGCTTGATTCAATTTTCGGTCAGTGGTTGAATGCTTGAGGCTAGTACCGCGTGAATAGCATTGCCTTGATTTGGTCCATGTTTGCCGATGCAGGTTTACTTGCATGTGCATCGATAGTTGCCGAAGCCATTGTTGTTGCTCGGGCATCGCTTGATTTCCGTTGTGGTTGTTGTGGCGAGTAGTAATGAGTAAATTTCCTTATCATGGTGGTTGTGAGTCTTGTTGTGGAAAAGAAAATAAAGAAAACACGAAACTAAAGATAATGAAGAAAAATAAAATATATCCTAAAAAATAAAGAAAAAATAATAAAAAAATAATAGAACAAAATAGTTCAAAAAATAAAAATAAAAATAAATGTATCAGTAGTTGCCGTGGCGTCGAGGGTTGCCGAGGCATGCACATCCATGGTTGCCGAGGCGTCGGGGTTGCCGAGGCGTCTTGGCGTCCCATGGTTGCAGAGGCGTGCGTATTAGGAGTTGTTGCGGTGTTGAAGGTTGCCGTTTTGATACTTCTTATAGTCCATCCGCACCCTCCATCGGGTGATAATATTGCCCAAAAAGAGTTTGGCAAATGTGCTTGCCACTACTCCCTTTTGCGTTACCATGGTGGAGGTGTCTTTCTTCTTTGTTCGCTTGTAGTCCATGTATACTCTCCACCTTGCTACTATTCCGAAGGCACAAATATATTAATAGGAAAAATTATATCCATTCTCAACCATTCAATTACCTCATTCTTGTCGACTTCTATCATGGTTGGATGTAGCCTTTGTTGTCGTGGCAATTCTTTGCTCAAGCCAATTGCCGTGGCAATCAGTTGTCAAATTTTCTCTAAGTCAAGGGAAGAATCAATTTTCTCAAGAGCTTTATGAATCCAAACACCTTTTTCTTTTGACCTCTCAAACATCTCCAAGAGTAGAGATTTCGATGGCTTCAAATCTACCAACCTCGGTTCCTCAAGACATATACCGCAATGGACGAGGTGAGTTTTTAAAGAATTCAAAAGGTTCAACTATTACCCGCTCATATTCCATTGGCAAAGTATTATCATCTCGTTGATCTTGTATGTGGTCGAGTAATTGCCGTGGCAATTGTAGATGAGAGCAATCTATAGATTCCTCGCTTCAACATCAACGTTGTAACCTTACGGGCATCGGGTTCCTTAGAATTTGCTGTAGTATTATTGTTGTCGGCTTCACCGAGTGTTGTCGCGCATTGCTCGTTCAGGCTCCTCAATCATTGCCGAGGCAATTTGTTGTTCATGCTCATCATGTGTTGGGCAGTCTCTCTCATTGGCATCCTCTTGACTTTGAGGTTCTAGTTGTTCCTCACACATCGAGAGATTTCTTTGCATTGCTCCTTATCCTCTTGCCTTAGGACGTCAAGTATCCCTAGGAATGAATTGTTGGTGCATGTTATCCATGACATATGTGGATCTCCCCAATTGATCTTGAATCCCCTAAGGTTGCATCCCATTGAGTTATCCTCGTATCCATAGATTTTGATAGCTCTCGAATCTCTTCAATTGATCCGTCAAGTCTAGCCAATGAAGCTAGTAACGCGTTTCCTCCAAGGAATTGGAATGCTCTTGAAAAGGACTACATTGCCATGGCATATCATTGTGCGGCAAAATTGTTATGGTAAAAAAAAATTTGAGCTTTTTGATCATACCATGAAGAATTTTGCTCTTTGGTTCCCTCTATGGTCCTCCATGTAGTTATATGCACCGAAAATGTGAGGGCAATTTTCAAACACATGATGTTCTCCACACATAGCACAAGATTTTTCCATGGTATAAGTTCTTTGGGCTTTTCTCGGTTGGTATAGGTAATCATCAAAGGGTGCAAGGAACTCTTGATTGAATTGATTCATATCTTCCAACATCATCTCTCGAATAGATTGGTTTTTATTTCCCGACATGTTGATGTTCCTTAACTTGTAAGCGCACCTATTTTTTTTTTTTTTTGATAAAACAAACAAAAAGAAAAGTTAGTAAAATTAAGAGAGAAAAAAATGCAATAACAAAAACAACTAACACCAATTGCCAATCCCAACAACGGCGCCAAAAACTTGTTGCGTGTGATAAGTGCTACGCAATTGTGCAAGTATACACGTCGCAAGTAATAAAGTGATATGAGTATCGAGTATCGTCTCCATTGAGGATTGGTTTGGGCCACTTTGCTTAAGTTATCAGACCGTGAAAAGTAAAAACACAATTAAAGGAGTTTAACTAATAACTAAACTAGAAAGCAATAAAGTAAAAGAAAAGATGAGATCGATTGAGAGAGATAGGCTAGGTTATCGTGAGTTGAGGTGTGATAGCCGATTGGATTGTCTTGGTAAAAGAGTGCACGGGCAACTCGGTTGCCGTGGCGACTTACACAACGGGTTGCCTTGGCAACTAATTGATGGTTGCCCGGGCGACTAGTTGGGCAACTACTTGGGCGATCGGGCAGCAACTTCAAGGTTCGGCGGAGCGTTCTTCAATGGTTTCTTCTTATCCCTAAGTCGAAACTCTAGCTACTTGTGCATGCCTTGATAATACATCCTGCGTGAATCAAGGGTGAACAACAACCAATCTTGCACTCCTCTTAGCCGTTGAAATCCTTAACTTATTCCTAAGCCGGATTAATCTTCACCATCATTGGATTGAATAAAGATCATATTCATTCGTTTCTTGAATCTAACTCTCCCGATATTAGATAAATGGATGAAATCACGAGATCCTCTCCCAATTCACTCGCAAACAATACTAAGAATCAAGAATGAATAAACCTTGAAATAGAAAAGTACAAACTCTTATTACCTAAACAAAAACCAATAGTTTCTCACAACCACAAAACACAATAACCATAGCCGATCAAGTTAGTTCATGGTTGGGTTCAAAAGATATACAAAGAATAATCCCCAAACCATGAATCTAATAGAAGCAAAGAAGAAGAAGAAGTCGAAATTCCCCTAATGCTCTCTTGTCGAAATTTCCCCCTTGCTCTCCCTTTTTGGATTGTCGAAATCTCCTTGCTATTTTATAGGGCTAGGCCAAAGTCCTTCTTTGAGGAGGAGTTTGAGTTGGAATTAAATTATCTTTAAAGAATATAATTCTTTATTATAATTTTATTCCTATTAGAACTCTCCTATCTTCTTGGAATTTAATTCTTCTTTAATCTCTGCATGGCAATCAAATTCCTTTGGGCTTGGGCCTTGCTCCATGTCATCTTGGGCTTGTAAAGTCATTAATTTCGACATCCCTATTGCATTTTTTCTTTGTCGACAAATGCCATGGCAACTGGCTCGGCGTCTCCTTCATGCATTACCCTGGCAACTAGCTCAACATTGCTTTGGCAAGTGATCCTGCACATACACACACAAAAACACACCAAAGCAGCATCTTTTTCCACAAAAATCACCAAGTTATGTAATCAAGCTCAACGGTGGAAAGAAACATGAATTAATGCATGAATGACTAATTATGCAACTATTATGAGCTTAAGTCTAACAATAATATGAGTAAAAAGGGTAATAAAAATAGTACTTTTGAACACTTATCACCCCCCAAAATCTAAAGGCCCAAAACCACCTAAAAGCTAGTAGGCCCAAAAGGAGGCCCAAACTAAACTAACTAAACATATGCAAAAACCACATGTAACAACCATGACCATATATCACATACATTAAAAAACCTTATACTATCTATGCATATATTATAACAAACATGAACATTTTAACCGATAAAAAACAGATTCAAATATGAATAAAAGGCAATAATATATGAACAAGGTAGACTATAAATAAAATGCATGAAGAAGAAAATTAAATACTGGAAACCAGACCAAATTAAAAAGAAATAAAATTTTGGGGCTCAATTAAGAGGATGGCAAGGACGAGATTACAAGAAAATGAAAAGTTACGAGGACCTGGATGGTAATTATAAAAGGCAGAATGGCCTTGGTGTAATTTTAGGAATGCAGAGGGACTAATGGAGGTATTTAGACTTGCGGAAGGACTGGACCAATGATTATAACGGGGCGGAGGTCCTTACTATGATATTTCCCCCTTTTTAAAATAGAAAGGTTCATAAAATCCTTTTTATTTCATTTTATTTCCTTTTTCGGCAAAACAGAACCCCCATCTGTTATAACACCTTCATCGGTGTTTATCTGGGTTCTTGATGAACTCAGATTCCGGCGATTCTCCATCGCGGAACTCAAAAAACGATCGTCAAACTGCCGTGCCGGCCGTCATACGACGAAGCCAAAAAAGCCCTAAAAAATCCTAAAAATAGATCTAACATTTTCCCCTTTCAAAATCAGAAAACCAGACACCAGATCGAAACCCGAAAAGACTACTTTGCCATTCCCGCCTTTCCGTTTCACCGTACACGACCAAGGGAGGTCGTAAGGCTTGTCAACGGCGGCAGAAGATAGATCGACGCGAGAGGAGGGGGAGAACTACGAGGGTAAGCACTACTGAAACCCTAAAACTATCATTTACTTTTATGCAAATGCTTGAAATGAAAAAGGGAGATGTTATACCTCTGTAAATGTGAGATTTTGCTGCCTTTTTGCTATTCCTTTCTGAATATCCAGTATCCTTACAATTGTTTAGGGCATTGCCTTTATATACCCCGAATTACATGGAATTTTTGAATTGAAATACATACGCAAATTCTCTATTGGTTCTGATTTTTTTCTGAATGAAATGGTGCATCCTCTGTATTGCCGATTTGTCCCCTAACTCCATTACCCTCTGACATTACGTTGTTTTTTGCCTTTGATATGTTTTTGTATGCCTTATTGCATGTGAGCAACTGATGGAAAGGGGGACCAGTGAGAAGAGGCCAACGTGGAGCGGACGTGGAGCACAACAGAGGCGTGGCACCAGACCACTGGCTCTCCTTGCCAGCGTAGAGGTATGGTGTCGGCACGTGGAAGCATGCAAACATACATCACGCTCGACTGAGAAAGCGAAAGGCGGTCAGTACTGTACACGGGCGAGTGTGGGAATGATGAGTCGCGCGTACGGCGCGTGACGATCTGAGAGGTATCCTCTTGCTTCATCTTGGGAAATGGGTTGCGCAAACAAGAAGTGAGGAATTAGGGTTTTTTGTTATCAGATTATTATAAAAGGGTTTTAGTTTTAATTCAGTTGGGCCCAATTGGGCCGGATATGTATATAAACTGTAAATGGACTTTTTAAAATAAACGGGCTTGTTTAATTATTATAACATTTATCCATATTGTATTTTGGGCAGTTATATATATATATACAAAAAAACTTGTGCTTCCTATTTGTAATACTCTTTTTTACATTTCTCTAGTTTAATCAGAAAACAAAATATTAAACTATAGTAATACTTATAACAGAATGTAGTAATATATATAAATAGGAATATAGCGATGATGGTAATTATAATAATGGTATATAGATATAATGATAGTAATTAAGAGGTGATGATGTCATTTTAATAATATACTATAGTATTTAAGGGTCTTATTTTAATTGAATAATATGATATTAAATAACAAAGCATGGATATATAGTTAATTAAAGCAGTATTAACAAATAACTAATTTTTGGTTTTTAGCAAAGCCCATAACATTGTTTAGAAAGTAATAACATATATAAGCCCGTTACTAAAGAAAGGGAAAGAAAATGTTATCTCGGACAAAATTAGTGTATACAGCTGCCCCTTTTGCTTATACTTGTGAAACAAGAATAAAGCAAAGACCACAAACACTAATTTTGTCCCATTTCCCTGTCGGACGTTTCTGAGCTGCGAGTTCTTCATATATAAAACTGTTCGCTCTTTCTCTCCCTACAGCACGGAGCTATGAGTATCTGCCTTTTTTGTCCAACAATCCCCTGAGCTATGAGTATCTGCCTTTTTTGTCCAACAATCCCCTGAGCTATGAGTATCTGCCTCATTCGCTCGGTAGTTCCGACATGGTGAGTTTGAAATTCTCTGCCTAAAATCCTTGAGCTTTCAGTATCTGTCTCATTCGATCTGAAAACTCTGAACTGTGAGTATCTGTCTCATCTGCTCGGTAGTTCTAGTTTGGCGAGTTTGAAATCCTTCGCCTGAAATCCTTGAGCTTTGAGTATCTGCCTATTTTGCTCTGAAAACTCTGAACTATGAGTATTTGCCTCATTCGTTCGGTAGTTCTAGTATGGCGAGTTTGAAATCATACGCCTAAAATCCTTAAGCTTTGAGTATCTGCCTCGTTTGCTCTGAAAACTCCAAACTATGAGTATTTGCCTCATTCGCTCGGTAGTTCTAGTATGGCGAGTTTGAAATTCTTCACTTGAAATCCTTGAACTTTGTTGCTTAAATATCTGTAAAAGATGCAACACCATGATAGTGCAGGTTAACAGGCTCCTATATTAGAGATGTCTAGTCTACATGATGCATGACTGACGGGATTTAATTGCTTTTCCCAAAAGCCTTACTTTCCTCGATCAACTTTTCTTTGACTTCTTCTTTACTTCCTTATTCTTCTTCTTCTTGCTCTTTGCAACGAATGGTACTTTATCTCATGCTCAAGTGCTACCATTTATGCACTTCTTTTCATTCCAACCTTCTGACATCTCCTTGTCTTGAAACGCCTTTTCAGTTTCTATCTTGGATTCATTTTTTCCAAAGTGCCCTTTCATGTTTTCACTTTACTTTTCTTTTTCTCCTCTCTTTTTTTCTTTTTCTTTCCTTTTCCTTTTTTTCTTTCTTTTTATTTTTCTTTTTCTTTTTCTTTTTCTTTTTCTTTTTTTCCTTCGTCTTTTTCTTTTTTTCTTTTTTTTCTTCTTTCGGTCTACTTTCAAGTTTTTTTTTTCAGGGACGCCACCATGATATTCACAGTTTGCCTTTTCATTGTACCACGCAGGGAATGGAGGCTTAAAAGAAGTGACATAATAAGGCCGGAGCAAATCAGCATTGTGCAGTTACGAGTATAGTTCAGCATATGATACTAGAAGTGGGGTAAACAACATCTTCTCAATTTCCCTCTTCAGGGCCCTGGTCTCCTTCTTGTTTGGGCCATGCCCTCCTCCGGCTGCGTCTCGTGGTGGTGAAATAGTAAAACTCTTTGGAGCTACGTAGGTGCTTGTATTGTTCACCTCGTTATCTCTTTTCTTCTAGTTCTTACGGGTATTCTCCCCACTATCGATCCTTCTGCTCTTTATTGCAACTTCGTTCGATTCTCCGGTTCTCACCATATCAGCAAAGTTTGGGTAGTGTTGTTTATCAAACGATCAAACAATGCCCCCTTAAAGTATTGACGAACATCGGCGTGATTTCATGCTCAGAGATCGGTGGCTAGATTTGAGCGGCCACGTCACGCCATCTCTGGGCATACCGGCGTAGATTCTCATTTGTTCTTTGTTCTATCCCTTCTAGCATAATTCGACTGGGGATCATGTCCGTTACATGTTTGTAGTGCTCTACGAAGGCCTTTCGAAGGTCCTTCTATGACTTGATATTAGTTCGGCTGAGCATGGTGTACCATCGAGTTGCAGACCCGGTCAAACTTTCTTGGAAGCAGTGAATAAGCAGCTTCTCATCTTTCACAAAAGCAACCATCTTTCTGCACTACATGGTAATATGTACTGACGGGCAAGTGGCGCCGTCATATTTGTTAAAGTCGTGCACTTTGAATTTTGGTGGGAGAATCAAATCGGCCACTAAACTCAAATCACTTGCATCATCATCATGTTCATCGGCCCCTTGGATGGCTTTCAGTCTCTCCTCTAGCCGAGCATACGAAACTACTCCTCTTACTTTTTTCCATATCAGCCCTAATTCTTTCCTCAACTTCATCCATCATGCCCAAGTATGGTACTTTGTTCTCGTACCCTACTCCCAAATCAACGGGTTGATTTGTTGGAGCTCCCGCATGGTGACTCGCTGATGCCCCAACAGTAGGGTCAGTAAAAACTCTCATGAGATTAATGTAAACCCTTTTTCTAAGATCTGACATATATGGATGTACCTTTGCATGAGACGAAACACCTTATTGCTCATCAAAATTTGGGTTGTCGATGGAGATTCCCTCATTGCCCTTCATCCTTGCTAACAAGCTGGTTATCCGAGTGATAACGACGTCTTGTGAATGAGCTATCTAGTCCCTGATATCCTGGCCAATCCCATCCCAACGTGCTTCAAGGTCTTTTTGCCCCTGTTCTACCTTAGCTAGTCTATCCTCCATGGTTCGGGACTGTAACAGGGTTCCGTATTGGTGTGAAATGATTGAAATTTTAAGAATTAAAATACTTTTTTCTCTGTAATGAAAAGTCTTTTAGTTAATTTTGGTAACTAAATGAGGCATGCAAATAAATGTATTATGCATGAATGCAAAAAGCAACACTGAATTCGGCAAATATCATCGTTAAACAACTTTCATTGATGGAAACATTGTCCTATTACAATAACTTAGAGAAAACTAACTACACATATGGTTTCAAGGTAGTATCGAGGTCGATAATCTCTCTCAAAATCCACACAATCTTCTCTCCTTCCACGGAGTCATCATCGACACAAACATGAAGCTCGGTAGCGTCCTCGGCTAGAAATTGTATCTTTCAGGCAACCTCCTGCATTTGAGTCCCCCACCATGCCAGTTCTTGCTCCTGCCTCCAAATTGTGTAGGCGGCAAAGTGCAACGGGCGTACTTGAATTGCCCCTCTCATGCTTGCTACATGATCTTTGAGTTTTTGAACCTCGGCTTCCAACTCTTCGATACGTGTCATCAAAGCCTGATTTTTTGATTTGCTGGCCTTTAACTTGCTAGTCGAGCCCTTGTGTTTGAAAAGAGATTTTTCCAAACATTTCACTTGATCTCTCAAGGCTCTACTTTGGTGTTGTTCCTTCTTAATTTGTTTTGAATGGGAGGTTTGCAGATTCTTCATTTCTTGGGTCAAAGTGAGAACTCGATCTTTGTGCTCGAGAAACATCCTCTTATAGTCTCAGCTCGTGCCTTTTCTTCCTTAAACTGGAGCTTTAGCCCCTCGCTCGACCCTCCTTCTACGACTCTCTTGCTTCTATTTAACCTCTTGAGCTGTTGAATCTCTTCTCTTTCCAACTTGAGTTCGAGTTCTAGCTCATCTCTCTTCTTTTGTAGGTCTCTGACTACCCCTTCGAACTGCGTCTTTTCTAACTTGAAGTCGAACTTCTCCTGATGAGTTTTTTTCTTGAGCTTGAGGTATTTTTTCCGTTCTTCTTCAAGCAGTTTCCTCATCTGATCGGCTTTGGTGGGGAGTGTGGCCAATATTTTTTCTAAAGATCTCGTACTATCAGGGAATAAACATGGAATATTATCGTTGACACGGTTGAATTACCACGCTTCGTATTCAGGAGTAACCATATATGAAACATTCATGATCTTAACCCGTCTTGCACTATTCCAGGTTGAGAAAGCATTGCATACCATTGCCTTATAGACCTTCTCCTTTTCGTAATCCACGTTGAACTCATTCAGCCCTTTGGTGGCTGGCACGAACTATTTTGATCCATACTACCTCAGAACTAGCAGGGGTGCGTAGGTAGTATGCCCCCAAAGGCCAAGCAACGGTACCAATGAATATTCTCTGCATCTGTAGAGAACATTCTTCGCCAACAACCACGGTGCCCTCCAAACTATATCTTCTTCCTTTAGGTTCCAGAGAACATCTTACCATACTTCCTCAGATCTCCGAGTTGGCCAATCATTTTTTCGTAAGAACTCTTCCAAGGGTGAGAACTTACCACCGTAAAGGGGCCTGGAGAAACTGAGATTGGTCTAAAAGTGGCTGTAAAACTAAACCGTCAAAAGCTGCGGGCATCCCTGGAAGTGTCCTCCTCCATTCTCCCAACAAAATCTCAAAGATCGGAAGGTTTCGGCCAGAATCACAGGTACTGGATTAGTTCTACTACTCAAGCGTTCAAAAAGATCCAAGACTGACGGGTCAACAAGGCCCAAAAATCGAGGGAATAGTATCAATCCATAAATCAATAAAGCGAACAGGTTTCGTTGAACTCGACCCACTGAGCGTATAAAAGCCAAAACCAGGATTCCCTCCCACTTAAGGTATTCTTTAATTTTCCAAGTGGTGACCTGCTGCTCAACCCAAGACAATAATGTATCCGATATCCTAACAAGCTTGCCTCGAAAATCTTTGCTCTTACTCGACTTATAATACACTCGATCCATATTAATCCTTTTGCAGTTTATGAGATCCCGGTATTCTTCAATTGTAGGAGTGAGATCGAAGTTGGCAATTATGAAGCAACTGTAAGCAGAGTTCCAAAAACCTACCAAAGTTTGCAGTAGTGCTTGATCAACTGGGATCTCTAGCAAATACGCGATGTCACCGTACTCTTCTCTGAAAATGCTCTTTGTTTCAAAGTCCCAACTATCCCACACTGACTTCAAATTGGAAACATCGTTGAACCTGGTGTTCATGAATATCGTGGTTGACATGGCTGATCTGAACCCTCCAGCAATACTATCTCCCTCATGTAACTATTCCCCTTCCGACCATATCTGGACGTCAGAATTCTTCTCGTCATTGCTGCGAACTAAGTCCTTCATCGATCTAGTTTTTAATTTCAAACTATTTCCAGACTCAGTGTACTCTTCATGATTATGACATAATATGCGAAATAAAGATAAAAAGAACAGGAAACAAGATAAAACGTTAGTCATGAGGTGAAAAATAAACTTTCGAACGAGAAGAGGTAAATTTAAATAAATTAAGTGAAAGGCAAACATATAAAAGAAAACCCTAATCATAGGAATTCTAATTCACTATGGTTATTTGCATGGCTCTAACGGGGTGGGCTTCTTAAATTCATACACATGAGTTTGATTCTAATTGAGGTACCCGAACCTATCGCATCACCTACTAAGGCAACAAGAATCCCAATTCTGGCCCATTACAAGCTTGCAAATTTGTTTCGGTTCGAGGGAAAGCACTACCTAATGACGTGGAGGGCTACTCACGTGTCAAGAGGTGTGGATTTCGGAAGTGAATTATCGACCTGTGGAGGGCTACTCACGTGGGTATGTGGCATTTCACTCCTACTTAAGGGACGGAGCTCGGGTGTAGAGCTTGATGAGATGGTACGACATATGTCGGTGATTCCTTAGAAATTAAATGAAAAATTCATTCAAAGGCCACCAATTATCAAAGCCCGTTCAATTGTAGTCACATTTTCAAGAAAGGTTCAACCTTACTAAAATCTATTGCAATTGCGACAATTTTCCATCATTAATAAGCAACAAATATTTTATTTGGCCTAACTCTCCTTTTTGTTTTAAAAACAAAATTGGTCCCCAGCGGAGTCGCCATGCTGTAACGACGTTTTTGAAAAAAATACTAAAATGTATCCCACTTTTTGGAGAAGGTTTGCTTAAAGGGGAGTTTCTTTTGAAAAATCGTAATCCTTTGAAAATCGATTAAAAACTTGGAGTCGCCACCGGCCACTTGGATAAGGTAGGTCGGACACCATTAAAACCAGAGATTCATTTTGAAAGGGTTCGGGAGTTGGTTACGTGTGGGGAAGGATTAGCACCCCCATCACGCCCGAAAATCGGTACCAAAATATTTGTTGCTTTTAATCGAAAGAAATTGTCAGAATTTGAAAAAAAATTAATCTGGTGACCTTAATTGAAAATTAACTTTAATTGAACGGGATTTATCAAATTGGTGGGTTCAAATTAATTGGACATTTAATTAATAAGGTTGACGATACATGGGACCATAGATTAAACCGACATCGAATAAGCCCGACTGCCGTGTTAATTTATGGTTCGACTCTCGTACGTCACCTTTATGCATGGTGCAAGCAGTTAAGATATGATGTAATGATTTTATTAATTTTTAACTTTACCTTGGGACGATGAGAATTAATTCAGATATTTGGTCAACATCCTTTAAGCTCGAACTATTATGACGCAAATATCATAATTAATAAATATCTCCCCTTTCATGATTTAAATCAATTAATATACAATTGAAGTGGTTAAAGTCATATGAATGACAAATAGGGGATGGAAAACAAAGGCATAAAAGAAAAGCACACAAGGTCCAACCCAAAACCTAACTAAAAAAAACAAATCATGGAAATCCCAAATAATGATCTAATTATTAATTAGATGATTATAGTATTTAATCCTAGGTTAATTACCCTAAAGACTAAAATTCTAGCAAATTATGATAATTAATATGAAATTTAATGTCGATCTAGGTTTAAAATTTATTTTATCATAAGAATTATTAAGAAACGTTCAGCTAATTTAATGAATTTTACATTTACTCTAATGAGCCGAGAGCAAATTAAAATTCATTGAATTAATCTAAACCCTAATCTAACTAAGGCTCTAAGAACCCAAATCTAGAATTAACTTAATCAATTTAGAAATCAAGCCCCTATAAGACGAGCACACGATTTAAATTAATTGAATTAATCCATTTGACCTAATCTAAAGCCCCCCCCCAAAACCTAAAGGCCCAAAACCCCCTAAAAGCTAGTAGGCCCAAAAGGAGGCCCAAACTAAACTAACTAAACATATGCAAAAACCACATGTAACAACCATGTCCATATATCACATACATTAGAAAACCTTATACTATCTATGCATATATTATAACAATTTATGGTATACACCTTATCTTATAAAACACATAGTACATATGAACTAAACATTGCCCTATCTTAGAAAACTATATACACCATATTGTGAAACATACATTATAATCACCATGTAAATTCTATGTATTAAAACAAACATGAACATTCCACATGAACATTTTAACCGATAAAAAAATAGATTCAAATATGAATAAAAGGCAATAATATATGAACAATGTAAACTATAAATAAAATGCATGAAGAGGAAAACTAAATATTGGAAACCGGACCAAATTAAAAAGAAATAAAATTTTGGGGCTCAACTAAGAGGATGACAGGGACGAGATTACAAGAAAACGAAAAGTTACGAGAACCCGAATGGTAATTATAAAAGGCATAATGGCCTCGGTGTAATTTTAGGTACGCAGAGGGGCTAATAGAGGTATTTAGACTTGTGGAAGGACTGGACCAGTGATTATAACGGGGTGGAGGTCCTTATTATGATATTTCCCCTTTTTAAAACAGAAAGGTTCATAAAATCCTTTTTATTTCATTTTATTTCCTTTTTCGGCAAAACAAAACCCCCTCTGTTATAACACCTTTATCGGTTTTCATCTGGGTTCTTGATGAACCTAGATTCTGGCGGTCCTCTGCCGCGAAACCTAGAAAACGATCGTCGAGCCGCCGTGCCTGCCGTCGTACGAAGGTAGCTGGCGAAGCCAAAAAAACCCTAAAAATAGATCTAACATTTCCCACTTTTCAAAATCAGAAAACCAGACACCAAATCGAAACTCGAAAGACTACTTTGCCATTCATGCCCTTTCGTTTCACCGTACATGACCAAGGGAGGTCGTAAAGCTTGTCAACGGCGGCAGGAGACAGATCGACGCGAGAAGAGGGGGAGAACTACGAGGGTAAGCACTACAGAAACCCTAAAACTATCGTTTACTTTTATGCAAATGCTTGAAATGAAAAGGGGAGATGTTATACCTCTATAAATGTGAGGTTTTGCTGCCTTTTTGCTATTCCTTTCTGAATATCCACTATCCTTACAATTGATTTAGGGCATTGCCTTTATATACCCCGAATTACATGGAATTTTTGAATTGAAATACATGCGAAAATTCCCTATTGGTTCTGATTTTTTATAAATGAAACGGTGCATCCTCTGTATTGCCAATTTGTCCCCTAATTCTATTACCCTCTGACATTACGTTGTTTTCTGCCTTTGGTCTGTTTTGTATGCCTTATTACATGTGTGCAACCGGTGGAAAGGGGGACCAGTGAGAAGAGGCCAATGTGCAGCGGACGTGGAGCACAACAGAGGTGTGGCACCAGGCCATTGGCTCTCATTGCCAGCTTGGAAGTATGGTGTCGGTGCGTGGAAGCATGCAAACAGACATCACGCTCGACTAAGAAAGTAAAAGGGCGGTCAGTACTATACACGCGCGAGTGTGGGAATGATGGGCCACGCGTGCGGCGCGTGACGATCTGAGGGGTCTCCTCTTGCTTCATCTTGGACCGTCAGATCTTGCTAGATCTGACGGTGGGAAATGGGCTACACAAACAATAAGTGAGGAATTAGGGTTTTCTGTTATCAGATTATTATGAAAGGGTTTTGGTCGGTTGGGCCCAATTGGGTCGGATATGTATATAAACTGTAAATGGACTTTTTAAAATAAACGGGCATGTTTAATTATTATAACATTTATCCATATTGTATTTTGGGCATACATATATATATATATATATATATAACTTGGGCTTCCTATTTGTAATACTCATTTTTACATTTTTCTAGTTTAATCAGAAAACAAAATATATAACTATAGTAATACTTATAATAGAATATAGTAATATATATAAATAGGAATATAACGATGATGGTAATTATAATAATGGTAAATAGATATAATGATAGTAATTAAGAGGTGATGATATCATTTTAATAATATACTATAGTGTTTAAGGGTCTTATTTTAATTGAATAATATGATATCAAATAACAAAGCATGGATATATAATTAATTAAAACTATATTAACAAATAATTAATTTTTAGTCTTTAGCAAAACCCATAACATTGTTTAGAAAGTAATAACATATATAAGCCCGTTATTAAAGAAAGGGAAAGAAAAGGTTATATCGGACAAAATTAGTGTCTACAAAAAGTAAAATCCCACGAAGTCAAGAAATTAGAGCCGTGCAAATCACGCGAGACTTTCTAATGGACTGTAAAGCCAAGAAATCAACGGGGTCTAAAATTGCAGAACCCAGGAATTCTCATTGAAACAGAGCAACCAAAAGCATAGCACAAGAACCCCATGGATTCTCCCATGTTTAGGCATTGAATCGATGAATTAAAGAAGACCCAAATTTCCCAGCGGAGTAAAGAGGTGGGGTATTGAAGTACGTTGCTATATAAGAACAAAAAGGTGTGGCTTTTGAGTTGGCAAATGAAGCTTTTTCCGTGAGAGAAGACTAGCGGTTTCTCGTGGGGATACAAACGTAAAATCCTTTAATGGCGAAACAATACATTATGAAGAAAAACAAAGAGTAGCTTGGAGAAGAAGCAATGGTGGTCCTTGGTGAATGGCTTCTTGGAGAAGATGTATAGCACAGCGTTGACGGCGGACTTTCTAAATTTAAACACTGATGAATCAGACGAGAATGCCATGTTTTTTTATTATTTTTTTATTTCCACGTCATAACAGTATTAGACATTTAACGGTGAAATGACTAAAATAGGTCAATATTTAAATTTCAGTTATAAAATTGATCTTTTTAAAAGTTGAGTGACCAAAATAGGTCATAGAATAAAGTTGAGTGATGATTTAAGTATTTTACTTTTAAAATTTTTATTTGACCAAAATAGGTCAATATTTAAATTTCAGTGATAAAATTGATCTTTTTAAAAGTTAAGTGACCAAAATAGGTCACAGAGCAAAGTTGAGTGATGATTTAAGTATTTTACCCTTAAAATTTTTATTCAGACATCTGTCACCACCACAACAACAAAAAGAATAAATTATATTTGAGGGAGAGCAAGTACTCGAACCCGTGACTCCATGCAGAAAAGGGGATGTGTTGACGGCAAGGCTAAACACCAACATACTAATATTTTACCGGAAATTAATTTTAAATTAAATAAACGAACTCCAAAAATAAAAATAAAAATTGAAAACAAGTGATTTGCAACAACAATTGGGACTCAAACCCACATACCACATTATGGAAGGGACAAGCAGGAGCCAAATGTGCCAAGTGAAGATTTTGATTTATTTCCACTAAAATTTATATTTAATATATAAGTTACCAACAACACAAAATAAAATATTAAAGCTAGGGGAGTGATTCTAACACAAAACCTTATAAATAAATATTTAAATATTTAAAAAACAAGTTAAACGAAGAAGTTGTGATATTTTAACTTAAATTATATTTAACTAAATTGTGATTAAATTAAAAATCAAACTAGATTTATCTTTTCATTTTGTTTGATAATGAAAAAATTAATTAAATAATCATTTATTTATTTTTATAAAATTAATATTAATTTATTTTAAAAATAAATTAATATTATTTATTATAGAATATGAACTTTTAAATTATATTTATTTATTATTTTTAAATGATCTAACATCCTGTAAAAATAATTTAATATTAATTTTATAAAAAAATAAATGATTATTTTATTAGTTTTGTCATTATCGAACAAAGTGAAAAGAAGAAATCTAGTTTAACTTTTTTATTTTAATCACAATTTAGTTAAATATAATTTAAGTTAAAAGTATCACAATTTCTTAGTTTAATTTGATGTTTAAATATTTAAATTTTTATCAATAAGGTTTTGCATTCAAATCATACTCCTGGCTTTAATATTTTATTTTGTGTTGTTAATAACTTAATATACGTTAAATATAAATTTTAATAGAAATGAATCAAAATCTTTGCCCGGCACATTTGGTTCTTCTCCTTTCTATGACGTGGTATGTGGGTTTGAGTCTAAACTCTTGGCTTTTACTTTTTTTTTGGTTTTTAGGTTCGTTTTTATAATTTAAAATTAATTTGTGGTAAAACATAACTATGTTTGGGTTTAGTGTAGTGTTTAACTCACTACTTTTTCGCCTATGGACGCGCGCTCCAATCTCAACTCTCCCTTAAATCTGTTTTTTTTTTCTGGTGGTGACACATTGGTATGAATAAAAATTTTAAAAAATAATATGTGGGGCGAGAGATTAATAAAATAAATATTTAAAAAGAAAAAATAAATTCAAACTATAGCTCTTAAATTTTAAACTAAATCTTTAACCTCTAAAACCTAAATTCTTAAACTATAAAATCTAAACTAAATCTTTAACCCTTAAAATTAGGACGGTTGTGGAAACAAAATGTTTCCACCACCAGTGTATGGTATAATTACTCACCACCAGTGCATGTATAATTACTCATTTAAAAATCCACGTCAGCGATTCCGTTAAGTTTTTAATGGAGGAGGACCAAAATAAGACAGGTATCTAATGGGAGGGATGGTTTTGACAAAAAAATTAATTGGGTAACCAAAACAAGAAAAGGGTGATAGTTGGGTGACCATCCGTGTAGTTTTCCCTTAAATTTAACAAAAACTCAAACAACTTGACTTAACTCGAATTTCATAAACTCAACTCGAAAAAAATTCAAATAAAATTTGAGTTATATGACTCTTCAACTCGAGTAGCTCTAAATCTTTTAACTCAACTCAACTCATCGAATGTCGAGTTTTTTTAGGGAAAGAGAGGTTGAGATAGTTTTTTAATAGTGGAAAATGGATTTTAAAAAATGTTTGGGCCAAATTAAAAATCAACTTTTTATAATTATTGCATCACATTATTAGAAATTAACGATTTAGTAATCAATTAGTAAATATAGAAAACATAGTTTTTTTTTAATTTCACTAATCAAAATTAAACAAAAGTCATACCTATGGTAGTTTACCATGAATATCAACAATATCACTTGTTTTTGTTTTATATTTTTGATGAATGGATAATACCATTATAATAATTATGTTATATTTCAATAATTCAAATATTCAGACAATAAAAAATTCACATGTTTTAAAATTAGTAAATGTTATTAAAATAAATCAATAAGTGATTCTAATAGAAAATTGGATGAGGTTCATCCTAGAGACTCATGTTTAAATCACTTTATTTACAAAGTCTGTATTGTCAAAGAGTTTAAAAACAATTTTATATTTTTTTAAAATTTTTCATGGGTTGGTGTAAGATAAATTCATCATTATCTTGATTTTTTTCTTAGACAAAAGTTCTTTGATGATTTTATACATCATAAATCGATGAAAGAAAAGAGAGAGGAACATTTCCTATTTGATTTGGTGTATTACCATCTGCATTATCAAACTATGGTCATCGAGTAAGTTTACATTTTAGTCACCCTAAAAATTTTCTCACAATTGAAAAGTTGAGTAGCTCAAATATAATTTTACTCATAGTTAAATGACCAAAACAAAAATTTATCCCACAAGTTAATATTCGTTTGTGATTTAACTGTACGATCATCTGATTGTTTGTTACAATCAATTAACTTAGTGACTCAATTGTGACTTGTTGAATTACAGTGACCCAAAGCAAAGGATTCCTTCTTCACAAATAGAAGTGATATGTTGTGTAATTTAAGTATTTAACCAAAGCAAAAATGGTATACCCAAACCAACTAAAAACCCAGGCCCAGAGATTTCAATGGCGCCTAAAACCCTTCTTCACAAAGGCATCTTTCTCATCATTTGCAGAGGACGCTGTTGTTGGAAAGGATTCAAAGACTCTTTAAATCCGTACAACAAAATCCACTTCTTTAGAACCCTTAGGCATTGGCACCAAAAGAGCAATATAACCAACAGAAGAAGATGATGAATGCTGCAGTGTCATTTATAGGAGGAACCAACGGCGACAAGAAAGGCTTGGCCGCCACGGTGACAGCCAACCCAGGAGAGCTTAAGCTCCGAGCTGCACTATCGGACACCAACTTCACTGATGGCTCCGCCGTTAACCCCGACAACCTTTTACTCTCTATTGAGAAGCCCGGCTCTTTCACCGTCGACTTTGACATCCCCAAAAAGGTACCGTATTCCTTTCTTTCACTCTTTAAAAATGCAATATTTTTTGTAAAGATGTTTCATTTGAAATGGTTTTTTTTTCCTTCTATCCAGGATGTTCAGTTTCAGTTCATGAACACGTTTAAGGTGGAGGGTAAACAGGTGAATTGGATATATACCCACTCGAGGAATGAAAATCGGACAGTACTGGACGGGACCCTGTTGTTGGATTCGGCCAACAAGTTGTCTGCTAGCCATGAACTCGGTTCTTTCAATTGCAAGCTGAAGTACAGTTATGTGCACAGAGGGTTGATTACCTTTGAACCCTGCTATGATTTGGCCAACAGGTCTTGGGACTTGGCTGTTTCCAGGAGAACTGGTGTTGCTGATCTAATCAAAGCTACCTATGAGACATCGAGCCGGGTTTTGGGTGTCGAGTGGTCTAGTAGCTCACTGGTCAATGAAACCGGAAGGATTAAGGTATTCCGCTGGCTTTTCGTTTCAACTCTTAAGTTAGTTAATGATACTTTGACTCGAATTGTCTAAGGTGTATGAGAAATCTATGGAGGAAATTGGTGTTGTTCAATGTTCTCGAAATCACTCAATAGTAGCCTAACTTTACTTACAAGGGCAAGATTCATTAACTGTAGTCTACATTGTTTATGGCCTGCATCTATATCAATCTGCCAGACCTTTTCGGTCATGATCTTTTTTTACAAAGGAGGAGTTATGGATGCTGGAATTTGAACCAGAACGTGGTAGATACCATCTCGTAAGTGTAGCTGTGTGAACATACTGAACTAAGCCATAGGTTTATCATAAAACATGTTGTCATGATGACATAAATTGGACCTCTCAGATTATTGTCTAGCTATTTCCCCAAAGATTTTACTTCAACCTCAGTCCTTTCACATTACTATAGCAAAAAATGATTCAAAATTGAGCAGATCAGTGATGTGACACTTTCATCTTGTGTTCTAGCACTAGCAGTTAAGCGGGAGGATTGATCTTTCTGCAACTGTTGCTTAGGTAGGTTACAGGGCATTCTAAACCACCCGTTCATCTGTTATTCCAAAGTTACCACTGAGCCAGGGTTGGCTCAAATAACCTTACTCTATTCTTGGTGAAAAAGAGATTCGATCTTTAACATCGAGTATATTCACCAAAGCACTTTACTGACTAAGTTGGCTGACACATTCCCCAATTTCTATTTTATCTTTCTGCAGTTTCAAGTAATCTTATTAAGGTTGTCTGATAGAGTTTTCTGATGCTCTAGATAATATTTGAAGGTGTTGATAGCATTGTTAACTTCACCGCTGTGCACCCTTTTATTTATGAAGTTGCATATGAATCACTCGAGTTCTTTACTTAGATTATTGATTTGTTTTCATGCAACTGACTGAGGTTCCAAAATTTGGCCATCTAGGTTTCAGCAGCTTTCAGTCTGACAGAGGGCTTACAGTCGCCGAAACTAAGCGTCGAGAGTATGTGGAACTTTCCGGTGTAGTCTCTCGATAACGGGCTTGATTTTTTGCAACATATAAAACCCATTAGTTATAATATGCTGTTAGACCGTGCCTTGTTCATATGAGATCCATTTCAGGTAGCATATATATTTACTTTTAGTATTAGTTTAGCTACAAAGGGAAGAGAAATGGCAGACCTAGAGACATTCTCTATTAATATTCTTGAGCTTCTCTCATCTAATAAGACGGTCTGTCTCGTCTTGTTCCTTTGCTAAAAGAAGCAACAGAAGCTCTGTTCTAGTTGTTACTACGATGCAATTTTGTTGAAAGTTGAGCTTCAGCTCAAACTCTTACTTGAGTTCGATCAAATTTTATTTTTATAGTTTTAGCTCAAATCTTGAGCAAACCGAGGTGCTCTACTTCACTTTAATGAAGCCAAACATCAAGATACTCGAACTTACCTCATTCGAAAAAAGTCGAAGGATTTTCAAAATGAAAAATCCTAGTACTTTGTGATCATAGGTAATCTCGTTTACATCTATATTTTTACAAGGAAAATGAAGAATGAATTGAGAAAAATCAGCTGCATTTACTCCTACATTGTCTTGATGATTAGATAGCTTGGCGGCTCAATCTGGCCTCCCTATGTGACAATGAGTAGATTATTCTCATATCCATTGTTGTTAACAATGGGGCGCAAGGGATCAAGCGATGCTTGTAAGGGTATTTTTTATAACAAACAATATTCGATTCATTGACGGATTACTTCAGAGATTCATTATGAGACTATTCTCTCAATTCAATCGTAAATAGCAATAGTACAACTACAAATAGAAATCTATCAACCCCAAACCTTCAAATTTCTTGCCTGCAAACCCTTTCTTTAAAGGCTATACACACTTTCGTTTTTGGATTTCTTATAAGTGGAGGGAGCTTATTTTTTTGTATTGGTTTATATACAAATTTAAAAATTGTATCAATTAATTATGAATTACCTTCCACTTTTTTCATAAAATAATATTTTTCCTCCCGAAATGATATTTTAGATCTATTTTTAAAACACGAGCTTTACCAAGAAAAAAGATATGCTTAGACTAGATGTTGCTTTTCCTAAATCTCCAAGAAAGAAAGAAAAGAGAAGGAAAAAAAAAAGACAAAAGAAAACGCAAAGGGAGAGAAAAAGGAAACGGGTGATTGACGGTCGACT